>JAWMAG010000431.1:0-27500 GCA_037013455.1 Ceratitis rosa | reverse complement strand
TTTTTTTTTGTATGCAAGTCTCTTTGGCTGTGTCTAATTGTGCCTATACAATGTCGCATGTGCATATATGTATGTGCATACCTAGGTGCACAAGTCAACATTATCAACATTTGCATGAATTTAAGATCAGAAAAGCCTGAAAAGCCAAAGTTGGTCACATCAAAATAAAGAAAAAAAAAAAAAAATTAATAAAAGCTCATAAAAGCTTAAGCATTCAATTCATTGCTTAAAAATTTGCTTTAGAAAATCCATTGCGCTCCAAAAGCAAAAGTGAAAGGAAATTTTATGAATATCAGATGCAGTTGCAAATAAAGCAACAACAACGCCGAGTTGTTGTATACAGTCTGTGTGCGTTTAGTACCATGTAGATCGACAAATTCAAAAACAATAATAAAAGTAGAAAAAAAAAATGGAAACAAAAAACCTCTAAGAATTGAGTTGCAGTAGCTCAGACCTCCGGCCTAGAAGGTGTTGCATACAAAATATTGTGGTGTTGCAAGTGAAGAACATTGAATGGCAGGAGGAAGTAAGGAGGCAACAGCAGCTCTAGAAGTTGCATGTTTGCTTGTGTGAAGAGAAATGGAATTTTCGCTCCGCAAACAAAAGACTTTTCATGTTACTGCCATTTTTTTTGAATGTGTGTACGTGTATATCTGGTCTGTATGTATGCATGTAAAGTGAGTGAATTTTAGTGCTAAGTAAAAGGCGCAGTTGTGTAAAGTAGGTCAATTAATTTTCGGTTACACAGCAAAAGTGGGTGTCTGTGTGTGTGTGTGTGAGAGAGTAAAGGAGGGGGAGAGAGAGTGGGAGGAAGGGTGTGCGAGTACTAGTCTCTCTGTTGAATATTCAACTCTGTTTCAGCAGTTTTTATGCATTTTTTTTAAATATGAGCTGGTTGTACTCACTAGTTAGCCAGCACACGACCATTCTCTCTTATTTTTATTATTATTTTTTTCACTTCAGTCTTATTAGTTCTCACAGCTATACCGTAATAATGCATAAAAAACTGCTTAATTAAAATTTATGCCATGTCCGCAACATAGAAGTGGAAACTTTGAGTTCATTAAAGTTGCTAAGACAAAAGTGCGAAATATTTTAATTAAGAAAAAAATAATAATAATAATAGTGTGCAACACGAAGTTATGCTGTAGGGCATGGTGATGAGGAAGACATGAGTAAGGCATAATTAATTGGTTGCTCTATTTTCATATTTTAAATATATAAAAATATTATAATGAAGTCAATGTGGGGGAAGTGTTTTTCTCGTATTCAAAAAGCAATACTAAAAAAAAAATTAATTAATTAAATCAATAAATAAATTTCATAAATCTATAAAAATTTAATTTTTATTTAAAGAAATTTTTTGAAATCGTAAAATATTTTTTGGTCCTCTGGTGTCTACAGTTTTTGTTTAGGAGTCATAAAAAAATATGAAGTAGCCACCTGTTGGAAATTTTCTTAAATAAAGTTATTAATAAAATAAAAAATACACAAAAATGGTTAAAAAAATACTAAAACGAAAATTGAAAATAATAAAATTGAAATTGAATAATTTTAAATATTTTAAAAAGGGTTGCCACCTGTTTAAAAAGGATTTTTTGCAGGAAATGTCAGATCCTCCGAGTGTATATTTGACATTATATAAAAGCTACTCACCATCAGTCGTTAGGAGGCGGCTTAGTATAAATTGTAGGCCCCTCCATTAGTTGGAAAACGTCAAGACGCATACCACAAACTGGAGGAGGAGCTCGGCCAAAAATCGCTTGAGCGGTTACAAAGCACAAATTATGTACAAAAAGGATTTTCTATATAAAATTTAGCGTATGGCGTTAGTAGAACTGACAACTAATTTTTCTCGAAGTTGCCACCTTCTTTTAAATTTCTGTTTACAATTTTTTTTTTTTAATAAAATAATAAAAAAAATTTGTTTGAAATAAAAATGTTTAATTTTAATATAAAATGAATGGAGGGCTTATTCATATAATATCGCAAGTTTTACCTTTCTATATATATTTATATGCATTTATGTATTTAAAAAAAATTTACAATATATAATTTTGGAAATTTCTATGAAAGCAAAACAATACTTTGCTGACCCGCTAAACTATATTGGTTTAAAATATGTGACTAAAATATATATAAGACAAAACTGATGAATAAAAACTTCGGAAAATAGAGGTTTAAAATACACAAAGTTGCCACATGTTAAAAAAAAATAAATATCAAAAAATAATCAAATGGAAAAGGCACGCTAATATCGGTTAAACAATTTCAGTTCATTAATTTTATATTTCACTCAAATTTTTAGTGGCGTTGCCACCTGTGAAAATTAATTTGTCTTAAAAAAAATATTTAAAAAAAATTATGTTAAAAAATATCAAAAAACAATCAAATGAAAACGCACGCTAAATCGGCTAAACAATTTCAGTTCATTAAGCTTGTATTTCACTAAAATTTTTAAATGAAGTTGCCATCTGTGAAAATTAATTTGTCTTAACAAAAATTATTTTTCTGATTTTAACGGTGTAGGTGATAAATGTATGGCTTTAGAACAGTAAATAAATAAAAAAAATATATTCGAGGCTGCCACCATTTTTATTTTTTTTTTATACAATTAATTGCAAAGAAAAACAAATCAAATTTAAATAAATGAGACTTAATTTGAACTTGAAACGAATTAATATATTAATACTTCAATATTTAGAACTTTTATTATACATTTGAATGAATTTGACTTTTCTGAATTTTTTTATTTTGAAAAAAAAAATTGAAAAATTTAGCTAAAAACCAAGCTTAAGACTGCAAAAAATTTTATTAATAGTTTGGTTTTTATATTTATTTACTGCTATTATGTTGCTGATTGTTAAATATTAATGATAATATTTAATGTTTTAGTTTTGTATTTAAAGTTTATAAAAAATTTATATTCAGAGTTGCAATTTATACAAAAAAAAAAATATTTTTTATTTTTTCAAAACAGTAATTATTGAAAAGATACGTCGCATTAACATTGAAATTAGGTTAGGTTATGCCCATAGTGACGCCAGATATATTACAAATTTTAATTTCAGTTCAAAATGTTCATCAGTTTATTTAAAATATATCATGATGACTGAGTGTTACTCACTCATGTTGTCTGAAAACTTTTTCTAGTTTTATTACTCGATATTGAAATTCAACACCAATACATGAACTAGTATTTAACTAGTGTAAGGCTGATGCATAAGAGAACTATAGCTATTTCGCAGAACTTCAAAAAAACAAATTGAGTCGTTAAGGAGGGAAAATAATGAAAAGTGAACTATTTATTTTATATACTGATAGTATTTTAGTTACAATTTATTTGAAAATTGTTTCAACAAAAATTTTAAAAATATTATTTAAAGTCTTCATATGCATAAGGCCATTGTGATACGTTGAAAGTTAAGTACTTATAATCAAGAATAAATTTAAAAAAAAATTTATATTTTAGAATGCAATTTTTATTTATTTATTATTATATTTTACCAATGCCCAGACACTTTGTTTTCCATGCATACAATTTACCTGCAATAAGAAAGAAATAAGAAATCTTATAAATTTTAATGCTTTTCAAAAATTTTAAATTTATAAATATTTAAACAAATATATGTATGAATGTATATATATACGCACATATAAGTGCAAGTAAATGTAATTATAAACAAAAAAAGCCTTCACAATGCAATAAAAGCGGAAACAAGAAAATTTAATTACAAAGACGAAGCATAAAAAAGCCGAGAGAACGACACTACGTCAGCTACTAAGGATTGTTGTTTTTATATGCATATACTTCTATGTAGTATGTATGTCTATCTATATAAAATGGCTGAGCAACGCTGAGTCATGCACTGACAAGGCAAAAGAAAATATTTTTCTTTACCACTTATAAATACATACATATATGCATATATATATATAAGCCTACGTATAAGTAAATATGTCTGAAAGTATTTATTTATTATTTTTTTTTTTATTTTATTTATTTATTTTATTTTTTTTTTTTGCCATTAATTTCATTCTTTAATATCTTGTGGCATCAAGGCACAAGGCAAAAAGTCAAGAAATGCCACAGACAAGAGAGAATAGCAGCAAAGACAGATACAACTAACTGACTTCATTGCACCACAGAGTGTACAAATGTATGTATGTAGGTATGTGTATAAAACTGCGGTGGGAGCTCTAGTATAGAAACATGCCATTTGCGGTACTTATGTGTCACATGGTAGTAGACAAGACGCTTAGAGGCTGACTAAGAAAACATCAATACATACATACACGTACACATTCATGCAAATTTAAACTAAATGTACATACATATACATACATACATATGCAAAGCTATGTAGGCAAATTTATAAGTAAGAAGAAAGAAACTTAGCCACAGCATCAATTTGAGGGAAGCATAGTTGGTCGGGGGAGCATACCACCGAGAGGAGGGTGCTCACTTAGCTTCTTGCAACTACCATCCCATGATAGTCAGTGCTGGGTTGCACGTAATTGTATTGCATTGTGGTAAGGCAGAAGATTTTCCACAAATTCTGCACATATTCATACATACGTCTATGTACATAAATGTATAAATGTAGGTAGATTTGTGTGTTTTCAGGGGAGAGAAATGTATGCAAGAATTTCCATTCGATGCGCTATGAGGCATACAACAGCTGCCGCATACGTTGCAACATTTGTTGCAACAGTTTGCCAACCACAATGTTTTTATGCCGTCTACAATATACGTACACTCGCACACAAACACAGATTCACACAAATACTAGTAAATACAGGCTTTGTTGCAATGCTACTTTTGCATGTTAGTGCTTTGTTTGGGTTTTGTGTGTGTGTATGTCTTTCGCTGCGAGGCTGTTGCGAGTTTCGGAATATTTTGCTCCTTAGAAATTTTTGTATTCGATTTGCCGAACAAACGAAAATGCCACACAACAACCTAAAGCTGCTCAAGCAAATGGTATTAACAACTGGTGTACGGAATAAGAAGTTGAGGGCTGACAGGAAAACAGATATCACAAAATTAAATCAAAATAAAATAAAATAGTATAAAATTAAATAGAAAAATTTAAATAAAACTAAATAAAAGAAAATGATAAAAAAATAGCTAAGACAAAATAAAATAAAAAAAAATTAAAATAAATTAAAATTAAATTAAATAAAAAAATGAAACTAAATTAAACTAAAAAAAAAACAAATAATACAAAATAAAATAGAAAAAAAATACAATTATCAACAAAAAAAAACCAAAATACAATAAAATAAAACCCCACCCAAGAAAACATATAAAAAAATAAAATAAAACAAAACTGAAATTAATTAATTATGTAAGGGAAACTGAAATAAAGGAAAAAAATAAAATAAATTGATATCAAATAAAATTAAATAAGAACAAAAGTAAAAAATATTAAATCAAATAAATAACAATAAAATAAATAAAATATAATGAAATAAAATAGAATAAAAAAAAAATAAAAAATTAAAATAAAAAAAAATTATATAAAATTAAATAAAATAAAATAAATTAAAATAACATAGTAGAATAAAAAACAAACTAAAATAAATTTAAACCAAACATAAATAAAAATAAAATACAATATAATAACATAAAATAAAAAAAAAAAACAAAATAAAAAAATATAACAAAATTAAATAAACAGAATAAGAGAAAATATAACGTAAAAAGTAAAATAAAATTAAAATAGAATTACATCAAATCTAATTAAGTAAGTGAAACTGAAATAAATAAAAATTAATTAAAAAAAAATAAAATAAAATAAAAAACAAACAAAGTTAATATAAATAAAATAAAATTAAAAATATAAAAAAAATTAAAATTATATAAAATAAAATTAAATTAAATGAAATTAGTTTAATTTAATAAATAAAATAAATAAGTAAAAATAAAAATAAAAATAAATAAATTAAAACTAAACATAAGTGGAAATAAAATATATTAACATAAAACAAAATTAAATAAAATAATATAAAATAAAACATAATAAATTAAAATGAGCAGAATAAGGGAGAACATAACAAAAAAAGGGAAAATAAAATTAAAATATACTTAAATCAAATTTTATTAAGTGAAACTAAAATAAATTAAAATAAAGTAAAAGTAAATAAAATAAAATAAGAAAATAAACAAAATTAACATAAATTAAATAAAAGGACAAAATAAAAACTTTAATTAAAAAATAGATAAGTAAAATAAAAAATATAAAAAAGTAAAATTAAAATAATTTAAATTAAATTAAATATATATAATTAAAAATAATAAATAAAATAAAACAACATAATAACATAATAACATAAAACAAAATAAAATAAAATAAAATAAAACATAATAAATTGGAATAAGCAGAATGAGAGAAGATATAAAAGAAAATGAAAATAAAATTAAATCAAATTTAATTAAGTAAGTGAAACTGAAATAAATTAAAAATTAAAATAAAAAAAAACAAAATAAAAAAAATAAAATAAAATAAAGCTAAATAGTTTAAAATAAAACAAAATAAAAAAAAGCTAAGTTAAAGTAAAAAAATTTAGTAAATTAACCAAAATAAATTTAATTATTGGGAATAACATAAAGTATTATTAATAATAATCATGTAATTCTACTATATATCTTTCGCAATGTTTTAAACAAAAGTTCTCTTTATCCCATCGAAAAGCTAATCATTTAATTTTTTTATTAAAAAAAAAATCAACTTTCCCATCGGCCTGCTTTGGTTTCAGAAAAGAAAAATCTTCACATTCCACAAATGTCTATACACAATTAAAGGCAAGATCTACTTTGTATATTCGATCCATGGCCGCAACATGTTGGTCGTTTGAACATTCGGTTTGTTTGGCTGAGTTTTGGTCTGAGGTTTGTACTTGGCCAACAATTATTGGTACACACACACACACACACTCATACAAGTCATGAGATAAAAGACTTTGTTTTGCATTTACAAAACCAAACCACAAGCCAGCAAACTTAACGAGTAACCATGAGAAAGTGAATTTAATGCATTTTAAAGGTAAACACTTAAAGTGTGCAACAGAAAAAGAAAAAGTGTGGTATCTTCATTGAGATTAAGGGATTATTATTTGTGATGATTATGTGGGATTTACTTTATTACTGTGTTTATCAAAAGTTAGTTCTCTGATTTAGTACTTATTTACAATAAATTTCTTATGTTGTTTTACTGGCATTTGAAGGGTAATTTTTTGAACCAAAAATTATTATTATTTCTCTTGTTTAACTTTACATTCCACTTTATTTAAGTTGAAATACAACTTTACCACTTCCGTAGCCAAAAAGTGCAGGAAAAGTTGCAAATAAAAGTGTTGTAGTTTAGCAAGAGGACAAGACTTGTTCTTAGCTTGTTTTCTGTTGAGGTTGTAGCTTTATATGCGGTACCCTGCCAAAGGCTTTTAGCTGATTTTGTTGTGTGTTTGAGTCTGTTGTGGCAACAGCTGTTCGGAATACAATAAACTTGTAGAATGTCTGTAGTTGGCTAAGAAATGTTGTACTCACAACGTATGTGCGTAGAACTTCTTTGCTTTACACATATTTTTTTTTTTTTGTAGCAGAGCCGACAGACAGAGGGGTATAGGTATATTAAAACAGATACTCTCAGTGGAAAGGATTTTCGAAAGCCGGAGTTTTTCGTATCTTTGATTAAACTTAATTTAGTTTAAATCTCCTTGGCTTCTTTGACAATAAAGTACATAAAACGAAAAATTTGTATACCAATTTCACCGATTTTTAATGCTCTCATAAACATGCCAGGTTCTTAGTAGTTTAGTTCTACATGACTCTGAACAACCTTTGAATAGCATGAATGGTATGAGGCAGTCGATGGTGACACTCTCCTCATCGAAAACCAGCTCGCCTGCTTTTTAATTGCCTTTTAAAACCATGTGACCTGGGACTCAAGCGAGCTACCTCTCTCTCTGGGATCGAAGAAATACGTCCAGCACCATATTCCCCGGATATAACTTCTCGTGATTTCTGGTACTTTCAAAAATTAAAAAATTTAAAATAAAAGCTCTTTAATAGCAACGAGCAGATAATTAATGCGGTTAAGGCTGAACTTGATAAGCTTAAAAAGCTCGATTTCGAAGACTGTTTTCAGAAGTGGATCTATAGGCTTAAGAAATGCATTGCAATCAATGCCGATTATGTAGAGAAGATAAAAAAGGACAAAGATTGCGAATAAATAGAAAAACATTTTTTTTGTCAACTTACCGAACTTTTGTTAACCGCCTCATATATATAGGTATATATAATTTTTTTTTTTTACTTTGTAGCTTAACATCTGCTTTTTCCCAAGGGAGACACACCTACACAAATATAACAATAGGGTTGCAAATAACTGTGTATATATATTTATGTAGTATATGTGTATATTAATATATGATTCCTCAAGTATCCTTTGTGACATGCCTCCTTTAGACTGGCTTTGTGTTGCACCAGATATTTTGAATTTTCTTTTACTATTTTTTATTTTTTTATTGTATAAAATGAGAGCTTGCGTTGTGCGCTTGCACTGAGGCGTACTATCTGGCTTCTTGCTAGCAAATTTTCCTTTACTTACATACATACAGATAAACATTTGGCTTGTTGTCTTTAGTTTTGCTAACATAATTTGCTTCAGGCTCACATATGCATAAATATATAAATATACATATATAATAAATATAAATATATCCAGAAATATTTATATACAATATACATATGTACATATAAGAACTTGTGTATGTATGTTTGTGTTTATATGCAATAATGTGCAATATGACTTGTCTGTCTATCCACTTGTCTGTCTGCCTGCTTTGTCTTACTTCACTAGACTCCTTCAAACGTCTGCTATTGCCTCTGCTCTTTTTTCCCCTCGATCTCTAAATATTCTTCCTCATTCACGTGCATTCTGTTGCATTGTTGACGTTTCAAGTTTATATAGAAAATTATTTACGCTTTGTTGAAAAGTTACCGCTTTCCGCCGCAAAAGCTTACCCACATGACGGCGGAGGGTGCGTGAGTAAGTATGGCGCTTCCCATTTTCCCCATGTTTCTTGTTTGCTCCTCTCTTTAGTAAAATAGTGGTTTTTATTTGCTTAAGCATATAATAAAATTAAGAGATAATTTGTCAAGTTTCTGTATAGAGCAAAATTACTTATGCGAGCTTATGGTTGGTTATATACTCATATATATTACGTAAGTAAAAAGTTCGTTCGGTTTTTTTATTGATTTTTCAAAATATAATAACTTTGTGTACATTTGTCCGATTTAAGTCAAAAATGCGCCATTTTGTTCGTAAACTTGTTGCCAACGAGATGCCAACTTTATTATACCCCTCTCGTAGACGGCTGCGTCCCTATTGGCAAAAAACTCAGAGAGCCAATTTTCACAGACCTCTCTTGAGACCAACTTCTCACCATTAAGCGCGTTCGCCATGGACAGGAAAAGATGGTAATCACTTGGTGCCAGGTCCGGACTATAAGGTGGGTGCATTAGAACCTCCCATCCGAGCTCCTGGAGCTTCTGGCGCGTCACCAAAGACGTGTGTGGCTTGGCGTTGTTCTTATGGAACACAATTCGTCCTCAGTTGACGAAAGATGGCCTCTTCTGGATGAGTGATTGAGCGTTTGGCTATAGGCCACACAGCAAAGCCTTCCTGGCCGTCGATTCTGGCTTCTTCAGGTTGCTCTTGGTCCCAAATGCGGCAATTTTTTTTAATTTACGATGAACGAAATTTGGCTCGAAAACATCAGGTCTTCTTGGAACCCTTGAAGAGCCCATAGAATGAGACGACGTCACTTGTGAAGGTCGAGCCGCTTCAGTTCTTGTACAAACTGTAGTTTGAACGCTTTCAATTTAAGATCTCAACGTAAAATGTGCCAAGTCCTTCCATACCGCAGTCCGAGTTGCTGCAAACGGCGCCAAATCGACCCTCCATAGCTTTCGTGTACATTCTCAGCTACGGATGCTATATTTTCTTTACTAAGTGCTGAATGTGGTCTTTTCGGTTGAATATTATCCAATCAATAATGAATGCAGGGTCTCAAGATGGGTGATGGTGTTGCGAAAAGTACGCTCAGTGAGCCGATTATGTTGACCATACTTTGAGCGAAGCGCATGACTTTTCCTAATAAAGTTGAACGATTTCTAAACGTTGTTCAGGCATAAGTCTTTCCATGATGAAATGCTGAATAATAATAACATGACAGCTTGACACTAGTCACGCGTGATCTGCCAAAAAAAAAGGCTACTGAATAAAATACCTCTACTTGGATCATCTGATAAATGTAAAGGACTTTTCAGCATATTGTAAATTATAACAGAGCTCGGACTAAGCGTACAATGTAACCGCGAAACGGAGCTGGTTGTTGGTAAGAATGGGGGTGAGAGTTGGTGGGAGTCATGCTGCGGGCAGCTCCGGAGACCGTAGAGGTCTGTGCGTTACCCAAAGTGGGTAGGGGTGTTGAAGGCTGGGGGCGCACTTAGGCTCTGGCAGCATGGGGCCACATGACTTATGGCCCACTCACTGCCGGTCATAAGATGACTCCTACCATTGCACTGGTTGCACCTAACCGAGGTGGAGGAGTGGTGGAGTCTTTTATGGCGCACTCAGCAGAAGTAATCCGCCGGACAAGGGTTGGTTTCGACGCCAGCCCTGATGAGAAGGATTTGTAGCAGCCCAGCTGCGACGTGTTACTCCGTTGGCGTACCTAAACTAATTTTACCAGTTGACCTAAACGGGGTTAAATCGCCGAAAGGATGACAGCCCTTGACCGGATAATATCCGAGTCAACTCTGGTGCGTAGAACCGGCTGTCTTGAGAGTTGGCAGAGCAACCCAATAGGCATCTTATTGAAGCTGAACCTCCACCTAGGCACATCAGAAAGGTAGTACTACATATGAAGAGCACCATCCAGCAACACATGCAACAACTGCTGGACAGGAACGCCATTCACCAGGAGTCAGTCAACACTTTCAAAGACTCCCTTCCCGTGAATGGCGTACTCGGAGTAAAACCACCAGCTATTGCAGACAACGGGCTGGAGCTGCCTCGAGAAACCCGCGTGACTCTAGCACAACTTAGGTCTGGATATTGTAGCAGGTTAAACTCTTACTTAGCCAGACTCGACTTTAAAATACCCAACGTATGCCCTGCATATGGAGAGTCTCCGTACGACACTATGCCCTCTTCACATGCCCCCTTAAGCCGACACATCTAAACTTGGCTATATGAAAGATTCAGAGCAGAAAGGGGTTTTTTTAGACATTTCGAACGAGCGGACAATTTTTTTTTCAGTTTTAAAATTCTAGTCTTTAACTCCGTTTAAACACATTTATCTGCATTATTTTTTATTTCTTTTTACCTGACCTTAATGCCCATTCGGCGTACTTGAAAAACTCAGTTGCCACAAATTGTTGCCAATAAGAGAACATACAAAATAAATAGCAGGCTTCTTTCTCTCTTCTTCAGTGAAGATAATTCTGCATGAATTCACAGTATTCAGATTTTTCTTCTTCATGTATTTTTCTCTTTTATTGGCAGGAATTTACCAAGACTTTTTCATTTTCCACAGAAAAGATTTTACTTTATTTTTCTTCTTTTATTATTATTTTTCTTTTTATGACTTTTCTACGAACCAATGATCGCCACTTTTGGCGCTTCTTAAGTCTCAGTATCATGCGAAATTTTTTACTTTAAATATGCGAGGAAAGTATAGGTAGGAAATTCAACTGAGAAGTGCAAGAAATAATCGATTGAAGAAGTGAAATCAGAAGATGAAATGAAAAATAAAAAGTGTGAGTAAAAATAAGCTTAATATAACATATATTCGTAAATACAGGGTTATCAATTTTGCGTTCTGGAAAATAAATGTAAAAAATGCATTTAAAATATTTTTTTTTCTTGAATTTGCTTTTGTATTATAAAGTTTGGACCTTGGGATTATATGTATGTGAACCAATATATCATTTAAATGACCGCCTCGCCATTTTTTTCATTATTTCGAGCCGTTTGAGGTAATTTTTGAACACTTTTTGGCACATATTTGTCGGTATGTCAGCCAAAACTTTACTTTGCAAAAGTATTAGGAGTTGATCAAGCAACCGTTTGCAAGCGATTAAAACCATTAAGATTCATCCAGAAGCTTGGAAATTGGGTGCCTTATGAATTAAAGCCAAGAGACGTCGAGCGTCGACTCTGCATGTCGGAAATGTTGCTTCAACGCCACCAAAAGAAGTCATTTTTGCATCGGATTGTCAATGGCGATGAAAAATGGATTCATTATGATAACCCAAAGCGCAAGAGATTGTAGATGGAGCCCGGCCAACGATCGACATCCACGGCCAAGCCAAATATCCATGGTGCCAAGGTTATACTACAATATGTATTTGATGGAACCACAAGGGTGATCTCTATGATGAGCTATTGAAATCGGGTCAGACGATCAATGGGGACCTCTACCGAAACCAATTGATTCGTTTGAAAAAGGTCATCGCGGAAAAACGAACAGAATATGCTAAAAGACACGAATCAATAATTTTTCATCATGACAACGCGGCTCGGCCACATGTTGCAAGGCCAGTTAAAAACTATTTGGAAAACTGTGTGTGGGAAGTTCAACCGCATCCGCTTTATAGCCCAGACATAGCACCTTCCGATTACCACTTGTTCAGATCAATGCAGAATGCCCTCACCGGAGTACGCTTCACTTCAGAACAGGGTGTAAGAAATTGGCTCGATGCTTTCTTGACCTCCAAGCCGGAGAAGTTCTTTTGGAATGGGATCCACAAACTGCCAGAAAGATGGGCAAACATCGTAGCTTCCGATGGACAATACTTTGAATATTAAATGTATAATACTTTTTTCACAATAAAGTCTTAATTTTCGAAAAAAACGCACGAATTAATGCACACACCCAATAAATGCCTGACTTTTAACTAAAACATATCGTGTTTGGTTTGACAGATGTCAAAATACAGCTCGGTACTTTTGAAACTTCGAAATGGATACCCTATACATGTAAAGCACCGAACATCTGTCTTTTCATATTGAAGTAGCCTCAATAAAAGCCTATTTTTTACAGAATAAAGAGAGTTCTGGTCTCTGCATTTTTTTCTCTTTTTTTTTCATTTCATAAGCAATGACTGACACCGGCATTTCAAGGTTTGTATCGCTAAATGTTTTTTAATGCATAAATCGTTAGTTAAGCTTTGCAATTTTAATTATTCTTGACTATTTTTAAATATCCTTTTCTCTTTATTATTTTACCTTCCATTTTTGTCACGTTGGCAGATACTATTTTAGTTATATTTTTCCTTTTTTTTGTGAATTTTAAATTTTGTTTTTTTTCAATATAAATATTTTTTTTTAAATTCGTTATTTTTAATTCCTTTTTCACGTTCATTTCTCCAAACATATCACTGCTCATTACTGTCATTCTTTTGCTCTTTTGCCAAATGAAAATGGCTAAATATAAAATTATCTGCAAAATGCGTCCATTTAATTAAGATTGTGTGACAAGCAATGAATTCCCATTCCTCTTCTGAGCAGAGCACAACGGTCGTGTGAGGTATGGCGAAAAGTCCGCTACGTCAATTAATTACTGACAATCACCACTTCACCACTCGCTGCTGATTGCATTCATTTGACAGATTTATGCTGACCCTTTTGATGTTTAAAAAAATTACTGCCACCGTGTGAAGAATGTTAAAAGTAGAGATTGATGGACTCTACGGGTTGCTATGTATGTATGTATGTGTGTGTGTGTGTGTGTATGTAAAGGAATGCGTGGCTGAAAAATACTGTGATATTTTCGCGGAATTCATTAAAACAAAAATCCGCTACAGCCGAGTGGGCAAGAGATTGGGTTAATAGGCGGAGAGTCCTTTGTTCGAAGGATACCTTAATGAGAGAAGAAACTCCATTAAAAATAGCTTCAGCGGTTAAAAAGCCTATTATAAAACGCAAATGGACTGAGGCTGAGATCGATTTCACCGAGGCTCAAAGTATCCTTGCCTGCAATACCAAATTCCGTTGCAAACGATTTATCCAACGACTGGGTTTTCACTGGATCGAAAGGATCAAAACGAAATTTTCCAAGTTGCAGTTTTTTTTTTATTTATGAGTACTTTCCAGGAAGCTAACATCGAATCGACTCACTATTCTGTCGTAGCCAAGAAAGGCGCAAGTCTCTGGACAGCTGAGCAAACCCAAGAAAGATTCGACCTCGTTATGCTCTCCGAGAGCTTGCTGTATGGAAAATATAGCCTTTCAAGCTGCATACGTATTGGCGGCCACAATAGCTAAGTGGCTAACATTGCATACTTACATTCGGATTTCTAGAGCTCCAGACCTCGTACGATCAACATTTGAAGTTATAGAAAATTTGTTTTTCTAACTGCGGTTGACTCTCGGTAGGGAATGTCAAGCCCTCCAAGTGTATTTTTGACATAAAATGAAAGCTCCTCCTTAAACAATTCATCGACCTTTAGGGAATCGCTTAAAATAAATTGTACGTCCCTTGATTTTGTGTTAAAAGCAGCAAGACACACAAGTTGGTGGAGGAGCTCGGGAGCAAATCGCAAAGAAGCAAAGTTAGATCCATTCTTGTCATTCCATGTCTACCCAAATAGGATTCTAAGGCGATCTTCATAGAGAAGTTCATCTAAACCATCTTGTAAGGACTTCAGAGTCTCATAATAATCCTTTCGATTGCTCAAATCAAAGCGAGGAAATCTTTATCAAGCTCGTGGTATAGTACCCATATGTCTCAGGGTTGACTTCTAAAGGACACTCAGACTTCAGTTGAAGGAGTATATCCATGTTTCAGATAAAAAATTTAGTATGTTGTATGTAGAGTCTTATATTGACTTACTAAAAGGTAAGTTAAGGCCAGAAGAATGCAATTGCAGGCTTCCACCAATATTGAAGTCAGAAGATTAAGTTTTCAAAAATCATGCCTTTTGATTCTGGGGTTGAGAAATACCTAACCCAAGCCGGTAGCCGTTAGCCAGACTTTTCTTATGCAAATTGATTCAGTCAGTTCTCAAAAGATGGCTCGACCTGCAAGTCATGGCTGATCTTGGAATAAAAGTGCGGCTAAAGACCATCGAATGCTTATGGAAGTTTATGGAGAATCTGCGCTGACCGATATGTCATCAAGAGAGCGGTTGCGCCACTTCAAAAGTAGGGGTTTTAGCATCACAGACAAAGAGCGTCCAACTAAAAAGGTATGAATATGAGAAATTGGAGACTTTAAGGGATCAAGATCCGTGCCAAACGAAAACTGAACTCGCAGAATTGTTGTGGTTTGACTCATCAAACAATATCCGTGCGGTTAGATCAATTTGGATTTATTCAAAAGCAAAGAGATTGGATGCGGCACGAGTTGAATTCAAGAGATGCTATTAGAAAGACATCAAAGGAAGAGATTTTTGCACTGGATCATAACTAGAGAGGAGAGGTGGATGTAACCTCAAGAAGAAAAAATACTTTGCCAAGCCTGGTAAGCCCATTCCGACATCATCTGCATCGACGCCAAAGAAAAACATTCACAGTTCTCTGCTTATGGTATGATAGGACCAGACGATTCTGTTGTACGAAGAACTGCTAAAACCAGGTGAAAACAATGATGCCAATGACGTTGTCCACTACAACTAAATCCCTTGAGCTGTGCATTGCTTGAAACACGGGCAGAAATTAAAGAAAGACATGCCAACGCTCGGCCCAACGTGGCTGTAAAGCTTAAAAGCTACCCAGAAACGCTGATATAAGAGGTCTCATCTCACCCGCCGATTCTTCAGACCTTGTTTCAACCGACTACTGGCTTTTTCGATGGATGTAAAACGATTTAAACCCTTATCGGTTCGAGTCTTTTGAAGAAATCGAAGATATGGCTCAATGATTTGATTGAAATAGAGGACTGATTTAATAGAGATGTAGTCGATAACTACCAGAAGGATGGGAGAAAATATTCGCTTTCGGCGTAGAATGCTTTGAATGATGTATTATTTTACTTGTATGCAATAAATAAAACTTTTTGAACAAAAAAAGACAAACCGAATTAATTTTTACTCCATATCAGGATGATTTATTTACTCCACAACTAATTTGTTTCTTTAAAGCATACTTTCAGGCGTATGTATTATATATTTTTCGCTCATTCAGCTTGGAATTCTCAAGCGGTTAATAGAAAGAAAATATTAGCTATATTTCACAGTACCGAATTTCTAACTTAGTAATAGTTGTCTCTTCTGAAAGTTATTCGAAATTTTCTTTAACTAAAGAACTAACTACACCAACTACACCTCCAGTTAAGCCTTGGCCTCCGTCTGTTCAACGTGTTGTCTGAGTAATAAATGTCACCATGTCATTTTTGTCCTTTCACCTATAAAATACACGAACAGAATGATAATTTGCATGTGTTTGTGTATTTTTATCTCTCCAGCTTTTATGTTGTCTTTTATGAATATTTTGCTTATCGACAACACCTGTCTGCATGTTCATTGCTGCACCAGTGCCTCAATTATTGTCATTCACAATAGTTATAACAACAACAACAACAGCAAAAAGACTAACCAGAACACAAAAGCATATTTATATATGTATGATCGAAAGAGAAAGAGAGAGGGAGGGAGGGAGAGAGAGAGGGAGAAAGAGTGAGAGAGAGTGACGGAGAAGCAAGCAAATAATGGAAAATCGCTACAAACATATATATACTCGTATAATAACAATTTGGTATTACTAAAACATACATTTAGTAGTATTTATACAGGAAATTCTTAGCACATGTCGATGGAGAATGAAGTTCCGAGTAAGCAGGCGAGTGGAGTTCGCGCCAGCAAAAGCAACTCTGTTATGCACAACAAATAAGCAAGTCAACAAGCAATGATGCATAAACTATGAGCTCATGGCTGACGGCTGACGGCTGATAGCCGATGGCGGGTTTGCTGAACTAACTGATTGACAGTATGGATTAGGGTTGTTTGGTAGAAGGCGGTAGAGGACAGACCGACTGGGTGAGCGTCCATGTTGTGGTGGTATTATGTGCACAACACCCAACACATCACTGGGCTGACTATCAAACAGCAATCAATGACTTACTAACTCAGTGACTGAGTGACACAAGAGCTGAATGGACTGACTGGCTTATTGTTTTCGGTTAGTTCGTTGGTTCAATGTGGAAATAAGTGACTGACTGACTGACTGACTGACTGGTGGACTGGTGGACTGGTGAATCGGTGGACTGGTGGACCGGTCGACCGGTTGACGTTGACTCCTCTTTGACTTGTGACCACAAACAATATAGAAGCTTCGTGCCTGTTAATACATTCACCCAGAAAATCACTGAAGTTGAAGTGAGGCGATTGTATTGTAGTAGCACGGAAAGAGACAGAGGTCATTTGCCTTTCTGATGGTAATGCCGCAGGCATGCATTTATGTGAGCTTAGATGTGTGTTTATGGAAAATGCGTGACTTTTGTATTTAGCAAAGAAATTAGAAATTGTAAAATTAATGAACAATTGGTGTTAATAAAAGTAATAAAAAGTTTTAGAGCTGGTAAGAAAAAAATTTTAAAACTTAAAATTAAATTAAGATAAACATTAAAAAAACTTAAATTCTTCAAAATTAATTAAGTCTCTTAATAATTTTTTTTTTTAATTTTTTTCTCATATTAATTGAATAAAGCAACAGACAGGTGGCAACCTTGCACTGAAATTTTTCCGTTCTAAGCCATCTTTAACCACTTTGATTTAAAAAACACACAAAAATAATGAGTTCTTCTTCAAACTTTTTATTCCACCAATTTTCAAACAGCTGGCAACTCTACTCATTAATGTTTTCAACCATAATCCACCGAAAGTTCGTCAAATAATTGATTTGGTGTTTGTCTTGCAACATTTCAATACTGATAATTGAAAAATAAAGCAAATGGTTGGCAACCCTGCCAAACATTTTTCCCCCATAAACCATCTTCACTCATGCCAAAACTACATAAATCCCTCTAATAAATATTTTTTTGAAGTTTTATGTTCATTCAGTAACATTTCAATCATATTTATTGAATAAGAAACAAACGGGTGGCAACCATGAACAAAAAGTTTGCCACTCTAAACCGCCTTTGAGCACTTTGGTTGGAAAAACATACGGCAATAATTTGTTTAACTGCAAATTTCCTTTTCGCCTAAATTTTCCAAACAGTTGGCAACTCTATTTAATAATATTTTGAAACGTAAGCCATCAAAGGTTACTTCAGTTCGAAGGAATTACTGATTGTTTGTCTTTTTCAATCTTGATAATTGAAAAATAAAACAAGGCTGCCACTCGTAATTAGTCAATATAAATAAATAAGTCAAAAATATGCAAATGCTTCTAACAAACATTTTTTGAAGTTTTATGCACATATAGTAACATTCCAATCATATTAATTGTATAAGGAAACAAACAGGTGGCAACTTTGCAGAGAAATTTTTCTCTAAAGCCACCTCTAACCACTTTGACTTGATAAACACACAGAAATAATTCATTGAACTTCAAATTTCAACTTCAACAAATTTTTAAAAACAGTTGGCAACCCTATTCATATTTATTTTTAAGCGTTCGGATACCTACAACTACTAGAATTTTTTGAATCTTCAAACAAAACCGCAAACCTTCCACGGTTGTTGCTGCTTTTTTGATATTATTGTATTTTTAGTAAGTTTATAAAATATAATTTTTTTTCAACAAATGGCAACTGCAGTATAAAATTTTCTTAACTTTAACTTCCATAAGTTCACCCCGATATTGAAATAGAAATTCGTTCAATTCGCTAATTTTGTAAAAAAAGAAAAAACATGTTAAAAGAGTGGCAACGCCATTCTAAAATTAGTATCAACTTTAAATTTAATTTACTTCTTCCAAATTGGCACCAACATAAATGCTTATGCTTGAAAATTTTTTATTTCGTAAAAAAAATATAAATTTTTCTTCGACGAGAACAATTACATTGAAAATAATATTAAATTTCTTAAATTATGCTTCCATTAATGATTCGAAGTTGATTTTCAATACTTAAAGTGAGTTATTATTTAGAACTTACAAAGTTTTAACTATTATAAGGCTGATTAATCACCCTATACTAATATAATTAAATTTAAGTTTACATGAAACACCCTGTTATGTCAAACGAGCCAGCTAGCCTACATAAATGTATATGGCCAGTCACCAAAAATTCACTCGACGAAATAAAAATATCTTACAAAATAAAAATTTATTAAAAAAATATAATAATATTTTGTTTTTATTCCGTGTGTATTGTAAAATTCTTTGAGTATTACACACTGAGCGCCATTATCTCTCCCAACGCGCTACACTCACACGCAAAACCAAAACAAAATGTCGGCTGCGGCTGCTGTCAAAGGAAATCAACGTCGAAAATAATAATGGTTAGAGAAAACAAACAACAAGCAACAACAAAGCTATGCAAACGAACAAAAAACGGACACAGGCGAAACATATGTATATACAAAATATAAAACAAAAAATGATATAAAATAACTTTTTATTGAAAGAGCGTTGGGAAAGCCATTTGAAGCGGGAAAAAAGTGTGAAGAGAAAAAGAAAGAACTCACTCATATGACTGGCGTATGCCAAATTGAAAATATTTTGTAAAACACTTGTTTGCGGACGTTAAACTCTGAAAATTGTGTTTGTTTTATATTTTTCTATTTTTCTTTTTTTTTTTTTTTTGTACACGTAGCAACAACAATTCTTTGGCGTAAATTCAATAGTAGAACTTTCGTGAAAGTGTGAATGGCGCCGGCAGGCAAACTCTAAAATGCCCACACGGGAAGTGTTGCACAAAGCATTTTGTATACAGTTAGTTTTTATTGTGTTTAAAGTGAGGTATCTTTTTCTTTTTTTTTTCTTTTTTTGAATGTAGGTATGTAAGTGATCTAAACATTTTTCTGTATGCCGCTTGTAGGTACGACACTTTTTGTGAGCCTCTAACGCTTTGCTTTTGGGGAACTTTTCACATTCAATTTGTGTTGATGGGTGACACTCGAGTAGCAAAATATGATTGTTATTCTTACAACGGCATGTCTACATATATACGTGTATGTATATGTATATGGAGTAGCAACAGGCTAATAAATATAAAAAATTATGTTGACCAAAATTGTACTGGGAGAACCTTTCAGGTAATTTGCTGTGTGCGCCCAGTTCAAACTGTGGGAATAATTAAATTGCAGAGTAACTTCACGCAGCTAAAAGTAACTAGAAAATAAATTTCACATAGTGCGCGCCGGAGTCGATCAAATCAAACGCATTTCTAGTAAATATTTTATTAATAGCTAGGAACTCTATTCCAAAATAAGTTTATTTTGACTTCAAATACATCGACCGCGGACTACTTCGGCAAGAAAAAGTATTCAACATATTAATTTAGGCCCAAAGCCACTTCTGTACCAAAGTTTTTTGTAAATCAAACTATAATAAAAAATTTCGGTCTCAGGTCCCTTTCTCGGAAGAAAGAGTGCTTCCCACGCCTATTTGGTTAAGGAGTTTCATACAAGTAAATCGAATTATTTCAAATTAATTTCGACATTTACGAGTAGATTGGTCCCAGGTCCACTTCTCGGAAACTTCTTAAGCAAAAGACCTCCTTCAAGTTTGAGAATGGAATAACTTGTGAGGAAATAATAAAAAAAAAAATATTTTAAAAAAATATTTAAAAATATTTAAAGAAATGTTTAAAAAAAAATTGCTTTTTAATCTAAAAAAATCAAAAATTTAACTTTTATATGTAAAGAATAAAATTTGTTTCGCATTTAAAAATCAGGTTAAATTTTCTAATTGCAGTCGCCCCTCGGCAGGGAATGTCAACCCCTCCGAGTGTGCTTCTGACATGAAAATCAAAAGCTCACCGTAAAAAAACCATCAGCCGTTCGGAGGCGGCTTATTACGAACTGTAGGTAATATGTTACTGATAAATATTTTTTTTTTATTTCGCATAAAAAGCATTGCCTACCTTTAGGCTAATAATAAATAAAATAATATACATAATTGCCAAATAAAATTTAATGCAGTCCTACCATTTTAATTAGGCATTTTTATAAAAAAAATTACTTGATTATCTCATATCGTCTCACATGATCAGCGGTCGGAACCTTCAAGTGAATGAAACGAGCTCACAACAACCTGAAGGAACTTTATTTAAATAATACTAACTGGACCGCCCGAGTGCTAGTGGTGCAGATAACAGCAAGACTACCTGAATATCCACTCTCTACGTACCACCACGCTGCATAGAGAGAATAACACTCGAGGCGTATGAGATCACAGTCATCCCAGGCGCATCAGCATGTACTACTTAATGAAAATATCCATAGAAATCTAAATTTTTGCACAATCAAACGGATTGAACTTGTCAAACGCGCCTGAAGAGAAGGGACTTAATACCCTTGGAAAGAGCAACACTGAGCCAGCTGCTCATTCCTAGCCATAAAATATTATATTTTAATTGAGTTTTTAAGATTTGATAACTTATTGTGAGGCTTCTAATTTTGAAGCAGATTCAGTAAATTAATACAAATGTTTTAACAAAAAAATCTCAGACCGCTGCCCAATCATTACATCACTTATAGAAACTGATAATATTCCTGACCGAGAAAACGCCCAAAATTGCTTACAAATTTGATGAACCTAATGAGCCCGCTTGAGGCATAATTTCAGGCGCAATATTTTTTCTAAGATTTAAATTACTAATTAGAGGAATTGATGGACGGAATATACTACAACATTGAAATAGTTCAGAAAATTGGAAGACAGACGCTACACTGGCTTTAGCTCATGCCATCGGAATGGATAAAAACATTCTAGCTTTGAAAGTTTTCGATAAAAACACGCCACTGGGAGCGTATTAAATTCATCTAAATTAAAAAAGCGGGAATTCTATACAGCAAAAATCTAATTTCGAACACTTTAGAAACTACAAGTCTTGAAAAAAAACATTTTCGGCAGATCGTCTCATAAGCGGCAACTTCAACAACGACCCAGAGATAAAGATGGAAATGCGCAGGTTATACGAACTGGGAAATTTTGATATCTACAACATATAAATAACAGATCCTGAGGCTATAGCAAGGCTAATTATTATAGTCGCACACACCAGAGACGTTAGAACCGGCAAAACTGCCCGAAACTACTTCATCTACCACCCGGCAGGTACCAAAGACGCAATATCGATGGCGAAAAAAATTCCGACTATTAACAACCCGAAGTAACTGGGCGTCAGATTCCTCACAAAACTTCAGAGCACCAAAAAAAATGCTGAAATCTTTAAGCGGCAGCACCTGGGGAAAAGACAAAGAAACATTGTCGGGGACTAGCGTGACACATATGAAGAATCTAAAAGCCTGCCAAAACACTACCCTCAGAACTGTGAGAGGAAACCTATGATATCGCTAGAGCATCACTTGCACAGCATAATGCTTACTTGATGCCGCACTACCATATCGGCACATCAGGAAGGAGATTTTGAGTTTAGGGACTGCATTTAGCCTCATAAGAACCGCTGGACAAGACGGCTTACCGAAAGGCGTTGAACGCCATTCACCGAGAGTCTATCTGTTCGTCACCTTCCTGGACTCTTTTCAAGTAAATGGTGTAAGAGGCGAACCTTACTAAGCTCTTGTCAGCGGCAAAGAGGATAGGTTGCTTTAAAGGACCTAGAAACACGTGAGGTAGGGTAGCAGTACAGAGCTTTGTTCGCGATTTATATATCTGGTAAAACACTGTGGATCTCAGACTATCGAAATAGTCGATCAGCGACCAATTAGAAAATGAAAAAATATTCCAACAAATTAAAAAAAAAAATATAAAATTTTAATAACTAAAATTGTTTTTCGAACTGCAAAAATTAAAAATATTTTGTATGAAAAAAAAAATTTAATTTTTCTCCCATTAGTTTTGTCAATTGCACTTTATAAATAATTTCACTTACTCAAAATTCTTATTGCTTGACGCGCACTCGTCCGAGTATAACACGTACTTTTCTTCAAGAAAGGAAAATAATTTTTTTCTTCGAAAAAAAATGCCAAGAATCTGGGTTCGAAATGATCTCTTCGACAAAAATAAAACCAAACGTAAACCACTGCTGCTTGGACGTTTCAAAGAAAAAAATGAAGACGAAGATAATGAGCAGACACAGACAAATAATGGACAACGTTCCCAGATACGAGAGGAGTGTGAGGATTTTGTGGAAAGTGACGTCTATAAGTACAAATGGCATCAGCAGCCAAGGGTAGAAGTACAGCATAAGAAACCCAATGAAAAAAAGCCAGGAAAACAGAATAAGTCTTACAAAGGAAATGCTACTAAAGAATTGCCTACGAAACAGGTAAGCGAAATAGTTGAGGACAAAAACGAAATTGGAAACACCGCGCTGCTGGTTCTTTTTTATTATATAAATGGTTGGCACTTGTTTAAAAAATTTATGTAAAAATATTTCAGGGCACCCCAGATTATGACTAGACAGATGAGAAAGCTCGAGACGAGTTACATTTTTCTCAGAAGAGTTGCCATATATATTTATGTTATAAGTATTATTAACTTCATGAGAGAAATTAACATAGCAAAACAGAATTAAGAAATCTTACATTAAAAATATAATATTTTGAGCAGAGTTACGGCTCTTTTAAAATTTTAAATTCAAAAATTTCTAATTGAAAAATAATTTTAATTTATATTTTCAGTGACGAAGAAAAAAGCTCGAAACAACCATATGCCAAAAATCAAAAATTAAATCAAAATTAAAACAAATTATGGGGTTGCCACTAGCTTAAAATTTTAGGTAAGAAAATTTAGAACAAAAATGTTATGCAAAAAAGTATCAGGAACCAAACAATACGGCTATAAAAGTGACACAGTTTGAGATGAGTAAAATTTACAAATTTTTCTTCAGCAGAGTTGCCACAATATTTATGCGTTTAAATTCATTCTAATAAACGAATTTATTAAAAAATTAAAATTAAAATTAAAATTAAAATTAAAATTAAAATTAAAATTAAAATTAAAATTAAAATTCAAATTAAAATTAAAATTAAAATTAAAATTCAAATTCAAATTAAAATTAAAATTAAAATTAAAATTAAAATTAAAATTAAAATTAAAATTAAAATTAAAATTAAAATTAAAATTAAAATTAAAATTAAAATTAAAATTAAAATTAAAATTAAAATTAAAATTAAAATTAAAATTAAAATTAAAATTAAAATTAAAATTAAAATTAAAATTAAAATTAAAATTAAAATTAAAATTAAAATTAAAATTAAAATTAAAATTAAAATTAAAATTAAAATTAAAATTAAAATTAAAATTAAAATTAAAATTAAAATTAAAATTAAAATTAAAATTAAAATTAAAATTAAAATTAAAATTAAAATTAAAATTAAAATTAAATTAAAATTAAAATTAAAATTAAAATTAAAATTAAAATTAAAATTAAATTAAAATTAAAATTAAAATTAAAATTAAAATTAAAATTAAAATTAAAATTAAAATTAAAATTAAAATTAAAATTAAAATTAAAATTAAAATTAAAATTAAAATTAAAATTAAAATTAAAATTAAAATTAAAATTAAAATTAAAATTATAATTAAAATTAAAATTAAAATTAAAATTAAAATTAAAATTAAAATTAAAATTAAAATTAAAATTAAAATTAAAATTAAAATTAAAATTAAAATTAAAATTAAAATTAAAATTATAATTATAATTATAATTCAAATTCAAATTCAAATTCAAATTCAAATTCAAATTCAAATTCAAATTCAAATTCAAATTCAAATTCAAATTCAAATTCAAATTCAAATTCAAATTCAAATTCAAATTCAAATTAAAATTAAAATTAAAATTAAAATTAAAATTAAAATTAAAATTAAAATTAAAATTAAAATTAAAATTAAAATTAAAATTAAAATTAAAATTAAAATTAAAATTAAAATTAAAATTAAAATTAAAATTAAAATTAAAATTAAAATTAAAATTAAAATTAAAATTAAAATTAAAATTAAAATTAAAATTAAAATTAAAATTAAAATTAAAATTAAAATTAAAATTAAAATTAAAATTAAAATTAAAATTAAAATTAAAATTAAAATTAAAATTAAAATTAAAATTAAAATTAAAATTAAAATTAAAATTAAAATTAAAATTAAAATTAAAATTAAAATTAAAATTAAAATTAAAATTAAAATTAAAATTAAAATTAAAATTAAAATTAAAATTAAAATTAAAATTAAAATTAAAATTAAAATTAAAATTAAAATTAAAATTAAAATTAAAATTAAAAATAAAAATAAAATTAAAATTAAAACTAAACTAAATTTAAATTTAAATTAAAATTAAAATAAAAATTTAAGTCAAAATTAATAATATAAAAATATTTTTTTTATGAGTGGCTGTTTCTTATTTTTGGCAGCGCCTCACTATTTACGAGTTTCGGCTTTCTTTCACAGATTTTGTCATATACATTTCGAATTTCTTATTTATTTAACACATTATAACCTGTAACCGATTTCTAGTTTGCCACTAAATATTCGCTATCGTTCACTATTTATAGAAATCTAGGTTTAAAGTGCTATAATTAAAGTTTAATGAGGTATTAACTACAAGTTTCATACATATGTACATACATACATATTTAAAAGCATTTAAATATATATTATACCTATGTACACTTATAGTAGATTATGCATATATGCGTGTTGTTCCATTTAGCACCATTAAAAGTCTCAATTAAATAGATTGACGTACATACCATATATCTATTTAAAACATATATATGTACATATGTACATATGAGTATGAGTGTAATTGTACACTCGATTTCGTTAATTATGATTAAATAATTAAATTTGACATCATTCAATTAGCAATGCACAAATGCAAGTAAAATATTAATTGATTGCGATTACGCCTCTGTGATTATAATGGCTTAAAGCATTGAACAATATACACAATATATGTATGTACATATGTATCTACAATTATACAAGTGTTTGCGTGTAAACAGAGAAAATTAAATGCAAATAAATTGAAAAATAATAAACCGAAATAAAAAATTTTAATTAAAATTTAATTAATAAAAAAGTAATAAAATAAAATAAAAAGGAAAATAAAAACATAAAATAATAATATAAAATTAAATTTAAAAAAAATTGAATAAACTTAACCAAATAAAATTAAAATAAATTAAAATAAAAAAAAATATAACAAAATAAAATAAATTAACATAAAATAAAATATAATAAATTAAATTAAAGAAAATAATAAAAAATAAAATAAAATAAAATAAAATAAGAAGAAAATAAAAACATAAAAAATAATAAAATCTTAAATAAAATAAAAAAGCTAAATTAAACTGTACCAAATAAAATTAATATAAATTAAAATAAAATGCAACAAAATAAAATGTAAAAAATAAAAAAATGAAAAAAAAAATAAAAAAATAAAAAAAATAAAAATAAACAAAATAAAATAAAAATAAACTAATATAATATAAAATAAAAAAAAATATTATAAAATAAAATATAATAAATTAAATTGACGAAAATAAAATAAAATAATAAAAAAACATAAAAAATAATAAAAACTTAAATAAAAAAAAATTAAATTAAACTGAACCAAATAAAATTAAAATAAATTAATATAAAATGCAACAAAATACATTATAAAAAAATTAAAATAAACAAAATCAAATAAATAAATTGAATTAAAAAAATAAAATAAAATAAAATCAAAAATAAATCAGATCGAAGCTTGCAAAAATTCGCGAGGAGGTAATTCGAATGATGTATTAAACATATAATGTCAGGACTCAAACTTTAAAATGAGAATGGAATTTCATGAAAACGAATGACTTTAAATGCATTTCATTTACAAGAAAAAAAGTAAGAAACTTTCAGCATCCAATTTCTACATTGAAAAGTTCTGCTCAAATAAATTTAACACTGATTTCATTTTAATTATTAAACATATTTACTTTGTAACAAATAACTTTTCAGTGAAATAATTTGCTAATTTATACTTTTCGATTACGACCAAATTTGGAAAGATGCACACACAAATCAATATTCGAATATTCGGCTACTCAAACATGCTATTAGAAATGAATAATTCACAAAGGCAATCAGTTAAAGCGGAGAAACTTTTCTGTAAGTAAATGAAAAACTAAAAGTAAAACAAAAATGAAAGTTTCAGAAAATGACAAAAATCCGAAAAGCAACATTTTCAATGAAAATAGAGAATTTTCGTTATTTGAATTTATAATTTCAGAACATTATATACATACATATGTGTATATGTGTGTAGTTTGCACAAACTCTCAAAATGCAATTAATAACTAAAATAGCAGAAATTGTCTGCATTAAAGACAGCACTTTGTTGGTATAAAAAGAATATGAAAATAGAGAATACGAATCACC
>JAWMAG010000430.1:0-66581 GCA_037013455.1 Ceratitis rosa | reverse complement strand
TTTTTTCCACAATGCGAGCACTTTTTCGATTGCCTAGAAGCTAAAAATTGCATAAAACCACTTTGGAATCATTTGAAAAAGACTGAATACACAAAGAAGCTTGGGTGTCACATAAGTTTATGGAAAAGGAGCGAGTTTCCATCTAAGAACCGCTGCTGAATCGTAAAAAAATCGAAGCATTTCTGAAGCGGATGGAGACTGGTGATGAAAAGTGCATAACTTACTGCAACGTCAAAGATAGACAGTCGTGGTAGAAGAACAGTAAGCCGGCACAAACAGTCTTTAAGCCATGATTTTTGGGCAGAAATATTTTATTTGTATTTCGTGGGATTGCTAAGGAATCGTCTACTATGAGCTGCTCCCCTATAGCCAAACTTTCAATTCAGACCTGTACTGTCAGCAATTGGACATTCTGAAGGAAACCATCACTCAGAAGTGCCCAGCTTTGGCCAACAGAAGAGGAATTGTATTTCTTCAGGACAATGCCAGACCACACATTTCGTTAGTGGCTAGCTGGAAGCTCCGAGAGCTTGGTTGGTAGCTTCTTAAGCATCCATCTTATAGTCTGGACCTCGCAACAATTGATTAGCAACAGTTCCTGTTTTTGGCAAATGATTTGGATGATGAAGAATTGGCCTCAAGCGAAGCCTGGGAAATCGCTTGTAATGCAAAATTAATGGATTACTTTTTACTCGATATACTACAGATACCACCTTGGAGCGTCTCCAATTGGATTCTCCTTAATTATAGTTTATGAACCTAGAAACCAAATATTCGGAAGTGAGTGTGTCTGTAAAAAGCTAGCGATTTTGGCATGCCATGAAACAAGCGATTGACCTATGGTTGGACTGGAAGAGTCTTTTACGCTATTTTATATACATATTTTGTTCATAAAAGAATGAATAATTATTAATAAAAAAAAGACGTACTTACTCTTATACGTACAATTATTTAAATGTCTGCGCTGCGATGAATTTTCGCTAAAGTTGAAAAAATCTGCTTAAACGCTTGTCTTATTTTATTTTAACGATTTTATCGATTTCTGCAGTCTCCAAACAGTTGTGTGCATGTGTTGGTTGGTGTTTAATTTTTTTTTTTAATTTTCAACAATTATTTTTTAAATCTATTTTTTCAAGTGTTTAATTTTCAATTTCTTGTGTTTTTTTTTGTTTTTTTTTTTTTTTTAGAAAATAGTAAGTGTGGGTTTTCTGCGGCGGCTACTACTTGGTGGGTGTTTTTCTACTAAAAGCGTCATTAACTAGTCAATGCTATTGAAATGTGATTAATAAAATAATATTATTCATTTATTTATAGATATGTCAGTATTTAATTATTTATCTATTTGCATTGCTATTTAAATGCTTATATTTATATATATATGGTATGTTTGTATGTAACATTTGCGGTTATTTACTGGTGGTGTATTTTAAAGGGGAATTTTCACGACTGCGGTTTCTTACCACCTTCTCTTAGTGCTTCAACCAGAGTCTTTTTTTGCCACTCTTTATTGTTGTCGTTGTTGTTTTAAGTTGCCTTTTGTTTTTATTATTTTTGTGTTGGCTTTTAAGTAGCTACTTAAGCTATGTACTTAAACGAGGTTAGTATTTACATAAGTGCTGGTTTATATGCATGTAAATATGTATGAACTGACGTTGCGAAGAACTCTACAAACTATAGTATATTTATGGAGTTTTTCAAGCGGCAAAGAGATTGAAGATACCAATTCTAGCTCGTAAGGTAGCCAGAAAAAACTATCTCTTATATCGGTTCGTGCGCATTGAGGAAAGGTGTAAAGTACAGGCAAGCCACCAACGAGTAGTAGACTCTTCTCAATAAGGAAAGCATTAGTATGTCTTTTGCCACGTATAAGTTGCGTCAATCAACAGGCCACCTTAAAGTGGAGTAAAACTGACATTTGTCGCAAATTAAACCAAACTTGGCTGAAATGGGACAGAAAGAGATCACGAGAAATACTCTCTTTGTAGAAAAGAGACATGTCCAAGGTATCAGGAGCTCTAGCTGGCCACTATTTGATAGGATGACGTGCAGAGAGATTCGGAGCTCCTAATTGGGTATGACACAGGAGCTGCAAGGATGACTAGGTATAGGAAACGATCACTTATCATTTAGGTGACTGCCCTGCTTTGGACCGTGAAAGATTTCGAAATTTTGGCATCATGTTGTTGGATGGTCTAACCAAGATGACCAAGGTTGAAGCTTTGGTTCAAATGAGTTTCATCAGAAAATACTTTTGGTTAGAGGAGGAAGTTTTATTCAAACCAAGGTATCAACGATGTGGTGTAATGGCGTATAGTAAAGCTTTTGGGTATGCAGATACAGTCGCAAGGCTATACTTAATTCTTACTCTTTCGTCCACGTCGCGCACTGTTAACGGAGCAACCCTTGTGCAAGCTGCGGTAACTAACCTAAGTGGAAGCTTGAGTCACAGCTATATAAATTTGTGTAAGAAATTTAGTCTACTCGCGTGCCGAAGTTGTGCGCTGGGTTTGGGACACTCTGCGTTGAAAGCAGACCTAACGAACAGGTCCGCAAAGCCGTGTAAAGGCTGCGTAAACTGACGTTAAACAATACCAAAAGCTCCGTCAGGAGTGGGAAGGACCATACCGCACTCTATCCAAGACAGGGAAATCTCATAAAAATTGAGAAATTGTCCATACTCCACATAATTCTTATGTCAGGAGTAGAAAGGACCTCTCCGAGTCGTTCAATAACATACGAGGTGTAAACAAAGTGCCATTATTTGTAGGAATTTAATTCTTAGAAAAACAGTAAACGTTACTGAGTCATCGACGGAGGTTTAAAACCAAAACTGGGGTGTACTTGCAGGTCCGTCTCTGCTTTCTACAGATGAGTTGTATGCCATTATTGTAGCGATAAGGCAATTCCACCTAGGAGCTGGCCAAGGATTGAAGGGACATATACGAAATTGGAGAGGTGATTAGTGTCTCATGGATGTACGTTACTTATATTGGTTTCGAATCTAGAAATGTAGGTAGATAAATCTCCAACAATATGCAGAACTTAGTTGCGCTAGAATTTTCCGGGCCTTACGAAGCAGTTCTAGCTCTTGGTCTGCTGTAGGTGGTTCCCATGACGACATTTAGAGGAAGTGAGTTGAGGTGGCTCTCTGTGAATGGAAGATCGTTCAGTTACGTAGAATAGAGACTCTATAGTGAAGCTCTCCTTTGAGCAAGGGTTATCAGACAGATATTGCTCGCAAAGCATAAGAGAGAAAATCATCGATTGAGCGATAAAACATATGCTCACTACAGTTCAAAGGTCATCACTCATGTTTTGGCAACCCGAAACACTGAGTATTTCTATCTGCTTATTTAATATTATAATAAAATCAGTTTTCACTGTTTTCCATTTGTTTTTTTTTTTTGTACTTTACACTTTATACCATTTTGTTACGTGAATACTTGTATAATTGTTACACATGATTAATTCTATTTGTTTATTTATTGCTTTTAACGATTTTTACTATTTTTCCGTATTTTTTCTTCTTCTTCTTTTCTATGTCAGCTTCAAGCTAAACCTGAATTACGTCAACTGAAAGTGGCATAGAAGAGAGAGACGAGCGAGTAACGACCATCGGCTTCACACACAATGAAACTCGGAATACACGGCACAGGTAGATCTGTATGTATGTATATATGTATGTATGTATATAAATAGAGGTACATAGCCATTAAAGAAGACAATAACAACGATGACACCAAATGCAAAAAAAAAAAATAAATAAAATAATAAAAAAACAAAAAAAAAAGTAAAGGTGAACAAAAGAGTAAAAGAAAAGGCTGCTAAAAGAGAATACTGGAATAGACAACGACAACGAACGAAGCATGAAACTAAACAAAAAATGAACGAATAGCGAATATTGGTGTATGCGAAGTCAACGGCGGAATGCGTTTGGACTTGGTTTGGCAATGGAGTTGTATTTTGGTGTCGTTTTTTTGTATTAATTTTAACAAGTAAAGCGGAAGAAAATTTGGTAATTTCTGCGAAGCATTATTATTTTGACAATTTTGAGGATCTTAGTAACCGAGTGGATGGCAAGTAACGTATTTATGCGGTGGGGCCTGGATTTTCATTTTTCTAAAATTATAGAAAAAGTTTCTTCAAAATGCCAACCGACCATTGCGAACCTCTAAGTCTTCTGATGTGAAAATAAAAACTCTTTATAACTATTACTCAGCCGTTTGGAGGTAGCTTTAAACCTTAGGTTCCTCCATTTGAAGAACGTGCTCAAGACAAGCTCCACTGAAAACCAACTTCAACTGTATAAAAATACATGCGGAGGACCTAGGGTTCGAGTCACGCTCGGAACAACATTCAAAATTCAAGAAAAATTATTTTTCTAACTATAAAGGGGCGTCGCATGTATTATCAACCACACAGGATGTAATTTGTACATGAAATAAAGGCTTCAAATAAAAATTCATCAGCCTTTCGGAGGCGGCTTCGGCGGAAAATGTAGGAATATTCAAAAAACTACAGAGCGCACACCACAAATTATTGAAGGAACTCGACCGAAAATCGCTTCAATGGTTATAGAGTATGAAATATAATATTCTAGACCGACCAACATCCAAAATTATAGAAAATTCATTTTTCTAATTGAGCTAGCCCCTCGGCAGGGAATATATTTTTAACATGAAATAAAAGCTCCTCATAAAAAAAAAAAAAATCAGCCGTTCGGAGGCGGCTTAGTATATAATGTGATCCCACGACCCCAAATGTAAGTCCACAAGGCTAATCACTCGGCTACTGCGGCCGCCGGAAAACATTAATTATCTAGGTTATTTTTACCAGACTTTGAAACAGGAGGTGTTCATGATAATGCATCAACCTTTTGAGAGCGAATGAGTCTCATAACTAGTTGCAGGAGGACGATGAGCGCATATTTTAATAATTTATGTAGTTCCCAATAGGGTTAATTTTTCAAAAAAAAAAAAAAAATAAATAAATAAATAAATTAATTAAAAAAATAAATAAACAAATTAAAAAAAAAATAATTAAAAATAAATAAAAAACTTTATTTAAAAAAAATTCAATAAAATTTTGTACTAAATTCTCAAATAGCCTTCACTAGCTAGTGGTATTATTTTTAATTTTTCAATAAAATTCTTTAAAAGCTTTCGAGTTTTGCACATTTTCAATCTCTTTTATGTATCAATTCGTAGTTATGCACGCAGGGTTATGTGTGTACGTAACACTTATCTATATATTGTATATTTCTACATAATTATGTATACATACATATGTATACATACATACGTATATGCATTAGTTTGTAACCAAATTAGCACTTTAATTTTGGCAAACGTGGTAAACGCGAATTCACTCACATGCAAACCGCACACATGTACACACAGATTTTTCTTCTTAGCATTTCTTTTACTTTTTTATTTTTTGCAACATATTTGCATATAAATTATTTTTAATAATTTAAGAATTTTTTTGCAAAAAAATATTTTTTACATTTTTTTTCTTTTTCACCTTTAGATATTCTTAGTAGTATTATTATATTTTGTTTGTATGTATTTATTTTATATCTTTATTCACTGCCACTTGCAATACCTTTGAAAAATCTTTCACAAACGCGCCTCAACGTTCTAAATGCTGTCTAAAGATTTCTTTTCTTCTTCTTTTTCTTCAAATTTTTGTTTTTCGTCTTCTTTAACCGTACAACCAATCGGCTGGGCGAGCGTGAGAATTGGAACTGAGCTGCAAGTATTTACCTACAACTAATCAAGCAAAGTTATATTGTACCCATGAGTACGCATAGAGTAGCTTAGCATTCCAATGTATATGAAATGAATACACACATATGTACATTTATAAATACGAGTACACAAACGCTTTTGAGAGTTTTGCCTTCCATGTGAGTAGTTGTTAAGTGTGTTCAAGCCAAATTAGCGCTGTGTGTGCGCCTTCCAATCACCCACAATGCAATACTGGTAAGCTTTGAAAATGTATAAATGTATATTTGTAGTTTGTATACATATACAGAGATGTACACGTATGTTGTATGTGTACTTCCGTGCAGCCACCCGCTCTTCTGACAGCGCCATACTCAGTTGGCATTTTGTTTCGCTCCAATAGTCTCCAAAGCTACCAGCAAACATACATACATATATTGAAATACATATATACATACATACATATATATATATGTATATTAACCTACTCACTTATCTCTTACCATACGTTGCTGTTGGCTTTCCAGTTTATTTTCTTGTAGCTTTAACTCGAATTGTATACCTTATTGTCATCCCACTCTATGTATATACATACGAGTATATGCTCCAGCTGTACACATAGTCTTCCTCTTCTTTATTTATATGAGAGATTGAAACATTTTGAAGCCATAGTTAGCTCGTTTACTCCCACTTTGTGGTTATTCTTGTTGTGTATTCGGTTTTTGTGCATCACTGTTGGAGCTTGTATGTTAGGCAGCTTTTTTCCGTATAGAGCTTTTGTGTGCTTTTTGTGTAGTGATGTTTTGGAGCCAATGTAGCTGCTAGTGTAGGTTTGTACGGCGCTGTATTAACCTCGAAAAAACTGCGAGAAATTAAGGCAAATAAACTGTTGTGCATTGAATGTACCTTCTGCCGATTGCCTTGCAAACGCATTCGATTAAAGTTTTCAATTGTATATAAGAACTATATGTAAATCGCCAACTGATGTCACCACATCATGATCCCTTTCTAGAAGGGGAGGTAAATTATCTGGTGAACTTTAAAAAGTCCACTTACAAGAGAAAATTTTGTGGGATAGCAGATACAGCGTCTGAGGTAGCCGCCAAAGAATTGTTCGTCACCCCCTTAGTTAGTTAGTTAAATGTTGTAGCTGTTCGCCAACCCCGAATGGAAATACGCAGAACGAGTCTAAGTCATCGAGATCATCTAAAGGGAAGTCCAGGAAGCGGTTGGTTTCGAAGGGTTCAGAATATAGTGAAAGGCATGTTAGATGAATTGGTTGTAGGGGGCATGCAAAGTGGTGGTTAGTGTCGTATGTGGTCTCTGTGCACACAGGACATATGTTGGATATGTCGGGATCAAGTCTGGATAGGTAGGAATTAACTCGACTACAATATCCAGAATTTAATTGTGTCAGTATTATTCTGATCTCTCGAAGTAGGTCAAACTCTTCGCCGACAATAGGTTTGCGCTTGGGTGCCGAGAACATTATTCACAGGCAGAGAATTCATGAAGGTGTTGACGGACTCTCAGTGAATGGCGCTTTTGATGGTTCTTGTCTATGTTGCTGTATGCAATCCACATAGTCTAATACACCCTTCCTGATGTTCCTGGGCGAATGTAGTTACTTAGTTGTTTAGGTTGCTTCATTACGGATCTCTGATCAAGCACACTTAGGCATGCTGGACAGTGAAAAGTGGTTCTTCTCATCATTCCACTTGCCACTTGCTGAAATTGCTTGATAGTCGAAATAAAAACTACTGAGAGTTGAGTTGTGGCAGAAGTAATACTCTACCGACTCATCCTTGACTATATCTCTGCAGCTGTGACAGAAGTCTTTAGAGAACCATGAGTCCCCCTTCAGATAGTACCCGGTTATTACAATACGACAGTTGTTATGGTAATGGAGATCCTGCTTAGATGGAGTATATACTTTGCTCTCTTTTCTTCTTCTCAATGCCGAGATCTGTGTGGTTAGATTGCATGTGGTCTCTTCCTGTCATTTGAAATTGACATTTGGCGGATCTTGAGAAAGAGGTATGCCTACGTCTCTTATATAGTGTTAACTGCAGTGAGGACTATTTCCTTGGATGTCTCTGTGTCCAGAGCTCAACTTACGGTCGTTTCGCATACAGTCGTTAGTATGTTTGCAGTTTCTCTGCATCTTATCGCCACATTTTTTGTATGATTACATTGAAGAGATTGGTAGGTTGGCTATCAGAATTGCTAGTGATAGGTTAAGTGATTTCTATCAATGAAATTAGATCTGCCTTAAAGATGCTACAATTTACAGAAAGTCATGCTCATGTCAATTGCTAGTGGTATTGCATGAACTACGCAGACCAACCAACCGTAGAGTTTTGAGCCGTTGGTAAAACTGGCTACGGATCTTTTATAGTTTACTTCCTCGGAGAATTGAATTTAGCCTTATAACGTTGGATCTGACATGAAGTTTACCAAACCGGTCTTACAGTAGGTTTTCCGTAGGGTTGAAGGCAACGCTGATATTATTATTAGGATAGAGGCCGTCCGCTGTGCTTGACCCTGAAAGAATCTTTGTCTAGTTCCGGTTAGCATACATGGAGACCTAGAATAAGATAGGACCACTTTGTATTGGCACAGGCGTGGTGCGCGATTCGGTTCCACGTGAGCTTACCATTTAAGATTACACCTACATAGGTATTTGACACAGCAGAAAGATTGATCTTGATGCCTTTGAACAATTGCGGTTTGATTTGAAGGTTTTGTATCTAGACCCCAAACACCGTCCAATCTGTGTGTTGTTTGTGATTATGGTCGGTAGGGCGGCTTACCAAAGTGAGCTCTGTACAAGCAGGTTCTTAACGGATCACTGCAGGGTTGAAAGCAGAATTGTCCAGACGTAATGATAAATTGCATCCGTAGCTTTTCGGATAACCAAACAGTAACAATTATATCAGAAACAGACCAGAATTTCCTCACATCAGTAACGTGATGACTAATCAGTTCTCTTTGGACCCAGCATGATGCGGCCATTTTCAAAGAGTGGTTGACAATTCGTATTATCATACGGAGGGGCCTCATGGAAGAGTTTGGATCTGCCGACTCCACTTGTAAATTCAATTTAATAGAGTTATTCAGTTATACAAGTGTTCTCAGTGGTGTTAAAAAGGCCTTTTTGGTGGACTAAGTCATGTCCAGCAACTGCTTTAATCTACCTAACCGAACCACGTCTCAAAAGGCAGAGAAGACCGACGTGACCAAGAATTCTATTTATAAATGCTTTGCAATTTCAAAGCAACGATGTAGAGGAACTTCGAGGCGGTAAGGTAAGACCCTAAAAATCATTTTTACTTCGTATACAAAGTAACAAAGAAAGAGGGAATCCTTCTCACCACTGGAAAGATTAGGAGAAAAAGAAGTTGGATTCATTTAGCATACAGAATTTACTCCAAATAGGAAAGACCCAACATGAAAATGAGAAAAATAAGAAAACTTCTACCCTATTCTCTTCCAAGCTTCAGCAGCAGCAATTGCTGCTATAGAAAAGACTGATTTTAAGTGCATCCAAGACATGTTATGCGTCTCGATAATATGAATTTAAGTCTACGTCTTTCTGGATCTATTTAATAAGTCTTCAGTTCTTGCCCTATCAATGCATGGCCCAGATCTGATTCGTAATGATACAGCTGGATAAGGATATACGACTATCTCCGAATCATTTCTAGCGGCCATGGTACTAACTCCGCTTCGATTTCGATAAGATAGAAACTAGATTTGGGAATTTCCTTAGCTTTTTCTTTGCGGAGAATGTACCTATGACTGAAAACTATTATTATGGATTAGCCTGGTTGACAAGTTAGCTCTCCTTGTTGACTAGGCTTGATTATATTATTGACGATGGTAGCGGAAAGAAAGCTACATCGGCTATTTGTATGGCTAAGCCTTCAGTCTGAGAGATGACGGATGAGTTTGGTAGGCGGTCATTTTGGACCCATCTATATAGGTTGAGATGGTATCTTCCTCCGTTATCTCCTCACCATTCACATCTGGCATCTATCCAACTCCAAACTTGGGAGTTTTATAGCAGAGCATTTTACAATTTTTTGTAATGAAAATGTCTATATGGAATTGATGCAGGAGCATGTTAAGCAAATCAGTAGGACAAGACGTAATAGCTTCTGCAACTCCTGCACAAACTGGTTCCTGTATTTACTTTTATTTTTCGGATATGACATTGCCTTTCTTTGAAAGAAACCGTCATATATAGCTACAAGTCCATATTCAGTTTAAGAAGCCAGTTCCTGCTCGGTATTCTCTTGAAGGTGTAGTATTGGGTGTATGCATTAATTCGTGCGGGTATTTTTCGAAAAATAAGACTTTATTGTGAAAAAATTGTCTTGATCAACTCCTAATACTTTTGCAAGTTCTTCTTGCGTCTGGCATGCATCTGCGTCGAGCAATGTCTCCAATTCTTCGTCTTGAAATTTTTTTGGCTGTCCGTCATATCTATATATATCTATATATATATATTTCTTTGATCCCAGAGATCTCATTAAAAATACTCGTTATTTCAGCAATGTGGGATGGCGCGTTGTCATGATGCAAAAGGTCCGTAAATTCTCTTTCTTCTTCTTCGGTGTAACGTTTTTCAGTTACCGTCTGATTCTTTTCCAGTGGAATATAAGCTACGATTTTAGATCTGGTAAAGTAAACTGACATCATTACTTTTGCTGCTGATTTTTTTCGTTTAGATTTTACTGCTGGGTTTGCTCCGATTGGGCTCTATAACATAAGCTGCTGTTTGGTTTCTGGATCGGACTTGTAGAACCAAGATTCGCTAAAAGTAACGACGTTACTAAAGTTGCTAGACTGACCATTTTCGAATTCGTTTAGGAAAAATTGAGCAAAATGCACGCGAGCCTCTTTTTGGGCCTCTTCTAAAATTGGTGTAGCCCTGTTGATTACTTAATATTCGTGACACAGCCATGGCATTCAAGCCCTATTCATTAGCAATCATTTCTTGGGTCGATCGTGAGTCTTCGCCAATATTGGACTTCACCAGACCTACAGTGACGTCCTGAGTGGAAGATTTTGTTCGAGCTCCTCGGGACTCGTCCTCTACCCCGAAACCAGAAGAGAATCACATGGCGAATTTCTGTTTGCGTTGATCGTGGAATTTCGGCTATCCTATTTCTAGCTATCTTGTGTTTTCTTATTCATTTTAGCCGATCGTTTGAAAACTCGAAAGGAAGGCTAATAAAGTAATTGCAAAGGATTTGGTATTTTTAGATTCAACAGAAACAAATTAAAAGTCACGAACTGACCGAACTGTTGTTAATTCCCTCCTATTTTGGTTCTATTTGTAAATATTAGGTCAAGTAAAAAAAAGATCGTTCGGTTTTTATCTAAGAGATGGCATTATTGTCCATAGTACTAGTGTTACGTGTCGCATCATGTCATACTATACGGTGCTGAAAACGCGTTTATCCGCGCTAAAAGTTTGTCTTTGACAGTTTTTCGATTGATTGACTCAGTACGTTGTGAGCGCTAGTCAAAGATGGACACCAGCAAAGAGAAAATTCCCTATATTTTACAAATTTTTCTTCGATCAAGGTGAAAAAGCAGCCAAAGCGGCTGAAAAAATTAAGTTAGTTTTTGGGCCCAATACTGTAAACGAACGTGTAGCACAAAAGTGGTTTGCTAGGTTCCGTTCCGGTAATTTCGATGTCAAAGATGCACCACGCGTCGGGAGGCCTGTCGTCCAAAATTGCGATAAAATCATGGAAATAGTGGAAACAGACCGTCCCGTAAGCACTTATTTCATTGCTGAGGAACTAAAGATAAGCCAGAAAACCGTTTGGAACCATTTGCATAACCTTGGATTCAAAAGGAAGCTCGATGTTTGGGTGCCACACGAACTAACGCAAAAAAACATGATGGACCGAATTTCCATCTGCGAATCGCTGCTGAATCGCAACAAAATCGACCCATTTCTGAAGCGTTTGGTGACTGGCGATGAAAAGTGGATCACTTACGATAACGTCAAGCGATATCGGTCGTGGTCGAAACGCGGTGAGCCGTCGGAAACGGTGGCCAAGCCAGGATTGACGCCAGAAAGGTTTGTGTGCTTGGTGCGATTGGCAAAGTATCATCTACTACGTGCTTCTCCCCTATAACCAAACGCTCAATTCGGCTCTCTGCTGCCAACAACTGGACCGTTTGAAGGCAGCACTCATCCAGAAGAGGCTATCTTTGATCAACAGAGACCGAATTGTGTTCCATCAGGACAACGTCAGGCCATACACGTCTTTGGTGACGCGCCAGAAGCTCCAGTCCGGACCTGGCAACAAATGATTACCATCTTTTTCTGTCCATGGCGAACGCGCTTAATGGTGAGAAGTTGGCCTCAAGAGAGGCCTGTGAAAATTGGCATGTCCAATGCTTGGAACTTAGGTGTGCTCTACCCAATTCACAAAAAGAGGGGGTCCACGGAGGGATAAGCCTCCATAATATCGCATATAAGGTATCCTCGAGCGTATTGTGTAAAATGCTAAAACCCATCAAACAAATTTATTGGATATTTTCAGTCTGGTCTAGGAATGATAAATCCACCATTTCTGTATTCATTTCGGAAAAGACGGACGTTAAGCAGCACCAAAAGCTCCGCCTGAATCGGGAAGGGCCTCTACGTGGCGTTCGATACCGAACGAGATTTCAAACAAGGTGATACCTTACCGTGTAACTTCTTTAACTTATTAGAGTGTACAACTTTTGGCGTGCGCCGATGATAAGACATCCCTGGCTCCAACTACAGCGCCGTGAGTCTGCTTTCTCCAGGCTAGATAAGGAATCGAAGGATATGGGTCTGGCAGTGAACGAGGACAAGAAGAAATAACTTCTGCCTTGGGTGTCATTAAACAAACAGTCATCGCATTTGCGGCTTAGCTCCCAAATCATTGTTGGCAGTCATAACTTTGAAGTTGCTGATAACTTCATCTATCTTGGAACAAGTATTGACACTAACAACAACATAAACCTAGAGATCCAACACAGAATCAATTTTGTCAACAGAAGCTACTTTAGATTGAGTAGGCATTTGAAAAGTAAAGTCCTCTCACGGCAAACGAAACCAAACTCTCATCGTTCTCGTCCTGCAATATGGTACGTAGGCATGGACGATGACAATAACTGATGAGTCGGCGCTAGAAGTTTTCGAGAAAAAGGTTTTGCGTAAGGTTTACGGTCTTCTACGCAGCCGGCGGAACAATGAGCTGTTCGAGATATGCGGCGACATTGACATAATTCAGTGAATCAAGAAGTAGCGGTTGCGTTGGCTAGGTCGTTCGATCCGGATGGATACGAATACTCCAGCTTTCAAAGTATTCGATGCAGGTACTGCTGTTGGAAGCAGAAGAAGAAGCAGATCTACATTCGCGGGGAAAGAACAGGTGAAGAAGGACCTGGCTAAACTTGGTATTTCCAATTGGCGCCAAAAGGAGGTAATAAAGGTAGCAAGGGCGCAATATTGTTAACTCGGTTATAAACGCTTAAGCCGGTAGAAGCCAGTATAGAATAAGGCTGAGTTTCCCAGAGCTCGACATTATTTCTAATTTGCCTTCAACCACACAGACTAAGAATATCGAAATTGCTTTCCCTTATTAAATTAACAAAGCTGGTTATTAAGCGCTCCCCAACATTTAAGTTGAACATTAATATTTAGTTGAAATTTTACGCCAAATCTCTGCGCCCAAATGGAAATCTATAAGACCAACTGTGTTGTTGTTGCTATTGTTGTGCCACCGTAAGTGTCAGTGCTGACATTTTGATGAGATTTCTGTACACTTAATGGGAATACACACATACGTACGTGTATATGTAAAAATATGTTGAATATCATACGCGAGCTCTTTGTTTGTTGCTTGAACCCGACTTGAAGATGGGGAAAATGAAAGAAAAATAATTGATCTCATACAACAGAGTAAAGTAACAAAAACAAAAGTGCAATATTAATAATAAACTTAATACCCAAAAGCAATAACACTTTTACTCGCATTTAACATTTAGTTGGGCTTTTGACCCCGCCAATGGATGTGACCGCTCGCCCACCATCCGCTTGCTCATCCTACCGTGGCTCTGGCTCTACCTGACTCTTGCTGAGTCTGAGTCTGAGTCTGTGTGTTTAAGCACATCTGTAGATGTAGAGGCGACATACCTGAGGGTATACTCACATGTGCTTGTGTGTGTGTGTGTGTATGTGTGTGTGTGTTTGTGTTTGAAATTGAAACTATGTACCTTCACCGCTTCGCCCGCGGCTAATCATCGTCCTCGCCGTCCCTCGAGTGCAGAGTGTGTCTGCAGCGTTTTTAGTACAGTTACTCTTGGCTGAACGCTGAGTTGTTGTGGCGTTCATTTACCGTTGTTTCTTTTTTAATTTGTTTTTTTTTGTTTTTTTTTTTGTCCAACGCCAGCAAGGAATCATCATCAAGCAATTTTGTTAAATTTAGCTTCCTCCTTTCGAAAATTCAACAAACCAACGACAGCAACTATAACAACAACAACAACAACAACAACAAGTATGGAAAATTAACTGCCACTGCCCGTCCCCAAAACACAGTGGCCAAATTGCTGTGCTGTGCTGCGCTGCGCTGTGCGACGACGCTCAAATGGACCACACCAACAATAACAACAACAACAACAGCAACAAGTGCTGCCCGCAATGGAGATTCCTAGCTGAATTGGTGATTACGTCTATCCATGATTTTAAAGTTAATTTGCCGAAACACTTTTTACACCGCTAAACATTGGCGTTCACCGCGCGACTCTTCCGTTGCTTGTACTCGCATACTGCCCTCGGTCGCCCGGTTGCCCGGTTGCCCGGTTGTTGTCCAGCCCCTCGATCGCTCGTTCGGTCGGTCGTTTGGTTGCTCTGAAAGCGCACTCTTCTTTTAAAATATGCGATTAGATTGTTGTTGCTTTTCGTTATGTTTTTTTTTTATTCCAGCATTTTTGTTTATGTCTCTTCAGTTTCGAATGAAGTCAATGCTGAATTGAGGTTGTTTCTTTGGGTTTGTGTCTTTATTACAATTGCATCCACAATATTTACACTTTTTTATGGACACTTGATTTCATTATAGCTTCAGCTTTAGTTTGATGGCGACTAAATTGCTTCATTTACAAAAGAAGCGACAACGCGAACAAAATAAAAAACTTGCATACAGTGTATGCGTATGTGCCTTTGAAGGTACGCTTGAATTAGGGTGCACCCTCTGGGGTTGAATATTCTTAAGGCTCAGTCTAAGTTACAGCAATAGGCCAAGAGAAGGAGCCATTTTTGAGAAAAGTCCACTTAATCTTGCTTAAGAGTTCTGTTGATAGATCTCAAGCTCACCTCAAAACATTTGTCGAGCTGGCCTAAGAGCTGGTGTTTCGAAGTTTTTATGTGTTGGCTCCCACATCAGGATGGGTTAAGTTTAAGATGTTCTAAGACGAGGACTCGGTTCGACGCGTTCTACATTTTTCGAGTGTTGAAGTGTGTAGATAGGTAGGAAGTAGATAGGAGTGAGCATCCAGGGTAGACCCCTGATGATAGCACGCTGTTGATCCGAACTCTAAGCATCACTATCCATCTACTTCTAATTATGTAATTAGGTAATTTACCTCAACAGCTCACAGATATCGGAGCCTAGCTCTTTTTGAAGTGTGGCAGTCGCATAAAAGATGAGACAACTTTCCTTCCTTCTCAAGTTTTTGTTGTTGTAGCTGCAAAATATTTCCCAAAGTAGTTTCTGGGGATTGTTCGGGAGTGACAGTCCTTACATATATAATTGGCGCTTAGTAACCGCCAAAGCGATTTTTGGCAGAGCTCCTCCTCCAATTTGTTTCTCCAACAAATAGAGAGACCTACAGTTTATACTAAGCCGCTACCGAACGGCTGATGGGTTTTTTTAATGAGGAGCCTTTATTTCATTTCAGAAATACACTTGTAGGGGTGGACATTCCCTGCCGAGGGGCGACCGCAATTAGAAAATTTTACTTAAGTTTTTATTTCAATTAATTTTCTATAACTTTTGGATGTCGGTCGTACCAGAATTTGAACCCAAGCCTTCCGAGTGGCAGTACGCAATGCTAACTACTCGGCTACAGCGGCCGCCATGAAATTTGGGTCGTTCCGATATAAGTACCCGACTGTCGCGGGAAAATTCTTGAATCCCTACCTAGCAGGGTCATTCCTTCATTCTCATTATTCTTGCTGCTTTTACAGCATCTCCTAAGAGGAATTTCTAGCCGTACTGCATATCGTCCTAACAAGCAACGGTTTAAAAAAGAGTGCATCGAAAAGTGAAACAGTCAAGGAAAGTGTAAAGGACAGTGGAAAAAATATCTTACTTATCGAGACCTTAATAGTGTCAGTATTGCTCTCGTCTCCCAAGCCAACTCGAACTATTCGTTATGCTATGGGTGCTGGTTGGATTCCGATGACGCTATTCACGAGTAGAGAGTTGTTCAAAGTTTTGTTTAACTTCCCGTGAATGGCTCTATTGGCTATGTCGATAGCTCATCTCGTCGGCGATACTACTTATTTCCAGTGGGAGGTGGCGAACTACACTGGTCATCAAAGTTATAATGTACAGAACAGTGAAACTGGTTCATTTGAGTTCTGAACACGTGAGAATTCTGCAGAATTGTCCGCAGCGGGATGAGTTAGCAGTGAACTTATTCAATAACAAAGGAACGATGTTAAGGGAAATGGTCGCTGGGAGGGTTCATGCTTTCGGATTAGTGCAGCGTTTTTCAAGTGGAAGTGGAAGTGGGGAAGGGGATAGCAAATCTACTGCTTCGGAGCATCCTTGCGGTAAAAGGCGTCAGCCCCATTGTCGGCTGTGGTTTCTTTTTTTAACAATTAAATCTTAACAGAGGGAAAGCCGAGTGTTTTAAATCTGTTACCTTAAGTTAGTTGGGACAGTATATAAATTTGAAATTTGTATCAAAACTGTTCTAAGAGCGCTTCTAATTCAACATGAGCAATACTGATATGGCTTCCTGTAGGCTACAGTTATCACATCAAAAGGGAGATTGAACGGATTCTTGATGAATGTATTATTCCAGCCAACTTCCAAAAAATCTCTGAGTTCAGAATTTGCATTTAAGAGGGTAAGCGTTAGGTCTCTTCTTTCTCTCTCTTTGCTTCTCACTTCAGAAGCCGAAGCCTCTGGTGAAATTCCAAGCGAATCTTTTTAGAGCTTATTCCATCTCATCCATTCTTTCGAAACTACTGACTCGCCCTTAAGAATCCCTAAAACTGTGAAAATGCCGCATGTTTCGGATTACGACAAGATGTATCTCAGTATTTCTTGCTCATCAGTTAGCCATTAATCTATTCTTCCAGTAACGTGGAAAGAAGAACCGATATCTAACCAAAATATGCGGGGTTGTCAGCAACATTGGGAGGGAGCTCATGATAATTTCGAGAGAGATCTGAGATTTATGACTTTCTAACTTCTACTTTGGAATATTTTATCTATTTATACTCTATATGCATATGAAAGGATTTGTCTTGAATGACTGATGGATCAACCTATAGCCTAAATCAACAGTTATCCAGACCTGAAACTTTGAGGGTGTGTTTAGCGTATGACGTATGCATGCGATAAGAAAGGATTTTCCGGGAAGTGGGCCTGGGGCCAATATATTCCAAAAAAAATCTATTTTTTTTTCCAAATCGTTTCATTTATGGTATATGAAATTTGGAACAAATGCAACTCTTTGCCTGAATTGATACTTTTTCCTCCGGGAATTGAACCCGGGACTGATCTACTCAAAACATTTTTTTAATCCTTGATTTACAGTAGTATTTTGAGCCCAAATTACTATTAGTAACTTGTTTCTTCTGTGAAGTAGGCCTGGGATCGATTAGATGGTTCGTCTCCGAACGGCCGATAGATTTTTGTATAGAGCTTTTCTTTCATGCCAGAAATACACTCGGCCACTCGGTTGGCAAAGCTAACCACTTCGTTATTGCGGCCGAATGTTGTAATAAAATTAATAATATAATAAACATATTAAATCTTGATATTCCATGCGAACGAAATTTCGGCCAAACTCTGGTATCACAATATTCCCTTAAGACATGCTAACGCTTTCCATGCCCGAAATATATTATTTACTCTGTGAATCTATCTTTGAGACAGCTGGTTTCTCTCTCTTTCTTTCTCTTTCTGGATTCTCTGAATATTTGACCTTATACCAGCAATGTCTTCTCCCTACACCTCACCCTCTGTGTCTGTATATCTCCAACCAATTACCCACACTTCTAATTAGAAGTTTCACACATTATCACCACCACAACCACCACCATCACCATCACCATAAAAGGAAGTGAAAGTTTACTCATTAAACAAATTACGTACTTAATGAGCACCCTAATGTATTGATTATAGGTATTATGTTATAATGATAGCGCACATTTAGTAAAAGTTGTAGTTGTTTGGATTTGAACTGTCCACGGCACAGCTGTTGCTCGTAACTCATCAGTGGCCACTGCACCAGTACCCGCCAATTGGTGAGTGGTGTAGCCAAAGTAAGTATAGGTATAACTGTATTTAGATAGGAGTAGTATAATTATAAATACAAATACAAATACAAATACAAATGTATGTAACGTATGTAGTACTTGCATAACTTGTAAATAATAAATTCCAACGTGCTTACATAAATGAAGACACACAATCACATGTCAACATACATACATATTCGTACATATGTACGAGGGGCTTAACAAAAGTTCGGTAAGTTCACCAGAAAAAAGAAAAAAAAAATTTTTTTAATTTTAATCTTTGTCCTTTTTCATCTTCTCAACATAATTATCCTTGATTTCAATGCATTTTTTAAGGCTATAAATCCACTTCTGAAAATAGCCTTCAAGCTTATCAAGCTTTTGAAGCTTATCAAGCTCAGCATTAACCACATTAATTATCTTCTCGTTGCTATTAAAGATGCTTCTTTTTAAATTTTTTTAATTGTTGGAAATAACCAGAAATCACAAGGTGTCATATCCGGGGAATATGGTGCTGGACGTTTTTTATTCGACGCCAGAGATCGCAATAAAATTACTCGTTATTTCAGTAGTGCGGGATGGCGCGTTGTCATGATGTAAAAGGTAGCGCCGCAAATTCTCTTTCTTTCTGTTTTCCAATCAATTTTTGAAAACTTTTGGTAAGTACTCTTCGGTGTGCCATTTTGCAGTTACCGTCTGATCCTTTTCCAGTGGATTTTAGATCGGGTGAAGTAAACTGACATCATTACTTTTGCTGCTGATTTTTGTTGCTTAGATTTTACGGGTGGGTTTCCTCCTGTTGGGCTCCATACCATGGACTGCTGTTTGGTTTCTGGATCGTACTTTTAGAACCAAGATTCGTCACCTGTACTGACTTTAGACTGATCATTTTCGAATTTATTTAGGAAAAATTGAGCAAAATGCACTCGAGCCTTTGTTTGAGCCTCATTTAAAATTCGTGGTACCCACGGAGCAGATTTCTTCGTGTATTCCAGATGATTACTTAATATTCGCGATACAGCAATGGCATTCAATCCCAATTCATTAGCAATCATTTCTTTTGTCAATCGTGGGTCTTCATCAATTTTGGACTTCACCAGACCTACAGGGGAAGATTTTTGTCGACCTTCTCGGGGCCCGTTCTCTACAGAAAAATGTCCGATCTGGAATCTTCGGAATTAATTAGAAATAGTCTCTAAAGGCGGAGCAAACATTCCATATGCAATTTGACAATCACTAAATATATGTATTGACTGTAAATTAGGCCGAAACCGGAAGAGAATCACATGGCGAATTTCTATTTGCGTTGCTGGTGGAATTTCGTCAGACTTATCCTGAGTTATCTTGCGTTTTTTCGTCTTTATTACAATCGATCATTCTAAAATTTGAAAGGAAGACTAATAAAGTGATTGCAAAGGATTTGGTATTTTTTAGATATAAAGAAAACAATTTTAAAGCCACCAACTGACCGAACTTTTGTTAATCCCCTCGTACAATCATATAGAGTCATCTTCAGTTCTTCATTTGCTAATTTTCTGCTAGTGAAAGATCAGCTTTGTAACGACATGATATTGCAGATGACCAAAACTTATATATGGTATATGTACATGAAAATCCGAAGTGAAATATGTCTGCATATTTGTATGTACGTGTATGCATGTAAGCTCATTTACAAACTCATATCGTATTACATTGTAATTAACTGCATTGATACCCAAGATTTGAATAGAGTTAAATAAATGCAAATTTCATTATTAGAATTCACTTAATGGCTCTTATTTGTTTGTTTGTGTGTATTCCTCTTTGTACACGTATGTATGTTTGAGAGTCTTTTTGAATCCCAGAGTTGGTCAATCATTGTGCTTAATTAATGGGAATTATCAAACATTTTATTAATTGGTTAATAATTCTATCACAAAATGTGTCTTTAAACAAGTACTTAAGTGCAATAAAGGGTGGTTTTTCATACATGTGGTTTTCAAGAAGAAATAAGATGAAAAGAATTGGATGCTATGGCCAAGAATTTAGCATTATTATAAGAATAAAAATTGCGTTTTGGAAATGATTTCGGACAATCATGGCTCTTTCGCTTTCTCCAAAGTGTCCCTCTGCCCATAGGGCACACCAACTAGTGACATTTTGAAAATGTAACGTCGTCTCAGCAATGGCTTGAGGATTATCATCACTCCAAATGCGATAATTTTGTTTAACTAACCCTAGCCATTTAACCAAAAGTGGGCTTCATCGCTCAACACAATTTCTTTGTGAAAATCGGAACCGGTGGTCATCTCGGTGTGGGCCCATTTAAAAAACATGCGACGAGCTTTTTACAAAACCCCTAACCAAGAACCTTTCACAACTCATCCATTAAGTGGTTAGATACACCTCCAACTGCTGCACGCCATAATCATTGGGGTCTTTTCGATAGGAGTGTATATATGATATGTAAATTGAACAAAAGCAATAATAAGATACATAACTTAATTCTAAACAGCCATATGATCCATAAAGTGTAATGAAAAAAATTTGTCCAGCTAGCTTGTTTTGATGTAGAGGCAATTTTAACAGTTATTCCGGGAAGTTGGCCTGTCAGCGGTCTTGATTTGTTTGAAATTTGAAACATAGACAACACTCTTCCTAGGTTAAGATGGGGAAGCTATTCTTTCCGGGACCGATATATTCGAAAGAACACATTTTTGGTTTGGTTTTGAATAATCATTTAAAAAAAAAAAATTCTATTAACCACGAGCATGCGGTGGTAATACATATATAATAGTCCAATTCCACCAGCGAGGACTACTCGAATACTTTCAAAGCTGGAGTCCATCCGTTCGGGAGAAATGACTTAGTCAGCATGACCGATGTCTCTTTATTCGCTGAACTATGTCAACGTTCCATTGTACTCGCCATTGCAAATACGTAAAGGACCATAAGATTTTCTCTCGAAGACTCTCAAGGCCAACTTATCAGATGTCATCATCGTCTACCCTTCTGCACCATAAAGCAGGTAGGGAATGATGATGGACATGTAGAGAAGATCGGATAGTCGCGGTTTTAATGTGCTGATATTTTTGCAGATATTCCAAATATGGTGTGGAAATCCGAAGCGAAATTCTTTTCCACTAAAAAAAATAAGGCACAACGTCAAATAAAAACGATAATGGTTGCAGGGAGGTGAGCAAAGTCTCCAAGTCAGAATAGACGGTCTGGAAAGTTTTGGTTTCTGTTTGCTGCGAATGGCAAGGACTTACCCACTATGAGCTGTTCCCTATGGCCAAACTCTCAACTCGGACCTGTACTGTCAGCAATTACACCATCTGATGGAAGCAATCATCTAGAAGTATCCAGCTTGTGATGGTTTTAACTATGATAAATAAAGCCTTCAATTTAAGGGGATAGGGGTAGTCAGAGGCACGAAAAAATGAGAATTTTCAGTATTTTTTTTTGCTATTAATTAATTTTATTTTACAAAAGCAGTGATATGGTATTATTAAGCAATGTTTTGACTTGAAGTCACGAAAATTTCAAAAAAAAAAATTGTTTCCGAAGTTACAGCTGTCTGTGTTAACCCAGGTCCTTGCGGTGACAATCATAAGTCCTTGGAGATTCATCTGAAATCAATCGGATAAAAAAAATTAGTTTTATAAATAAATAATCCTGGGCCTGATCGAAGGATTTTTTTTCTCAAAAATTAACAAAATGGCGGCCTCAGGAAATTTTTTGTCTAAATTTTTGGGAAAAAATCAACAGTTAATTGGTATTAAAAAATCGAAATTTTTCAAAAAAAAAAAACCTTCGATTTTTTCCCGAGTTTATTATGTATTCTAAAAGCTGTATAAATTTCATTAAAATAAACTTAGCGGTTTTCGAGTTACAGTTGTCACCAGTTCAAAAAACATAGTTTTGAGAAAAACGCGTTTAAAGTTTCACACTAGCGCTTTGAAAGTCCCGAGCTCTCTTTGTTATTTGTCGAATAACTTAAAAGCGAATTATCGGATTAACTTGAAATTTTCAGAGATTATTTTTAAGATATTATACTTAACGAAAATGTAAAAAAAAAAAATTTGATTTTTTGAAAATTCTGACTACCCCTAACCCCTTAATGTAAAAATAATGGGCTATTTTAGTACGCTTTCATTAGCTTCACTTGTATGTCTGTCTGTCAGTTTGTAACTATCCTTTGGACTAATTTATTTCAACTTGACGACATCTACACGCAGTTTCTTTGAAATACTGAATGCCCTCTACATATCACCCTGTTTCTTGGAGTATTTTGTTAATTGCAACGCCACGATGTATGCAACGATATGCATTTTATATATTTCATATTGGGATTGCGTCACAGCTAAATGATTCTTTTACCGAAAATTGTTATTTTAACATCTGGAAGAGATACAAAAAATAGCATGAGACAAAAAATGCTGAAAACAAATCCCACATCAAAATCAGATGAAATATAATAAATAAGATTAATTAAAAAAATACTTGTATAATTGAGAGCAAAGCGTGGGGCGCTTGACATATGGAAATTATGGCACAAAACGCCCCACGCTTTTTTCTCAATTATACAAGTATTTTTTGTATACTATTGTCTTAAGTTTATTTCTAAAATTATTTTTAACTTTTAGTTTAATATTCTTTAAAAGCGTGTTTTTTTAATTATTTTTTAAATTCATTTTATTTACTAAACCAATTTATGGTACCATATTAGATTTAGTAAAAAGAAATCCGTTATTTTTCCAACAGATGGCGTTATTTATCTGTATCTCGCTTTATATAAGTCCGATCCGAAGATAACATTTCGTACTAAAAAAGCTTTTTTGTAACCATTTGAATAAGGCTGGATATGAAAAGAAAAAATTAAACGATTAATTTTTATGCAAAAATAAAGGATTTCTTTTTACTACACCAATATATTCTTAAATCTATCTTATGAAAATCTGAAAAATACCAAATATTTTCTTTAAATATTAAATTTTATGAATTTAAGTAACTAAAAGGAGGAGAAATATAATTTAGCTGGTAATGTGCTTACTTATACATATGTACGAGTATATGGTATAAATATTTTTTCTATTTTGTTTTAACGCCTGCATAGGGAATTGTGTAAAGTTAATGTTTTACACACCCACACATACTAAGCTATCTATGTGTAAGTACTCGTATACATATAGATATTTACATAAATATATAATATATTCCCTTTGTGCTCAATGACCACGAAAATGCTAATTGAAATATACATTAACCTTGTACATACATACATACAAACATACAAACTTACATATACTCGTACATATACAAGGAATGCAATTAAGAACGTCAAGGACAAGAAAGTTTCTTCTTTTAATTATGACGAACCTTTTTCAAGCTAAATTAGTTTCAGAATTTATTTATATTATAAAAATATAAAAACAAAATTCTCTAGCATGTGTATAGGTAGTTTTGCTATTATAAAGGATTTGCCAATGAGATGTGATTTTTTATGCAACTATTTGGTGCGCTTTAGGTATGGTCCGCCGAGGTCATTGGACCTTACTTTTTTGAAAATGAGGCTGGAGCAACACGGCGCTACGTGCCAACAGCGGAACCATTGGTATTTTAAGGGAAATGTTTCCGGACCGTGTTATCTCTCGAAGAGTTGATCGCAATTGGGCACAGTGATCTTGTGATTTAACACCTTGTGACTTCTTTCCATTTAACAAAAACTTATCTAAGCATAGATTAGACATATTGTACCAGCCATCAAGCTGCAGTTTGTTGGGTATAAGATTCAAATAGTGGTTGTTGTTGTTACGTAGGGGCTATCCAACCCCACTTAGGAGCAGCCGAGACTAGTCTAAATCATCGAGGTCATCTGATGGGAGGTCCGGGAAACGAACTGTTAGATCTTACTGGGTCTCATTGCATGCAGGACATGCGTTGGGTATGTCGGTGACAAGTTTGGGTAAATAGGAATTAAGTCGACTACAGTATACAGATCTTAATTGTGCCAGTATTACTCAGGCCTTTCGAGAGGTAGCTTAAATTCTAAGCTTGCAATGGGTAGTGATTGGATTCCGAGAACGTAGTTCACTGGAAGAAAATTCAAGAAGGTGTTGACGAATCCCCGGTGAATGGCGTTTAAAGTCTGTCGCTACACCAACCTGACCAACGGTTCTTGTATGTGCTGCTGAATGGAGGCCTTGTAATCGAATACTCCCTTCCTGTTACGCCAGGGTTGTGCCTCGGCTTCAAGTAAATGTTTGTTATGGGGCTCCCTACGGTAGCATCTCAGCAGATATTGCTTACACAGCATATCATTGTGCTCCTTAACGCATATATATAGATATTACGTTGAGCAAGGGATACTCTGGTGACATCAGGAGCAGGAAGCTTCTTGTCACGCTCCTAAGAGCGAAGTGCTGACAAGCTTTTAGTTTTTTCCATTTGCTTCCAAACCGGAGCAGCGTAATTTATGATCGGCTGGCCAATTGCCTTGTTGGGAGCAACGTTTCTATGTCTTTTCCCAGGTGCTGGCGAGTAAGGTTTTGAGGATTTTGTTGCGGCTCTGTGCCTCGTATGCCAGGTGAAAGATTGCAGGCTCTCAAATGTGACTCCCAGTAACTACGGGTTGTTAATTATCGGAATTTTCACACCATCGACCTCCACATCGAGCTCGAACCGGTACCCCTTCGTCCAGTTGGCAAAAAGGGTGTCCGAGGAGTTCGCAAGTTGTAGCTGTAGGTTTTTGTGACATGAAGAAGTGGTCGGTGAGATAACAGTTTACTTTCGAGCATAAGTTATTAATATCCTGGCCAGACGACAATATCGAGCAATCACCGGCATATAAGATCAATGAAGTGTCCTCTGGTGCTGGTGGTGGAGGAGCGAATTTCGAAATATGTAAATTGAACAGAAGTGGAGGGAAGACACTACCCTTTAGTACCCCTTTGAAAGTTTGAACTCGAAACACCACCCATGACTATTCAGGTAGCCTATGATCTAGGTCCGGTTTTGGTTAAGGCCATGGATTATCTGAGTGCTTAGGCCGTCAGATGAAGTCGAGGTGCTGTGCACTATTCGGAAGCTATGCTGATGTCCTGCTGAGCTCAGATGGTGTGTGGAGGAGAGGAGCAGCAAGGCCTCAAATCGTCTACGCTACTGACGAAAGGATAGGATTGGTTTATGGTGTAGAATATTGAATCGTCTATCTCTTTTGTCGGCTCTATTCTTCTACGATAATTTGATAAGGTAAATTTGGAAGTCACGCCACTGGAAGCTCCGTTGGACCGTGACTATACCATAAATGCTTGGAGCACAGTTCAGGGCTGATACCATGGGGTTGTGAAACACGTATGTATGTTTTAAGGCCTGATCAGATCTAAAGATGGCTTGTGCATCTAAATGAAATGGTCCGCCGGACCATGATTGGGTTCGACGCCAGCCCTGACGAGAGAAATTTGAAGCAACTCTGCTGTGAAGTGTTACTTCATTGATGAACATAGACCGGTATTACCTGATGACTTAAACGTATTTGGTTTGCCGAAAGTCGTGGGAGTTGTTGTAAAAACATTGAAGACTTTACCATAAACCATCAACCATCTATACGTAATAGAGGGTTTTCCAATAATAAGCAAAAGTAATGATGTCAGTTTACTTCACCCGATCTAAAATCCATTGGAAAAGGATCAGACGATAAGTGCAAAATGGTACACCGAAGAGAAATAACGAGTAATTTTTTTGCGATCTCTGGGATCGAAGAAATACGTCCAGCACCATATTCGACGGATATGGCACTTTGTGATTTCTGGTTTTTTTCCGAAAATTAAAAAAATCTAAAAGGAGGAGATAATTAATGCGGTTAATGCTGAACTTGATGAGCTTAAAAAGCAAAATTTTGAAGACTGTTTTCAGAAGTGGATCTATAGGCTTAAGAAAAGCATTGAAATCAATGGCGATTATGTAAAGAAGATAAAGAATGACTAAGACGAATAAAAACAAAAATAATTTTTTTTGTTCTTTCTGGTCAGCTTTCCGAACTTTTATTAATCCCCTCGTAAACTTATGCGTTCTACCTGAGTGTGAATAAGCATATATATATAGTATATTGGCATTTTAGCGAAATCTTTGCGCAACGAAGAAGTGATCCAAACACACAACTAAGTAGGTAGATCGAAAATATAATAAAAACTTAATATTTTGCTTTAGATAAAGCTTAACTAGGATTTTTTATCGTTTTTTGTAATACAAATTTGTAAAAAAAATTGGAAAATATACAAAACGCAACAGCAACCTGTGTTCGGGTTTACTAGTTTTGTATAAAAAACACAACAATTCTCTGTATACCTCTTTACCGGCATAGACAACGCTTACTATTGTAGATTATGGCCGAGTTAAAAACATTCATTTCTTCTTTGCGCTGTTTGGCGCCAATTGGAAATACCAAGTTTAGCCAGGTCCTCCTCTACCTAGTCTTTCAAGTGGACCTCTGCTTTTTAATTTAGTTTTTTATTCCTTTAATTTTTTATTTATTCAAGTCAAACAACAAAAACAAGCTATAAAAGTGTGGCACCATAGCATGAATTTGCTAGACTATCCCAACAAGTAGTATTTATTCATTTTAAAATTTATAAAAAAATATTTATTCAATTGTTTGAAAACTTGTCAATAAAAAAAAGTATATTTTATGTATAATATAAGTGATTTAATGCCAAAAATTCCGTACGCTGTTGCGTCAATTATTCGCGTAAAATATATTTATTCAGTTGCATTGGTAAGGTTTATATAAGAAAGTTGAAAATAATTGGGTTACCAGCAAAAAGTTGTAGAGTTAAGGTCAATATAAAGGTTATATCCGCCAACGCGCACAACTGTTGTGTATCTTTTAGATATGTGTGGATTTCAATAAGAAATAAGACACATATCATTTTATGTTATGGCCATTATGTTCTAAAAACGATTTCGTTCATGTGACCGTCGAAAACCCTGCAATCGAGTGGCCCAATTTTTGAAAACTTTTTGCTTGAATTGGAGCCGAATGTCAGCAAACACACGCCGAATATTCTCTACCAGGGCGTCAAATGTCTCCGGCTTATTTGCGTAGACAAGCGACGAAATAAATATATCCCAGCGGTTTTAAATCGCACACCACAGACCCTCGCACAGTGGGCGATTTGATTGAGTTAGCGTAACGAAATACAAGTTTTGAACTCTAAATATTAATTTTTGAAATGGATAGCGTGAAAATCGATATACTAAGCTTATTAACAATTTTAATTATTTCATTAATTATTAATTAATTAATATCGGTTTTGCAAGCAAGAAATATTTTCGGTTGGGCATAGTGAAAAAGTTGCAGGGAACATATTTAAGGTTCACCCTTAAATCTTTTTCAGAAGGAAAATAATATGCCTTCATTTTGTAATTTTTTAAATTATTTTATTGTTACTTTCAAGCATACGAAAAAAATTTTTGTTACTTAATTTGACATTGTATTTATCATAATTTTTATGTTGAAATGGAGTCCTCGAAGCAACGTTCAGCGGTTTCGGGGCAACTCACAGCCTTTCGTAGTCATCCGAAATAAAAAAAAAATTGAAGAGATTATTATTGTTTATAGTTCACTTTAGTGAATTAACCAATAATATGCATAAAATAAAATGGTGGACTTGTGAAGAAAGGTACCGAAAATCGATTTTGCTGATGAAATGTTTAAAAAAATTTAATAAGTTATCAAAAAAATATATATTTCAAAGGTTTAGTATTTTCCTACATATATGTATCTAGAATAGTAAGTTAAATTTCCAGCCAAATCGGTTAAATAGTTTCCAGTCCATGTTTTCCCGAAATTTAAAAAACATAGTTTTCGAGAAAAACACGTTCAAAGTTTTGACAACAAATAATACTTACATAAATTAATCAGTTATGCCTGGTGCATAGAGTAATCCTTATGTTTCCTCAAAATTATCATTTTCAGCGGCTTTCAGAGCCCTGCGTAAGGCTCTGGCCTCTTTACTGTTGACTCCTGTAGGTTGCTCCCGTAAAATTCGTGCATTGTCGACAATGTCAGCGTAGTCCCTGGCTACGGCGCGCTCTGTTTTTGTGGCTATAACTTCAAAAATAATTGAAAAATTCGGTCTGGAAATTTTACAGCCTATTTTTGAAAGGTTTTTCTATTAAAAAAAGTAAAATAAAAGATTGTTTGAACCCATCACAACGGACTACAACGCATTCCAGAGGTATGGCCACTCAAAGTTGGACAATCTCGAGTTGAATTTTTTATGTTTGAAAATTGTTTAATTGGTGTCTGTGGAAAAATGTGTATAGAAAATACAATTGTCAACTAAATAAGTATATTTTCAAACGTAGCACATCAACATTAATGCAATTAATACCTTGTTTATGTATTTTACGTGGATTTTTTAGTTTAGAATATACAAACGTTCGAACTTCTGACTTCTTCGGAAAAAGTTACAATTTTCTTGGATCATAACTTTTCTTTACTCATCGCAGAGCAACGAAATACTTCAGATCCATAAGCTATGAGCTTTTATAAAATAAATTGTGTCAAACTTAACTGCAGTTTACTGCATTATATGGCAATATTGCAATTCGAACTTACCTATCAGACCAAAATATGCTAAATTGAAAAATTATTATACAAAAATTTGTTGCATACACTTCTAAATTTTCTTAGTAATCCTTGAGCCAATTGCAATTATATGTATTTGGCGCTTTGTTGCCGCTGAAGCGCCGAGTTTCTCCTCCAATTTGTGGTTTGCGTCTTGATGTTTCTCCAAGAGATAGAAGGGCCTACAGATAATTACGAGTATAAACTACGCTCTCGCGACCGATTGATTATTATGAAGAGTTTTTTTGTTCATATTCTTAGTTAGTTCTTTTTAAATAAATCCGCAAAATTTAAGTTACCATAAAAAGTTTTCACATGTTATGGACTTTAAAAAGTATATGGTAGTATTTTGTATGAAATGTTTAATATTTGCATTTTCTTTTGAATAAGAAGATTTATAAGAAATCTTAATTTCCGACTATCAGGTACCAGTTCCAGGAAGAATAGATATAAAAAATTGCATAACATTGGATTCTTGAACAATTTTTAAACAAATGTCTGAATTTGAAAATAATATCATTAATAATATAGAAATTACAGCTTAAAATAAGCAATGCGCGTGTTTTAAACACTTTTACCCCATTGTGTGGCGTAGAAATATCGAATTGTGGTAAGAATAATTTGAACACAATTGTTGAACAACTGAAATTTTTTTTTTTTGCAAATAATTGTGCGAAAGGTGGAGAAATCGAGTAGCGATAACAGACTTGGAGAAAAAAACTACGAAGCTTGGTTAAGTGGTTATGTATGGTATATACACTTGCCAAACAAAATAAATATAAATTTCTTTGTTAATTTTCTTTTTCGAGAGGCATTTTATTCCATAAATTAATAGAAAAAATGTTGATTGACAGAATTTAATGTATTTTAACATTAAAGGATTCATTTTAAAAACTTGTTCCTGTAGCCGATCTCCAGAAGGGCCTCAAAAAAAAGGTGTCTGGCGGCGAGGAAGGTATTTCTATTTCAAATTATCTGGAACCCGAAAACAAGTAAAGATAGAAGGAATAGTGAAAATATTGATTTTGGACAAAATGGCGGCTTCAAACAAAAAATTAATTTTTTGTGAGAAATTCCACTATATAAGGTAGTTTCACTTCGAAATACAGACATTAAGGGGTTATATACAGTTGTGATTTTCAAAAAATCGATTCTTTTTATTTTATTTTCTGTATCTACATATATTTAAGAATACACACAAGAAATTTCAAATCGATCCGGCAAATATTTTCGAAGTTAAACGCACATTTGTAAAGACGTTTCGAAGCGCTTGGAAGTATATGGTAAGTATAACTTTAAACGCGTTTTTCTCAGAATGGTGTTTTCAAAGTCGGTGACCACTAATAACTCAAAAACGGCTGAACCGATTTGTCTAAAATTTTAACACAGCTTTTTGAATATATTTTTCAGTGATTAATCTAAGGTTTTCTTTTTCCGATAAATTCTTTTTATTTTATAAACATTTTAAAATCGAAATTTCGCTGAAAAATCGACTTTTTTCCTTGAGAAGGCGCCATTTTGACAAAAAATTTTTTTTGCTCTTTCCTTCATGATTAATCACTAGATTTAACATTACTTTAATGAAATCTGTTTGGTTTTTTAATTTCAGATGATCCAGTTCTGAGATAGAGTGGTCACCGCAAGAAGTCTTTCTCCAGAGAAATATTTTTACTAGTTATAAGGATTAAAATAGTGTTGAATAATACCATAATAAGTATGTAAACTTTTTGAATCAATAAATTCTAAAGACCTCTCAAAAAATTTATAACCCCTTAAACGTGTTTGCTCAGAATTGGTTGGTATTGCCACTTATAAGATATTCTTGAAGATTTTTTAATTATTTTTGAGTTTATTTATCTTCGAAGCAGAAGATATAATACTGAAAATACGTATGGATGTACTAGCTCTGTTCCATGATTCAATAATTAAATGTTGGATAAATAAACAACTTTCTCGTTCCCTCTTGACAAACACGCTCCCTCACTGAAAAACCATAATGCTTCTTTGTAAAAAAAATAATTTTTTTCATAACAAATTTTTTTTCATAAGGAAGCCCAAAACCTACTTTTCGACTTTCACGAAGTGTTTAAAAAGTCCGATTCGGACAAAAAAAAAGATTGATTCCAAATAATACGATTTCTGCTCAATTAAAGAGCTTAAGTGCACCACATATAAAAAAATGAATAGAAAGAAAAAAATTATTACTTTTAAATCTAAAAAAAAGCTTTCCTTTGTGTACCTTTTATGCTTGTTTACTATGAAAATTATCAAAATCGTTTAATTCTTGCTGTTTTTCATATAAAAGTTTTCTTCAAAAAATTGTTACGCTTCGTTGGTTGTATGGCGTGTAGCGCCGTCTTGTTGGAATCAACGGTCGTGCACTCCAACAACCTCCAATACAGGTATGAAAAGCTTTTTACGCCTTCTACATATTGTACATACTATATATAAACAAATAAGGAAATAGTGTAACAAAATTAATATAAAATAAAACAAAAATCTTATAAATAATTTTCTTTTTCTTTTACTGAATTGAATTTTAATATGTACATAAATAAAAATGTATAAATAGTATATACGTAAAAATATGTCTCATCCATTAGCTACACTTCTGCCTTCGTAATCGTTTTAACTTTCTTTAATTTTTTATATTTTTTTATTTAATTCAAGTTTTTTTTTAATTTTTTCAATTTATCTTAATTTCTTTACTTTATTTTTTTTTATTAAATGTTTATAACTTTTTTAATTGTTTTAACTTATTTTAATTTTTTTAACTTTATATTCTTTTAATTAATTTTTTTTTAATTTGTTATTATTTAAAAATTTAAAAAAATTTTTTCCACTTTTTTAATTTTTTTTAACTTATTTAATTTTTTTAAATTTTTATTTTTAATACTTTATTATGTTCTTTAAGTTTGAAATTTTTTAATTTAATTATTATATTTAATTTTTTGTCAACTTATTTTAATTTTTTTAACTTAATTTCTTAGATTTGTTTTTTAATTTTTTTTAATTTGTTAATGTTTAATTTTTTTCAACACATTTTAATTTTTTTAACTTTTTTTTTGAATTTTCCATAATATTATATATTTAAATAAATTTTTTTAGTTTATTCTTTTTTATAATTTTTAATTTTTTTCAACTTATTTTAATTTCTTTAACTTAATTTTTTATTATTTTGTTTATGTAATTTTTTTCAACTTTTTGACTTCAACTTTTTTAAATAATTATTTTTTCTTTGTTTTTTGTATTTTTTATTATTTTAAAATTCTTTTTTAATTTTGTAATTTTTAATTTTGCCAACTTATACAATTTTTTTAGTTTTTTTTTTTATTCAAATTTTTTTATTTTTTTAAAATGAATTTTTTAAAGAATTTTTATATTTTTAAAATAAATTTTTTAAAGTATTTTTAGTTTTTTATTATTTTTAATTTTTGTTTAAGTTTTAATATTTTTCAACTTATTTTAACTTTAATTTTTTTGTTAACTAAATTTAGTTTAACTATAATTTTTTTTTAAATATTGTATTCATTTTTTTTTAAATTTTTATAAGTTAACAAATTTTAATTTTTAATTTATTCTTTATTTGTTTATTTTTTTTTATTCTTCCATATTTTAATTTTTCCAACTTGTATTAAAATTTTTAACATTAATTTTTATTTAATTCAAATTTTGATTTTTTTTTTGGTATTTTCTATAATTTTAAAATTCCTTTTTAATTTTTCCAACTTCTGTAATTTTTTCTAAATTTATTTTTAAACCAAATTGTAATTTATTTATTTTTTAAGAGATTTTTAATTTTTTATTATTTTTATTATTTTTTTAAGCTTTTTAATTTTTAATCTTTTTCAACTTATCTTAGCTTTTTTAACATATTTTGATTTTTTAATTTTTTGATTATCTTAATTTAATATTTTCTAATTTTTTTGCTAACTTAATTTAATTTTTTCTAACTTTTTATTTTATTAATTTTTTTTTTAATTTTTTAATTTTTTTTTTTTATTTTTTAACTAATTTTTTTGTTGATTTTTTTATTCTTTCATGTTTTAATTTTTTTCTATTTATTTTAAGTTTTTTATTTAATTTTTTCTAATTTAATTTTTTTTTAATTCTTTTTAATTTCTTCTCTTCATTTCGAGTAAATAAAGTAGCTCGGATAGGGTACTGTGTCTCCTCCTCCACTAATACCTGCCCTCGTACGTAATAAAAAGCAATGAAAATATTTTTTTGTTGTAGTTTTTTTTCTTGTTTCTTTATTTTAAAGTTTTTTGTTTTTTTACATTTACAGTAGAGATTATTTATTTATTTATTACATATATATATATATATATATTTATGCAATAATGATTATCACTTAAACTTAATATATTTTTCAAAAGTTTTTCTTTTTTTCTTTCCTTCTTTATTTATTTATTTATACTCGTATTTATAATTCTTAACTAACACATACATAAAGTGTTTGTGATTGATTTTACATAATCGTTTTGTTGTTGTTTTTATTTATATAATTTTTCCATTTTATTTTGCATATAGGTATTTATGTATATTTGTATAGAATTTTATTCAAAGTGTTTATGTATAAACAATTTGTGGCCTTTTACCTTCCTACACATTACAATTTGCGTTTTTATGCATGTATGTGTATGCTTCTTTATAACAGTATAACGGTACCTCTTAACTCTGATTTCTTGCAACAGCTCAAGCGCTTCATAATAGTGAAAACTTGTGAGATTTTGTATTTTCTATTTGTTAAAATACAGCAAAACTTCTAAGCTTTAAGAAAACTCACACGCATTGCTTGCGCTTAGAAATAAGCTTTCGAATGGTAGCTAACTTTCAATGAAAGCGCCGGGAATCTAAGCATACTTCAGCTGACCTTGCTTTTAAGATTGAATTGAAAAAGTATCGGTAATTTTAATTTTTTATTTTCAACTAGAAAACACATTTTGAATATATGTTTTTGTGAAAATAAAGATATTAAAGAATGTCAAACAATTCTAATTATTAATTTAAAAAAAAATTAAAAAAAAAAATCAGTCAACGTTTTTCAGTACCGCAAAACATTCATGCACAACAAATAATTTCGATGAAAATTTGAAATTTTGAAAATTAGCTTAAATGTTTTAGTGACATTTTTTTAAGCTTTCAATCAATGAAATTGTTCGAAAAATGAATAATTTAGATACAAATTTTTGGCTAATTAAACAGAAAATATTATTTAAGCTCAAAAGCTTTAAGAACTACACTTCAAGCTTTTGATTTCAAATGAGCTTTTCAGAAAGTTATATGTAGTTTTGTGAAAAAAAGTTTAATTATTTTAAAATTTACTACAAAAAATAATATATAATTGTGTGACCAAACACTTTTAAAGAAATTTAGAAAATTTGAAAAATATATATTTTTTTTTATTTTTGTACAAAAATTTTGGTAAGAATTTAATTTTGAAATTTTTTAGTTTAGAATTTAAGCAATATAATTTTAAAGTACTTTCAACCTTTCCAAAAAGTAATTATTGGCCAAGTTTGGGTAAAAATTTACAGAAAAATTTCCAAAAATATAAGAAATATTACTAAAAAATTAGAAAAAATTCTAAAACAATAGAAAAAACTTGATTATTCGAAAATTAAATCTACAATTTTTTAAATTATTGTTTTTAGTTCTTCTTAAACATATCAAAAATAATTTTTCAGCTACAAATCGATTTTTTCCTTCTTTTATGATTTTTTCTGGTTTTGATTAATTAAATTTTCCAAATTATTTATAATTTTTTTCAGTTCTAGCTTTTCATTTTTTTTTTTTTTTGTCTGATTCACAATCTATAAATTTTATTTATTTGCCCATATTCACTTACATTTTTTACCCTTAACGAGCGCCTGAGTGTATGCAATGAAAAAACAAACTTGCCTAGTCAACTGTACAAGAAACATACATATGGTACAATACAATCAGTTTTACTAAGCCACTATTACAATATAATGTTATATACATAAATTTTCGCTATTTTTTCGGTTTCTTATGCAAAGATTTATGGTAAACAACACAAAGAATCACTTTTAAACTATTTTCCTTTTACTTTTTTCCATATTGTTTTTTTTTTATCTTTTAAATTATGTACAAATATCATATTGATAATGTTATTATTGTTGATCTATCAAAAAATTCTCAACGCACTTTACACACATTTTTTTTTCTTTTAGCTTTTCCATTTTATTTGTTTGTTTATTTATTTATTTATATACGCATTTAAATTATGCATTATGCTCAAACATATACATACATACAAATATATATTATTTATTTATTTTGAAGTTAATTAAATCGCTTATAAATATAATTATTTAAAATCTCTTAAATGTTAACAAATAGTGTTTGTCTGCATGTGTGTGTGTGTGTGTGTGTGTATGAGTGTGAGTGTTTATTTTTATTTATTTGTGTTTATGGAGTTCGCTTGTTTGCGTGTGTGGTGTGTGTGTGGGTGTGTGTGTGTGCGCGTTGCAACCGACAATATTAAATTGTGTGCAACGGCAACAACAACAACGACAAATGTTCGTCTTCGAAGCTTTACAAATAATAATCGCATTTTTTAATTTATTTATTTATTTTTTTACTTTTATATTTATTTTTTATTTGTTTATTTATTTAATCATTCATATGTATGTATAGTATATTTTTAGTTGTAGGTAAATATATTAATTTATGCATGTATGTATGTATGTATGTATGTGTACAGTAGAGATGTTTCATGTAGATACGATATAATTAATTATTTTTTTCTTTCACATAAATTTAAATGTTTATATATATATATATATGTATATTTATGTATGTATTTATATGCAATAATATAGACTAAATTCTATGGAAAAATTAATAGAAACGAAAGTAAACATACACAACTCTGTTTTTCTTCTGCTTTCATTCACATATTTAGTTTGTTGTTGTTTTTCTTTTTTTTTTACATATGTATGTATGTTTGTAGTATATGTATGTGTGTGTGTGTGTCTCTAAATAACACTGCTGCACGCAGGCAAGTTTACCTTAAAAATTTCTTGTACAAGTATTGGTAAATACAAAATATAGTAATATTAATAATATAATTATTTAGAAAAAAGGAAATTATTAGATAACATCATAATTATTTAACATGACAACAAACGCAATATCGTAATAGTTGGAAAATTCTTCAATTAATTTATACATTTTTCACATTTTTTTAACTTTCTTCTGCCTATTTTTTCGCTTACAGTTCTACAACTTCATTCTTCACTACTCTCTTCATATTAAATATGCATTAAAATGTACAAAAAAAAAAGAGAAAAAAATAATCACGCATAACGGTTAACACAAAATTCGCTGTCAAGTTATTACAAAATCAATTAAATTCACAGAAATATGTAATCGTATGTATGTATTATTATTAAATTAAATTAATGGAAATCAAAGTAACATCACTATAAACATTTTTTGTTGTTTTATTTATTTATTTTTACGTTTTTTTTGCTTATAACTCATTCAATTTTCACTTAATTCTTTTTTTTTTTTCTTTTCTTTCTTCATAATAATTACCTTAGACATACTATGCACAACTGTGTGTGTGTGTATGTGTGTATTTAAGATTATTTTAATCATCTTCATCATCAGCATCATCATCATTATATGCATATATGTATTCATGTTTATATTTATATTTTTTTTTATGTATGTAAATAGTATGTAAATATAAAAAAATATGTAATAATAAAGTACAGAGTTAACAATAAATTTTAGTTTAGACACAAACCAACGTCATTTAGTCAGCAGTGACACAAACCGACATCGACAGAACAGCAATGTAATTGGGTTGAGTGTATACGGGTGTCTGCGACAGAGAGCGAGAAATATTTCATTCGATAGAGAGAGAGAGAGACAGAAAGAGAGAGGGAGAGAGTAAGAGAGGAATGCACTACAAAGTAGCAACAACAATTTGGCAAGCAGTAAGCTTGAATATGTAAAGTATAAACCACAGCAGCACAGCATTTGTTCGGCGCTTGAAAGTTGCAACAGCAATGATTTCGATTTTTTCAACATTTCTTTTATATTTTTGCTACACAAAGCTTTTCTAGTATAAAGTTTTTTTTTGGGAAAAACAGAAAACTCAAGCTTTGAAACTACATACATATATATTTAAAAGGATAATACAATGATTTCAAATCAATGAAAGCTTATTAAAAAATGAATTTATCGATTCAATGAAGCTTTATGGTCTTTTGAAAATAATTTCCTATTAAATAATAATTCAAATTGATGAAATCAGTAACTTTTTGCATGTTGAAATGTGTGAAAATGAAAGCTTCCATATTCTATATTTTTAGCAGTCACTTTATAGCCCAAACGTACTTTCAAAAGCTCGTATGTAACGTTGATTTTCAGAAAGTTCTTTATAAAAAGTGTTGAATTTAACTTAATTATAATCATCAATCTGGAAAAAAGCAAAGTTTGTAAGCCTTACGAAAGCACAAATTTTAAAAGCACAATTTTTTTGAAAGCAATTTTTTTAAAGCTTACTCATTTAATAATTAGATAGAAAAGAAATATTTTAAAGATATTTACAAACTTTGAAAAGCTGAAAGCACAATTTCCAAAGCTTACTACCTATGTTTTTTTTAATCCGATTTACGTAAGCTTAGGATATTTTCAAAGCCTCAGTTTAGTATAAATAACAAAGAACTTATATATGTGTATATGTACTTGAATTCACATATGAAAGTTCTAACTTTTAATATTTTAGTGTATGGAAAATGTAAAGCGAGGAAAGCTAGTACAGAAAAATTTTTTATTTAATAGAAATATCGAAAAATTAATAGCTCAAATGCTGTATAGCTTAATTGTGAGTTGTTGAAAAGTTTTTTGAACAATATTTGAAATTTAAGCTACGTTGATACAAAAATAGGACTTGTGAAAGTATTCCAAAAGCTCAAACCTTTGAATGCACAAATTTGTGAAAGCTCACCTATTGCAAACTGCTTTGGTGTTAGCTTTAAACAGTTTGAAAGCCATATAATGGAAATATGCATTTGCTTCAACATTTGCAACATGAAAGCTTGAGCTTTCGATATTTTAATGTATGAAAAGCTTTTTGGAAAGAAATATTTTTATGAAAGCTATGAAAGCGCTTTTAATATTCATCAAAGTAAAATCTAAGGAATTTCAACTTTTCGTCAAAAACAAAACAATTTGTGGATGAAATTTTGGTGTCTTTTACGTATAAAGCTCACTTGCTCCTAACCTGTACACACGCCCATTCTTTATTCTGTTGCCCATCAGCTGCTGTAGGCAACAGCGTTGGGCTCGTAGGGATAATAATACACAAACTGTTGTTGTTGTTGCTGTTGCTGTGGGGCAAAGAAGGCGGCAGCAAATTGCGATTGCTGCTGCTGCTGCTGCTGGTGCTGCTGTTGTAGTTGCAGCTGCTGAAATTGTTGCACTAGCAATTGCTGTTGTTGCATTTGGTGGTTTTGCTGTTGCTCCACCAGGGGCAACTGCAATTGCATTGGCCTAACGAATTGTTGCTGTTGTGGTAATGCTGCTGCTGCTGCCGCACCTGCAACAGGCAAATAAAATTGTTGATGTGCTGTTAGTTGTTGCTGCTGTTGTTGGTGCAACAATTGCTGCTGCTGCTGCTGTTGTTGTTGTTGTAGTATACACTGTGCGTCAGTACAGGGAATCGCCACCAGTTGCGTCGTTGGTGCTGGGTTAGCAACAGTTGGCGCTGCCGTTAGTTGTGTCGCTAACGGTGTTGCCGCTGCTGTTGCTGCATTGTAGTTACTGTTAAATGCAATTGTGGGCATAACGGTGCTGCTGTTGCTCGAGTTGAACTCGCAACTCCCATTTGATGATGTTGGTTGTTGTGGTAGCTCACTTGCTGTTGCTGCCAACTCATGTTGCTGACAGCTGTAAGCTGCCATAGCTAACGCATTTTGTTGCTGGTGTTGCTGTTGTTGTTGTTGTTGTTGTAATGCTAGTGCTACTGTGCCTCCTCCTGCTGCTGCTGTCTCTATATTAGTTGTCGCTGTTGTCGATGTGCTTGTTGCCGCTGTTGCTGCTGCTACTTCCGTTGTTGCTGCTGTCGGCTCACTCGCCAATCACGTGCTCAACCACGTCTGATTGCATGTGCAAATAGCTGGAATCACAGGTGCATAGTAGACGCCGTTGTAGACCAAAATGGTGGTCGTCGGCTGGGCCACTGCGCCGTGCGTCTGTATCGCTTGCACTTGGGCTGCTTGTTGCACTTGCACTTGTTGTTGCTGTTGCTCACCAGTGGCTGTCGTACAGCAAATGGTCGCTGTTGTCGTTTGTGGCGAGGCGGCGACAGCCGAACCCGGTTGCAAGTAGATCGTCTGAGTTTGGGGTACTTGCAATTGCTGTTGTTGTTGTTGTTGTTGTTGTTGCTGCTGCTGTTGTTGGAGTTGATGTTGTGTTGTGACGAGCGTTACTTGTTGCTGATGTGACTGCTGTTGCTGTTGTTGCTGGTGTTGTTGCTGTTGTGTTTGTGAGCTTTGCACATCGACTGGCTGTTGTTGCTGTTGTAGTTGCTGTTGCTGATGGTGATGAAGGTGCTGCTGTTGCTGTTGCTGGTGTTGGTGCTGCTGATGTTGATGATATTGCTCCTGCGCCTGCTGCTGTTTCTTCTGCTCCTTGTAGAGCACATTCGTAGCCAAATTCTGTATAAGCAGAAGGGTCTGCCGCCGCTCGTGTCCCATCAGGCACACCGTTGACATCTCGACCACTTCGCGTAAATGCATCAGGTACTGATATTGCAGCGGCTCCTCATCGACACCCCAGAAGTGATTGGACAAGTACGCCTCCAACTTCTTTGTCTGCGTACTGATGTCGGGGAAATCGATGAAGAATCGTGAGCACATGTAACGTTCCAGTGTCTTGATATGTTGCGGATCGACGGGCTTATAATTGCGAACCAACAGATTGCAATATTTGAGCAAACCACCGCCACGTATCTCTTCGGGCTGTCGTGTTGAGATCAGTTTCTTTTGCAAATGATAGAGCGCTTCCTGGAAGTCACCATACACAGACTCACCCACCACCGTCGGATAGAAGTTCTCCGAAATGGGCAAAGCGGCACAGTCGTAGAAAAGTAGTAATGAGTCTAAGACAATTTGGAACGAGTCAACAGAGAATTCGAATTGGCGGCGCATCGTATCGACAAATTTCAGTTCGACATTCTTATGTCCAGGCGAATTGCCCAACGAAATCAATGACCAACGATCACCGTCATTATTATTGTTCACTTTCACCATCTTGCCGACATAAGCCTCCTTCAGAGCGCACGGCATTATGCGACGCTTGCATACACCCTCGGGTAAGAGGTCCAACAACGTATTGAGCACGGCCGATTTGACACGATCAAAGTGACGTGTTGAAGTCAATTCAATGGCATAGATCAAATCCAAGTCATTGTATGGCTGATCTTCGGAAGCTAAAACATGACTAGCTGCGCCACCATTCAAGCGCACATCCTTGACTATCACACCGGCGCCGCCCACACTGACATCGGCCTCCAACTTGCGTCGTACCATATTAACCAAGTCTTTGAGGGGCACTTCAAGTGTGGGAAAATTACCACGTCCATGTATGGCAACCTTTTCGTCCATGACATTGTGCAACTTGCGCACCTGTTCGAATGAGAGTACAGCCAAACGTTGTGTGCCGCCAGTGTCGACACTCTCCAGCGAGCCGTGATCCGAAGCCGAGGCTATGGACGAACCGGAACTGGGTGATGGTGGTGGTGTTTCAGTGCCACCGTCGGAGTGGAAACCGTCGTCAATTTGATAGACGTCCATTCTATTGGAACGCTGTTGATAGTGATATGACGATTCGGAGTGTGCGTCTAGGGTCCCGCACTGTAAGTAAAGAGAGAGGAAGAAAAAAGAAAAGTTAATTAGGTGTTTCAATGGTTATAAATAAATATTTATTAAATATTTTAATATTAAAATAAAATGTAGAAATAGAAAATTAAACAAAAAAGCAAAATAAAATAATAAATTTAAAGTGAAAATAAAATAAAATAGAATGAAACAGAACAAAATAAAATAAAACAAAACTAAATTAAACAAATTAAAATAAAATGAAATGAAATAAAATAATATAAAATAAATTAAAAGAAAACAACAATAAAATTGAAAGAAAAATTTTAAATTAAATAAATAAAAATGAAATAAAATAAAATAAAACAAAATAAAATAAAATGAAATAAAACAAAACAAAATAAAATAAAAAGTATAAAAAAAATAGAATATAATATAATAAAATAGAATAGAAAGAAATAAAATGTACAAAAAATATTAATCTTTTATTTTGTAAAATATAATAAAATAAAATGTGTAGGTAAAAAACTAAAACAAAACAAAATAAAAAAAAAAAATAAATAAATAAAAATCTCTCATTATTTACGCTTTTGTGTAATTTTCTGTTACTGCACACACATGTACACGTACATATATGTATTTGTGCATTTGTAATTGGAACGCAGACAACTTTGTTTAGTACTTTAAGTGCCTTTTCTGTGACCTCATTGTCATTAATATGCATACACCTTTACGTTATTGTACCTTTGGAGTTCATATTACCGCAACAGAACAACATACGCATACATATATACATATTAACACATTTAATACAATAATAATAAATAACAAGCGTATAATTTAAGGTTAAGTATTTATAAATTTTTAAAAAATTTTAGTAAATTGTTTTAAAAAAGAAAAAATAAAGCTGAAAATTAACACTTAAAAGGAAAAAAACAAGTGTTTTGGCGGCCGTCAAAAGAAAATGGGGTGAAATTAATTAAATAACTTACAAAAATTATTTAAAAAAAATCCTATTAAACTTTTCAATATTGTTTTTTTTTTTCTTTATAATTCTTTTTTTCTTCAAAATATTTTTTTATAGATATGGAAAGCAGGTTTTTTGAATTAAAAAAATGTCATTTTAGAAATTTTAAATTAATAACTTCATATTTTTATAAACATATAACAATCACGCTCTCCAGTTCAAGGCACTTGTACACTTATTTTCATTACATTAAATTTCCATAAAATTCCCCCTAACCGCTTAGACAATTATTTGACTTATTAAAGTTTTCAAAAATAGCACTTTGCTCCCTAGCACCTACAATTCCAAATATGTATAAAATTTTGTATCATTCGAAATAATAAGTGTGATTCAACACTTACATAACTCGAATTTGTGTTATTAGTATTTCGTGGAGCGCAAAGGTCAATGACAATTGACACAAGAAAAAATATATATATATTGTACATATATATAAAAATGAAATAAAAATAAATAACGAGATAATACAATAATAGCACAGAGAGTCAAGCCAAATGAACTGGCATAGTAACGGCTAAAGTTGAAAACTCAAAATGCGGACGCCCACTCACAGACTCTGACATTTGTACGTATATACGTGTACACGTAGCGTAACGCGTAACGAGCAGACAGCAGAGTACTACAAAAACAAAAGTCATATTTGAATCGCAAGTTGACTGTACAAATGACATAAACGGTATGTAAAAATGTATGCATATATGTATGTGCATATAAGTGTTTATGTGCATTTAAAAGTAAACAGTTTATTTTTCTCACCATTTAGACACGTGATTATCGCGTTACTTTTCTTTGGAGGGTGATAAATTTTATTTTTATTTTAATTTTTTTTTTCATTTCGATGGAAGCGTTAAAAATTACTCATTAGCGAGAGAAATGTATGCACTGATGCATAGGATGATATGTAGGCATTTAAATGGGAATTGATATTTATATAAATAAATTAAAGAAGAAATGGAGATTTGGAGCTTGAAGCTGTTCCTTACACTCGAGATTCTCTTCTAAAATGCTTAGCTTATTTTACCGAACGGTCACTCACCCTTTGTCACATCGTACAATTTTCTTTCTACATATTATATATTCTTTTGGCATAAAAACATCCGGATGCTTATTTATTATTTTATTATTATAATTTATTTTATTTTTATTTTTTGAGTAGCTCTTATAATTTCGCTTCCGCATAACAGATTGAAATTAGAACTTTTTGACGGTATATATCAAATAACACACATAAATGTACATACGGGTATATATACATACATAATTATAGCTCTCGCCAGTCAGCAGCGATAATTTTAAGAAATAAAAACAAAATAAAAAACTCAAATACATATAAATAAAATAAATTATATTAATGCATATGTGTATATGTAAGTATGTGGCAAATAAATTATATACGTGTATGTATACCTATTAAATGCTATAAATTTATACAAACAAAAATTTCCTTGCGTACAAACGCTTGCTTTAAAACAAATCAAATTGCCGCTTGAACACATTATTACTTGAAGTTTTTTATTATTAAAATATATATGTACATATGTAAGAATATATACATATGTACATATATGCATTATTGTACACGTATGCCATCTGTAAGTAAACCGCAGCAATTAAAAGTGTAACGTAAACAAGTCGATAGTGTAATAACTTCAATACAATTCACTTTGATTCATATGTATATACATATATACATATATATGCACATATGTATGTGCACCAATAAATGCATTACTAAATTAATATTAAAAAAATATATATATACATATATATTATATATATATATATATATATATATATATATATATATATATATATATATATATATATGTATATTAACTTTATCTCTATCACTTCGAGTTCCAAGAACTTCGAATTCTAAAAATTTCTATTAATTATAATAACAAATAGGAGAGGTAAAGAAATCGAACAAAAAAATAAAAATAAAAATAGCGACAAAATACTATTTTTTTCCGATTTCTTGTGAAATAGGAACACTGTAATTTAGGCATGCGCGTTTGATCAATTAACTTTTTTTTAATCACAAATCAAATTTTAAATTGAGTTTAAATGAGAGAATGAGGGATTAATCGTTAAACAGTTTTATTGAAAATTTAAAAATAAATATTTAAAATAAAAACAAAATATTGAAAATAAAAAAAAATAATTAAAGTTAAAAAAAAAGTTATTTATATTTAGTGAACAGTCAATTAACAACATTTTTGAATTTATTAGAAATAAAAAGAACTAGAGCACCAAACCTTATTGAAAAAAAAAAATAATTAAAGTATATTATTTTTAATTAATTTAATTTAAATTAATTTTTTGTTTAAGTATTTAAATGTTTAAAAAAACCACAGCAAAAAAATGCTCATCTATTTTTTGTTAAAAAAATTAATTATTAAAAAAAAGTAATTATAAAAATTTATTTAAAAAATAATTAAAAATTTACTAGAAAAATTTAAATAAAAAAATTAATTACAAAAAATTTGGATATTCAATTAATTTAATTAATTTTTTAGCATAACAAAGAGCCAATCCCGAAAAAAACCAATTAAGGTAGATTAACGATAAGTTGTTATGTTTATGAATTTATGTAATAATATAAAAATATTTCGGAAAAATTATTAATAGTTAAAAAAACCAAAAACCAATTAAATATTTGTTCAAAGAATGGCAAGTCAATTAATATTTTTAAAATTGTTTTTGCGGTCTGTATCAATAATTTTTGTGTAATAGGTGTGTGAGTGCAATTTCTTTAGATTGTGAAAGAACTAATTCTAAAAAAAGGTAAAGTTAAAATTAAAAATATTATATATACATATATGTATGTAAATGGCACTTATATAAACACTGAAACGATTTTTTCTTGAAGAGTTATTATTTTTTAATTGTTTATTTTTAATAAATTTTTTTAGTTAAGTTAATATTGAAATTTATAGCAACAAATGCTCGCCTCTTTTTTGCTACAAAAACCAAAATTATTAAACATTAAAAAATAAATTTAAATAAACTAAGTATGGTCCATTTGTAATAAAATTTAATTTTTTCGTATGTGAGGTGCGACTTGAGAAAGCTTTAATATACTACAAATTCATTTGAAAAGGTTTTTAAAGGTTTGCAAATCAAATATATATATATATATATACATATATATGTATGCTTGGTTACACACGAGTATAAGCAAAATTTATTGAGATTAATTGAGAGTAACTTAGGCAAATAAATTAATCATAAACGAAATCATCTAATATGCGAGCAGACTCATCAATTGAATGCAAATGAATGTAATACATTGAATTGTATGCATATATACACATTTGCATATGTACATACATACGTGTACATTCGTATATCACATTCAAGTGCAGCATGTGACTGCTATTTTAATTTTATATTACTTATTTAATTAATTTATTACTTTTATTACTCTTGCTTTTCATGTGAGCTAGATAATTTTCAGTGCTCTAAAATGCAAAATATAAATAAATAAATAAAAAATAGTAATAATAAATTTACCATGTCATGCGAAGTGCATTTTAAAACACTAAAAATAATAATTCAAGCTAGACATAGTTCGAAAAAAAATATAAAAACATCTATACATGCATGCAAATTTATGTTTGTGTCTATAAAAAAAGACAGAAAAATTGTAAGAAATAAATATAATCAAGCGTGTGTTGTATGTATATACTCGTATGTACAAGTATGTCTCTATAAAAAAAACAAATAAAAATGTGCAATAAGAAAACCATGTCAACAAATGTTCAAGTAATAATGACATATTCAAACAAATATACACGTATGTACAATGTAGATGCCAAGCGCTTGAGATGAGTAGTAAGAAAACTCATGAATGAGTTGAGTTCAAAGAATGAAAAATTACAACAAAAGAATACAAATATGCAAAGTAATGGCAGAAAATTGACAAACCAAAATTATATAGGGGATGTGATGAAAATATATATATTATATATAAAAAAAAAAAAAAAAAAAAAATTTATAAAAAAAAAAAAATAAAAAATTTATATAAAAAAAACAAATGTTCTAAAGTTAAATCGAAATCAAATAAAGTAAATAAAAATAACTAAATAAAGTAAAATAAATAAAATAAAAAAAATTAAATTAAATTAAATTAAATTAAATCTATAAAAATAAATAAATTTCAATGAAATATAACGAAATGAAGTAAAGAAGGAAGTAAATTGGATGAAATTAATTTCAATTAAAAACAATATATTAAAATGAAATAAGTTAAAACAAAATAAAAAAAAATTCAAAATTTATCTGAAGTTATGCATTCCAAATTTGCATACATATACACACGTGTCTGCACGTAGAAAAAAAAAACTACTATTATGCATATTCTTTAGGTCGCTTTCTGCCGTTCCGTCGCACTTTTTGAATACTAATTTCTTTAGCACTCTCAATTTCATTTACCTTTATCAACAATGCCCCGCTGTCTCTTTATGTGGCATAAATAAGTATATAAATATGTATGAATGTATTCATGTATGTACCATATATAAATCACAATACATATAAATGTATGTATATGGAAAAATATTTTTACGACTTTCGTATTTCTCCATACAAAAATATTTGGTATGCCAAACAGCACAAATATACAATATACGAGTTGAATATATGTATGTACTAAGGTATTTTTTAGATATACACGTATATACAAACATATGCGCGTATATTGAAGTCATGCTTGATTGATTGCAACACTGGTCGAATAAATGACAGTCTGAGTATCATTCAAAAGCGAGGAATACATATGTACATATATTGTATTATAGAATCCGGAGCTATTTCATGTGATGCAACAACAATGAGCAAAAGTTAAAAGAAAAAATTTTGTGTACATAAAATGTTAATATACACGATGTTAAAGTATTTAACTGCCAAATACATACATACGTACATATGTACATATAGTATGAAATGAATGAAAAAGGCAACAGAACAGTAGATATTTTTAAGTAAATATTACGTATGTATGTGTACATATGTATATGTGTGCTAAATGCAACTTGATGGGGGCGCCGGCATGTGTGGGCGTTGCTCATAAATGTACATACTTACATACGATAATCTACAACCGTGTATATGTATATACAAATAATTGTCTGCTTAGCTGGCATGTGGAAGAATTCGAAACCAAAAAAAAGCCAACTGCAATAGCAAAAAATAAATACTTTTTCTTTCCGCTTTTGTTGGTCAGTGGCGCGGCTGCAGAAAAATTAAAACAACAACATGTAACATGGCATACATTTCTGTACACGCCGACTAACATACATATTTGTATGCTTTAATCGCATCAGCTTTGGCGTTGGCAAAGTAAGAACTTGACCTCAAAAATTGTGCAAACTTTTTCGATACGAAAAAATTTCACGGAAGTGTGAAAGTGTTCAAAAGTTGGGCACGCTAATTTAGTTGTGGGATAGACAAAAAAATTTTATTAGGTTAAAAGAAAGAATAAAATAATATGAAATAAAACAAAATAAAAAATAAAGTAAAGTACATTTTATTTTACTATAAAATAAAATAAAATAAAAAATTAAATTTATATTAAATTAAAATAAAGTTAAAATAAAATAAATAAAATAAAAAAAAATTTATATCAAAATCAGATAATATAAAATAAAAAAAAAAATAAACCAAAATCAGGTAAAATAATATAAAATAAATAAAAAAAAAAAAATAAAATAAAAAAATTAATTTAAATTAAATTAAAATAAAATAAAATTAAATTAAATTAAAAAACTGAAATGAAATGATTGAAGTGAAATGAAAAAATAAAAAAAAAATAAATTTAAATTAAAATAAAATAAAATAGACAAAAAATAATATAAATTTAAGGAAAACAAAGTAAAATATTATAAAATCAAATAAAATAACATCAAATAACATCAAATAAAATAAAATTAAATTATATTAAAAAAATAATAATAATTTAAAGTTAAGTCAAAGTAAAAAAAAATAAATTAAAATGAACAAAAAATAATAAGAATTAAAATAAAATAAACTAAAATAAATAAAAAATAAAAGATATAAATTAAAATAAAATAAAATAAAATTAAATAAACTAAAATAAAATAAATTAATATAAACTAAAATAAAATAAAGATAAAGAAAAACAAAACAAAATAATATTAAAAAATTAAATTAAATTAAGTAAAATAAACTTAAATAAGATAATAAAATAAAAGAAGCTAATTAAAAATAAATATATTAAAAATAAAAGAAAAATAAAATAAAAAAAAATTAGAGCGTACAGACGAATAAAATGAAGTGAAATAAGTTAAAAAGTATGTAGGTATATATTTCTAATTGTGAAAAATTCTTATAATAAGTTTAAAAAAAATGCTGATTTTTTATAAAATCTTTCACATCATAAAGAGTTTTCTGTGCTAGATATTTTGTGAGCTCACAATTTGAATATGTCACATAAATAAACCTAAGTTTAAAAATTGAAAAAAGACATAGCTACAATACTCGAATATCAAAAACAATAAACACAAAATTTTCGAATGAATTCAACATGAATAAATGATTGGAAGAAACTGTACAAGTAAACAACTTTAGCCGAGCGCTGTTTTACTTGTACTAATATTAATAGTTGTTTTTGTTATTATTGCTGTTACTACTTAATTAAATAAAGGCTCTTTTCGCAATTTTATTCATTTTTTCCATTTTAGCTTTTGTTTCACACTCTCAGCGTATTCGTGTCTCACTGACACAATGAGATACTCGTATATCTAGTACTGCATGTGTATATAGTACATATATAAATATGTGCATACATATCTATATATGTATATACATTTGCACTAAACTGCACGTAAACTGTAAACAGAGTTGAACGTCATCGCTTACATGGGCAAAACCAACGCAAACTAAAGCAAATAAACGTAAGCCAATGAACATGTGTACATACATATACATACATAAATATATGGTATACGTACATATGTACACCTGACACATACAATATATATATATATATATATAAAATATCTTGTATTTCGATTTGCTAGCTGATCAACACAACGTAAGGCAATAGCTTAACACAAACAATAGCAAATAGCAAATTCAGTAGTAATGGCAGGAACAACAAAAACAACTTTGCTAAGTTATGCGAATTAATTTTATGTAAAAACAACCACATCAATGTTGTGTAGACCACATGGACAGGTGTATACATACTCGTATATAATACATGTGTATTATGCATATGTATGAATGTAACAAAATGTATAAAAAATAGTAAAAGATCAGCGATTCTGAACATACCTAAAAACAACAACACAAGCCTCGTTGTAAATTCATTGCTGCGTTCAGTGGCATTTATACGTATACATACTTATGTATGCACGAGTAAATACATAAATATATACAACATTGTATTGCTAATACACACATTTATATACATTTACAAGTACACAAGTAAACACATATACGAGTATATACTTGTATATAAGTTTGTTTACACTTTGATAGCATGTTGGAGATAGTGACTGCCCGAGTCTCGGATTTCACAAGTTGATTTCTTTCAATTAATAATTGCAGGCAAACAATTAATTATGAGCGTTTTTCGGCATGTTATTGTTGTTGTTGGCATCATTTGGTATGTTATATTATGGTACTGAAATAACAAATGCAGAAAATTTTCAAAAAAAAAAAATTTCTTTCTTTCATATTATTTCTTTCATTTTATTTTAGTTTATTCTCTTTCATTTAATTTTTACTCCCATTGATTTAATTTGTTTTTATTTCAAATTAATTTAATTTAATTATATTATTTTATTAAAATTATTTAATTTTTTAAATCCAATTTAATATAATCTCATTTATTAATTGATTTATAACTCATTTTTTTTAGTTTAATTTTATTTTCTTAAAATTTTCTTATTCCAACTTAAGTTGATTTACTTTAATTTAATTTAATTTAAATTATTTTTAGTTTTCATTTTTATTTTATTTTATTTACTTTTATTTCAGGTACTTTTATTTTTATTTCTATTTTATACTTTTTTTATTTTTATATTTTTTTATTTTCATTTCTATTTTTTTATTTTATTTCTATTTATATTTCTATTTCTTTTTTTATTCTCATTTGTTTTTTATTTATTCATTATTTTGTTATCTTTATAATTTTGGTTTTTTAATTTTATTTCTATACACATATACATTTGTATGTGTATAATGTAATTTTTTTCGATATAAAAAATTCCCTGATTAAAAGTTTCCAGTTAATAGTAGAAATACTTAAATTATTGAAAAAAAAATCGGTAAAAAGTGTCTAAACACTATTCTAAAAATACTAATAAGACAATTTAGTACAAATTTTTAGTAAATACGCGTTTCAGAAAAAAATATATTTTCTTAGAATTTCCAGTTAGGGTCTGTGGAATAATAAAATTACATAATTTTTTTAGATAAGTCTCGAATTTTCCACTTTTTTAATATGTTTCTGTTAATTTAGTGCCTTTTTAGTTTTGTTAATGCTTAAATTTAATTATAGTAATTTTATTAAATTTAATTTTTTTTGTTTTATTTAACTTGAATTAGTTTTTATTTTTTTAAATATTTCATTCTATTGAATATTATTTTATTTTACTTATTTTAATTTAATTTATTTTATTAGTTATTAATTAATTTAATTTAGTTTAATTCAAGTTTATTTTATTTTATTTTATTTTATTTTATATGTTATTAATTAATTCAAGTTTATTTTAATTTATTTTAAATTTTTTATTTTATTTTATTTTATTTTATTTTATTTTAGTTTATTTTATTTTATTTTATTTTATTTTATTTTATTTTATTTTATTTTATTTTATTTTATTTTATTTTATTTTATTTTATTTTATTTTATTTTATTTTATTTTATTTTATTTAACTTAATTTAACTTAATTTAATTTAATTTAACTTAATTTAATTTAATTAAATTTTTTTACTTAAGATATTTTACTTTACCTACGCTCTTGTATTTTACTTTATTTTTCGTTTATTTTAATTTAACATGATTTAATATCTTTTTTTGTATTTCAATTCACTTCGCTTTATTTTAAAGGGTTTAAATTTTCGATTTTGTAAAATTTTCACCTTTTACCTTACAAAAATATATTCTAAAATATGATATTCAGATTTTAATCTTTCACCACCTGTTTGACTCAAAACAATAAGCTGAATTAAGTCATTTTATTAAAACAAAAAAAAAGTAATTTGGGTGCAACAACATTTTAATGCCAACAACACTTCAATCAACAACTAAGAAAATCCCAATAACTTATAAGAAAAAATATTTGAAAACAGGTATTGCACAAAAATGAAATATTTGTAGAATTATGTATGTAATATGTGTATACATTGTATATTGAAAATCGCTGAAATGTGCCATAAATGCCATATTTTTCAAAAATATTTTCGATTTTCGTCAACAAACGTTGAATAATCTCATTAAATTAAAAGGCATAAATAATAATTTTTAACTTTCATATTTCCCTAATTAATATATTGTGTGATAAACGTTCATGCACAATACATATATACTCGTATTTAATCGTACTTGTTTGTGTGCTTGCTTATTAGTCACCTACTTAATAACTACATATGTATATGTATGCGCGTATAAATCGACTTTTAATAAAACTCACTTCTTTCGGCTTTGATGAAAAATAAGCAAGCACTTTTTCGGCCCAAAAAAAAATTAAATATGTAAGTATATACATATGATTTTAAAATTTCCAAATAAATTTTTATTCTACTATTTTTAATTTTTTGCATGAATCACCTACCAAATTAACGCAGGAATCGGCACTGCAAACAGCCGTAAGATGAATTTCGCTTGGTTGTTTTGCACTTGGTTTCGCACTCTTTATTGTTTTTAGTAATGCTTTTTTAATCGAAAACTTTTTTTCTTTCAAATTGCTTTGTACTTTTTAGTTTTTTTTCTTTCAAATATGTTTCGATTTGAATTTTCTTCAATTTTTAGTTGATTTATTTCTTATTTATTTCGTAGAAATCGTAAACAACACAATTTTCTACAATTGTGTGCTTTTCTATTTGTGTGTGTTTGTATGTTTGTTAGTTTTTTCTATTTGCGTTCAACACTAGATACACTACAATTTTCGCCTTGAATTTTCGTTTTCAAGCATATGTAGGTATGCAGGTAAGTATGTATGTTTGTATTTTAGTTGGAATGTGCCAGCTGTACACTGAAAATGGTAGGAAATTTTAATTTTTGTGGAATTTTATATATTTGAAATTTTATTTTATTTTTTGAAACTTTATATTTTTGAAATTTTAGCGAGTTTTTTTACAATTAATTAACACAATTTTTATTAATTAATTGATTCAACATTGTGAAATAATTATTTCAGTTTATTAATGCATGTGTGTGTGTGGCGCGCGTCCGTGCACTTTAGCTAGCAAAATATTTAATTACACTAAAATTTTCGCAAAATTGTGTTGGCCTTTACAGTAAATTTATTTGATTTAATTCAAAAATTGTCTTCAGGGTGCAAAAAAAAGTTTTTGTTAAAATTTTTGGTTTGCCCACCTTATAGCTCTGTACTCTTAAATATTTTTTTTTAATTAAAAAAAAGTTTACTAAAATTGCTGGTTTACAAATTAATTATTATTTTTTTATACAAAAAATTTAATTATATTGTTTTCTTTCATATCAAAAAAATAATTATATTCTTTTCATTTTATTTTACAAATTTAACTATATTAACTTTTTTTTAAAACTTCATTATATTCTTTTTATTTTACAAATTTAGTTATTTTCTTTTTTAATTATAAAATTTTATTTTATTACTTTAAATATTTTTGATTGTCTCCTTTTTTATTCAAACTTGTATTTATATTTTTAATTTACAAAATTTATTTATTTTCTTTTTTATTTTACAACTTTAGTTATTTTGTTCTTCAATTTTAAAATTTAATTTTTTTGACTTACATTTTAGTTTTATTATTTTATTTTTTAATTATATTATTTTATTTAATTTAATTATTTTCCTATTTTGTTTATTTTACAAACTTACTTATGTTCTCTTTTATATTAAAAATTTAATTTTGTAACTTTAAATATATTTGAGTTTCATTTTTTTTTTGCTGTGGTTGTATAAAACACCGCTTATGTTATTTAGTTTTCAGTCAAAAAAAAATTCAAAATAGGAATATTGTAGAAAGGCAGCAATTTTTGGAAAATGAGAAATTTGTGAAAAATTTTAAAATATTATTTGTTGAAAATTTGTTCAGTAATCTGCAACTGTTCTTTGCGCGCCTATGTTGTTTGTAAAAAAATCTTTAATTCAAATTTAAGACTTTTTTATTTGATTTTTTTTTTGTATTTAGAAAGTATTTAATTTATCTGGGTTTCATCATCAAATGATATTATGTGAAAGATATTTTGGTTTGTGCAGTCACACACACTTGTTTGCACACTCCTTCTTTTTCCAACTACCTAATAAGGTTAACTACGCTTTTTCACTTTTTATGCATGTCATATGTACATATATACTTTCGTTTTCTGTCAAATAGTATATCTTTTAAATTTTATTATAATTTTTTTTACCAAAGAAAAATTAGTTAAATTAATTTTGATATTTTTTTTAAGAAAAATTGTTTAGTTTAATTTGGAAAATTCTTTAGAAAAAATAACTGTTTTACTATATTTTATAAGTTGCGCGATTGACCGTATGTCTCGTTGCTGATTTTTTTCCCACAACTCTTTAATATATTTTTTGTGTTTTTCTTCTCACCTTGTAAAAATATTTTTATAAATATTTGCACGCGCCCACTTTTCTTCGAAATTTTTCTCTTCGAAAATCAAATTTATATATATAATTTTGCAAAATATTTCTTTGCCTCTGCACCCTTTGCAAAACAGTCGTCAAACGATATGTTAAAGAAACACACTGAGACTTTGATTACTTTAACGACGACAACGACGACGACGACGTTTGGCGACAATGACAACGGCTACGATGACCACGACGACTACGGCAATCGACGATTTGTTGATTTGATGACGTGCGTTGATTGTTGCAGCACTGCCGACCAAATTCAACAAAAAAAATCACCGAAAAGAAAATTTATAATAAATTTTTTCGATGTCGATTAGCTGTGTATAGTTTTAGACCAGCGCCAGGCACAAGAAAATTTTAATTTTATTAGCACTACTACTTTTGCTGCTGCTGACGTTGACGTTTTTTGCGTTAGCTTTGTTTTTTTTTTTCTTCTTCTTTTCTATGTGTGGCAACTTGGCAAATTAATTAACTTTATATATAGTATACGTGTGTACGACCGCGTCTACGGGAACAGTCAATGTCTTACGCCGAGCGAGTTCGAAATCGTACTGCTGCAAACGTTACGCTGTTGGGGAATGTACACCTAATAGGCCGCATAGGCCGCCAACTAGTGCAGGCGAAGCGCCAAATGAGTGGCAGAGCGAGAGAAAGAGTTAAGTAATGAGTAATGTGGAGGCATAACGCGAGTGATTTTATGAGGGCAATCGAGCAAATGAGTAAGTGGGCGAATGAGTAAGCAAAGTGTGGAGCAACTGCACTGCTACCTGAGCTGAAGAGTAGCCAATTGAGTTGTAACTTTTTACTCATGTAAATAAGTCTTCAATTTTTTACAACGTTCATCAGCAAGTGTATTCTATAGTAGCTAGGCGCTTACTTTCAAGTTTTGACCGAGAATTTTCTCAACGCTACTCCAGTATTCACGCACCCATTCAATCACTTACTCATTCAGTAACTTAAACTCAAATAACGACTCACTCAAACGCGCAAACACTCTGCTCAAGAGGCACTCAAAAGCTCTGAGACTGAAATATTCAACTATTTTAGCGCTACTAACTCAGCAATCACGAAAAGTAGGTTTTCACACTCGTCTCTCTTCAAATCATTCGCTTCATCACTCACTCGCTTTGCTCTCAATTCACCCACTCACTGTTCTTTGGAGCTCTAAAGCTTTTGAGCATTTTCGAGTTTTTTCAAGATTTTCGTGACTTGGGGCGCTGGCATGCAAAAAAAGAAGGAAAAGGAAAAAGAGAAAAATAACAAAAAGAAATATGCCATAAAATGAAGAATGAAGAAAACGCAGAAAAAACAGAATATCGCAAGCTTGCAAGGGTTGGGTGTGCGGCAAACAGGCGACATGATTTAGCGAAAGGCGCGCACAGTACAGCAGCATTTACTGACGTCACACTAAAAAGGTGTTGGTGAAAGGCAGGGAGGCAGGCGGACAAGCAAATATGCATAAAGATATGCATGTACATATGTATGTATGTAAATAAACTAAGCGAATACCAAAAGCCGGGAGAGTTAAGAATGTACATACAAAGCGTTGATAAAATATGTACATATGTATGTATCTATGTATACCATATATGTATGTTTATGAGGACGCTTTAATGATTATTTGTGTGGCTACATAGCGCGTGGGCTTACGGTTAGTGCTATGCTATATGTAGGTATATTCATACATATATATGTATGTATATACACACATGTATAAGTATGTATAGTGTTTTGTGATAAAGATACTTACAAATTTAAATACGAATATTTTTACATTTGTACGCTCATGTTTTAGTTGCTAACAATGCCACTGTTTGTATAGTAAAATTTTATGTACATACTTATACTACATATGTATGTACATAGTATATAAATTTTTCAGTATATATAATATATATGAATGTTTATATGCTGAATTAACAGCCTGTCTGTTGCTGCGCTGGCGCCTTTTCTAGATTCTTCTCGACCATTAACGATATGCCGACAACAGAAGAGCAACTATTGCGGCAACGAGCAATACATACACGTACATATGTATACTACAATATTAAAACGAAGGCGATGCAGATGCCGACGAGCACAAAGATAACAACGACAACGAGAACGAGAACGGTGTTGCCGATGACGGCGCCGTCGGCTGAAAACTGACGGCTGACACTGTGGCATATGCGGATGTATGCATTTATATAAATATGTACATATATATAGTGTTTTTAATATATTAATATATGTATGTATGTATATTCATACACATTTTATATTTCTTCACTACTTTTAATTCCTTTTCTTAATTTAATTTGTTTGCATTATATTTTTATTAGAAGTCATTTTCAGCTTAAAATAATTTTTTTAATTTGAAAAATAGTTTAAAACTTTTTCCGAATCTATAAATATGTTTTTATTTATTTTATTTTTTGCATTAAATTGCATATTACCATAAGCTTATTGGTATTTTATACAAGTTTCCGCGTTTAGTTTCGTTAAATATTTATTTGCCCTATTTTTTATGTTCTCATATACCTACATACCTATATGTATATATTTATTATTTTATATATATATATATATAATTATAATTAATTTTATACAATATATATACATATATAGATATAAAACATTTTTAATAGTTTTAATGCTCCACATATGAATTACTGTAACTTATAATTTTAATTTCGGCATTTTTTTATTATAATCTCTTTATTGTAATTTAATTTTTTTAATTACTATCTATTCATATTTTATAATATTCTGTATTGTATTTTTTATTCCATTCAGGTTTTTTAGTTTTACACTATATAATTTAACTTAACTTATTTAATTAAATTCTTTATTCTTTTTAATGTGGTTTTATTCAAATTTATTTTGCTTCCTTTATTTATTTTAATGAAATCTAATTTAATTTTGTTTTATGATATAAATATTTTATTTTATTTTATCTTATTTTCTATTTACTTAATTTATTTGTTATTTTATTTTGTTATATTCTAGATTGTTAGATTTTATATTTATATACATTATTCTAATTTATTTTATAAAATCTTTTTTATTTTATTTGTTTATTTTTTATTTTAATTGATTTATTTTATTTTTTTTATTTGATTTTATTTTTTTTAATTTATATTTATTATTATATTGTATTTGTTTATTTTATATTAATATATTTAATTTTTTTTATTTTATTATAACTTAATTTTTGTTAATTTAATTTTTTATTGTATTTTAAATAATTTTATTATAATTAATTTTTTTATTTTATTTAATCTTTTTTTTATTTTTTTTTTATATCAACTTACTTTAATTTTTAATTTATTTTAATTTACTTAAGTTAAATTTTTATTTGATTTCATATTATTTTATTTTTTTTATATTATTTATATTGTTTTTTTATTTTATACATATTTTTTTATATTTATTTTCATTTTTCTTTTTAATTTATTTTATTTTTATATTTTATTTTAAATTCTTTTATTATAATTTTTTTTGTATTAATTACTTAATTTTTTATTTAATTTTAATTAATTTAATTTAATTTTCTTTTTTGATTTTAATTTATCTTATTTTATTTTTTATTTAATTTATTAATTTTTTTATACGTTTAATACTAAATTTTATTTAAATGATTAAATTTGTTTGTTTATCTTATTTTATTGAAATATTTTTTTATTTTTTAACAATTTTTCCATATTTTTGGATTAGTTTTTACATTTGGATTATTATTTATATATATTTTTTTATTTTTAATATGATTTTGTTTGCTTATTTTACCTTAATATTTTCAATTAATTTGCTAAAGAAATTAATTTCATTAAAAGTATTAAACTTTTTATTTTATTTTCATTTCATTTCAATATTTTATATTAGTTGGCTAAAGAATTTTAAAAATATAACTTATTCAGTATCTTATGCTGTTTTTAAATTATATTTTAATTAATTTTTATTTTTAATATATTTTTATTATTGTTTGTTATTCATATTTTTAATAACTTTTCTAGTTCCAAAATATTTTATCTTATTTAGGAATTTTAGTTGACTGTTTTCATTGATTTTTTTAATTTTTTTTTATTATTATTAAATTTTATATTTAAATTTTAATGTGCATTTTTTTAAATATTTATTATTTTTAAAGGTATAATATTTTCAATATTTGACATTTTGATTTAATTTTTAAATCATTTAAAATTTTTGTTAAAATTTTCTCGTATTTCTGATTGTTTCTTATTTCTGATTAGTCTGGCAATTTTTATTTTATTATAGGTGTTTTTTATTTCTTTATTTTCATTATTATTTTTATTTGTATAATTTTAATATATGTATGGTATATATGTATGTATGTACATCCCTAGGCAGCATTCCATTATTTGACATTTCATTTGCTCTTTTACACTTGTTCGCTCTGTTGTAGGTATATACATATGTACATTAATTTAAATGGCATGCCATTGCGCAGGAAAAAACACGAAAATATACATACATACAAATGTACAGATAAAACGAAAATGTGCCAGTATATTTTGGGTGATATTTTTGCTCTGGTAGATTAATGAAAATCTTCATACATACATACATACATACAACCGCATACCTGTTGATATTGCCGTTTATTCTAATTTTTTGCTTTTTTTGTTTTGTTTTGCTGCTCTTGCTGTTACTCGTATTTTAGCTACCGGCGAAGGTGACGCTGTTTGGTGATGTTGAGCGTCATCAAATGACCAGCCGCAGTAGAAATGGAAGATTGGAATTTTTGCGTGCAAATATTGAGTTGAGATAGGGTAAATTATTGTAAATATATGCGCATTTAATTTTGTGGTAGATACAAATGTTTTAATGTATCTATGCGTGAATGTATCTGATATACGTATGTATGTATCTGCAAGTGCGTAGACGTGCTAGTTTTTGACCTTAACTGACATTGTTTGATTACAGGAAAGTATTTTAAAGAGGTGATTGTGAAAATCTGCGTGTGAAGTTTCCAGAAAACATAAGTCTGCAGTGATTTTTTTTTACAATTTCTTAGCATTAAAATACATTTAAGGAGAATAGGAAAGGAGAAATAGTTTGGCAGAAATGCCACGACAAGCATTTTTGCATAATTTCGTTTTTTTTTCAGTCTTTATCAGGAGACAATTACAGGTCTTGATTAAATTAAAACAAAAAAATAAAGCCATGACGTCATCATTTACATTTAAATCCGTTGTAAATAACTTTGAGCTTAAAAACCGGGTGAAGAAGCAAACACAATGCAAGACATTTTCTGCACAAATTATAATAATGAAACAAGAAAAAAATTATGCAAAATTGCCAATTGAATTTACAAATGAAATGTTAATCGAAATATACTGACTTTGACAGTTTTGAATAAGAATAAAGACACGTTATCATTCATAAGTAAATGCAATTGTTTGTTTGTGTGCATATTTTATTTGAGAGAGCTAAGCTTATGCCAGGGCTAACGGTACTTTAGCAGATAATTTATTGCATATATTTTCACCCATACGAACATACATACATATGTATTTACATGAGTAAATGTGTATAATTGTAAAGCGCCAATAAATTGCTGATGAAGTAGCAAGTGCAATACGTTTGTGTGTAAACTGTTTGATCAAATTCCTTTCGTATGCAAACATATGCAAATATTTCAGTTTATCAAGAAATAGACTGAAAGTAGCCTAAGTACGAAAGAAATTTGTTGTGAAATACTTTAATGGTGTTGTAATTAATAAAAAACAAGTACTTTATTTAACTTAATTAAATTTCTTTTGCTTTATTTTAATAAAATATTTCATTTAATTTTAGCTTCTTTATTTAATTCAGTTAAATTCATTTCATTTATTTAAGTTTAATTTTGAGACTTTAATTAAATTTTTAATATTTTTTCTTTTCTTTTTATTTGATTTTGTTTTAATTTATTTTATTTTATTTTATTTTATTTTATTTTATTTTATTTTATTTTATTTTATTTTATTTTATTTTATTTTATTTTATTTTATTTTATTTTATTTTATTTTATTTTATTTTATTTTATTTTATTTTATTTTATTTTATTTTATTTTATTTTATTTTATTTTATTTTATTTTATTTTATTTTATTTTATTTTATTTTATTTTATTTAATTTAATTTAATTTAATTTAATTTAATTTAATTTAATTTAATTTAATTTAATTTAATTTAATTTAATTTAATTTAATTTAATTTAATTTAATTTAATTTAATTTAATTTAATTTAATTTAATTTAATTTAATTTAATTTAATTTAATTTAATTTAATTTAATTTAATTTAATTTAATTTAATTTAATTTAATTTAATTTAATTTAATTTAATTTAATTTAATTTAATTTAATTTAATTTAATTTAGTTTAATTTAATTTATTTTAATTTTATTTTATTTTTTTTTTATTTTATTTTATTTTATTTTATTTTATTTTATTTTATTTTATTTTATTTTATTTTATTTTATTTTATTTTATTTTATTTTATTTTATTTTATTTTATTTTATTTTATTTTATTTTATTTTATTTTATTTTATTTTATTTTATTTTATTTTATTTTATTTTATTTTATTTTATTTTATTTTATTTTATTTTATTTTATTTTATTTTATTTTATTTTATTTTATTTTATTTTATTTTATTTTATTTTATTTTATTTTATTTTATTTTATTTTATTTTATTTGATTTTATTTTATTTTATTTTATTTTATTTAATTTAATTTAATTTAATTTAATTTAATTTAATTTAATTTAATTTAATTTAATTTAATTTAATTTAATTTAATTTAATTTAATTTAATTTAGTTTAATTTAATTTAATTTAATTTAATTTAATTTAATTTAATTTAATTTAATTTAATTTAATTTAATTTAATTTAATTTAATTTTATTTTTTTTTTATTTTATTTTATTTTATTTTATTTTATTTTATTTTATTTTATTTTATTTTATTTTATTTTATTTTATTTTATTTTATTTTATTTTATTTTATTTTATTTTATTTTATTTTATTTTATTTTATTTTATTTTATTTTATTTTATTTTATTTTATTTTATTTTATTTTATTTTATTTTATTTTATTTTATTTTATTTTATTTTATGTTATTTTATTTTATTTTATTTTATTTTATTTTATTTTATTTTATTTTATTTTATTTTATTTTATTTTATTTTATTTTATTTTATTTTATTTTATTTTATTTTATTTTATTTTATTTTATTTTATTTTATATTATATTATTTTATTTTATTTTATTTTATTTTATGTTATTTTTTTATTTTATTTTATTTTTTTTATTTTATTTTATTTTATTTTATTTTATTTTATTTTATTTTATTTTATTTTATTTTATTGCATTTAATTTCATTTAATTTAATTTTTTTTTTTTTATTGCATTTAATTTCATTTAATTTTATTTTATTTTATTATATTTTATTTTATTTTATTTTATTTTATTTCATTTCATTTCATTTCATTTCATTTCACTTCATTTCATTTTTTTCAATTATTTTAATTTAATTTTATTTTTTTATTTTATACTTATTCACTTTATTTAATTTTATTTTAATTGATTAAATTTTATTTTAATTTAAATTGTTTTGTTTTATTTTATTTTGCTTATTTTATTTAATTTAATTTTATTTATTTTTATTTTGTTTAATTTAATTTTAAATTATATTAGTTTATATTATTTTATTTTGGTTTTATTTTGCTTATTTTATTTTATTTATTTTCATTTTGTTTAATTTAATTTAATTTCAACTAAATTATTTTACTTTATTTTATTTTATTTTTATTTGCTTACTTATTTAATTTTATTTCACTTTAAGTTATTTTTTTGTTTTTAGGCATTTCAAATGTTTATTTATTTTTTTTTATTTTTTTTATTTTATTCTATATAAATTTAGTTTATTATTCTATTTTTTTACTCTATTTTATTATATTTTTTTATTTTGCTTATTTCATTTTATTCATTCATTTATTTATTTATTAATTTATTTATCTGTATATTTTATTTCTTATTAATTTATTTTTCTTTTTAGGACTTCCAAATGTCGACATGCCACTGGTTTACGTACAAACATGGTTTGCTCAAAAAGCCGCAAAGCCGTATGTGCGCGTACAGCCAAACACACGGGCGTATGAGTGACCATAAAATTGGCGCCGGTGGCTGTCGTGTCGTCGACTAGTGGTTAGGACACAAATATTTATTATTAACTGCATCGCATGCGCCGAACTGGCGTCTTTAAATGTGAGCTTCTTCTCATTCTCCCTTTAACTAACATAAGCCGAAGCAGAAGCGAAACGCTTGGGCGTTATAATCATTAACTAGCGTTCAAACGTATGACACTTACATATACATACATATATGTATGTGGACAGTGGTGAGGAAGTGTTTAAGATATGATATTAACAATTAAAAAAAAAAATTGAATTTCAAAAATGTTTTTGTTCTCTAGTTATATTATGAATTTATGTATTAAAAAATGTAAATTTATTACAATTCTTAAACTGGGCTAGGAATTTTATTCGTAACTATGTACCTTGATGAATAAGTATGCAAAAAAATTTTGTATGTGAAAGTTTTACAATTTTTTTAGTCCTGAAATATAAAAATTTAAATATGCAAATTAATAGTTTTAATAGCTATTAAATAAAATTAAATAATTTGCCTATAATTTTAGTGAAAATATGCCACTGTGGGTCAGTAACGATCTAAACTGCATTTGCATGTTAAACAACGTTAATATGGAAAATTAATTTGCTGTTACAGTTACCGAATGGCGTCGGCATGCATGCTATTGCACATGGTCAGTGAATAAAAAAAAATATTAAAAAATAAATAATAAACAAACTAAATTAAAAAAATGAGAAAAATAAAAAAATTGTAATATAAAATGTAATGATGTGTATAAGTATATGAAAATATGCTTTTATGTGCTTCGAATTAGTCTTCAATGCAAATGTATTTGAAAACGCAATAAAATTAATAATAACTTGCAAATAAAAATTTATGTTCATAAAAAATTAAATCTAATGCATTTTTATTCTTTTTCCCAAGACAATTTCAAGCATATTAAAAAAAGTTTTTAAATAATTTTTTTCTTTTAGAGTAGAATAAATTTGCTACTTATTTTTTTAGTAGTAAAACTGTTTTGACATATTGCAACAGATATTGAGACAGTGGTCGAGCAGTCAACGAGCCACATGGGAAAATCATAAATGATATTTACTTTTTTTATACATACATACAAATGTATATCTATGTATATTTATTAACATAAATATATTTATTTTCCTATATCCGCCAATACATTTTATGACTACAAAAATATTTATATTTAGAAAAACCTTGTGGTATAATTATTTTATATTTGCATATACATACATCCAGCTCCATAGATATGTACATATGTATGATTGTACATATGTGTAAATGTAGTATTTGCGTTCGCGCATTATATTTATTAAAGTAATATTTTTCATTTTGCATCCCATTCATATTCACTCATTCATTAGTTTCGCTGAGAAACGGTTCATTCATTTTTTCAGTTTACAATGTTTGTAGGTATTTATAAACATATGTACCTATGTACATATATATTTTTACAATATTTATTTGTATGTTTATTTGTCATTATGTTTTGCTTTAGCGACATATTTTTTGATGTATGAGTGTAAGTTTTGCACTTAATTCTTTGTTTTATGTGTTTGACACATTGCTCTTTCCAAGAATCTTACTATTTTAAGTAATGACTTTGTTGTGTTCGCACTAAAGGGGAGTTATGCTACTAATTTTTAAAAGTGAACAAATTTTATTAGTAAAATGTTGTGCGGCAGAAGAATTTTTGACTTATTATTCTACCAAAAGATTTGGAGCATTAAAATTTCGTTACATATTTAATTACCTCTAAAATTTTCTACTACTTTTTTATCAAAAAGTTTTTTTCAGTCGCAAATTTCTACTACTTAAAAAATAAGATTCTCCTTCTAACTAATTAAGAATTTAAAAGTTCGCAATTGCTACTACTATTTTTTCGAATGCAATTTTCTACTACTTTTTTTAAGAAGTAGTTTTATTTTAATTTTTGTCTTAAAATAATTTTTTTTTGCATTCCGCATTTCGTTTCGCAAAAAAAAAAAATTAGAAAATCTACTAACATTTCTTTAGTCGCAAATTTCGACTATATAAAAATTTAGAAGTTCGCAATCTTTACTACTACTTTTTCCATTGCGATTTTCTACTATTTTTCTACTAATAAGAAATTTAGTTTTAGTTTTGTCATAAGAAAATTTTTAGCTCATTTTGCTCATTTTGCAAAAAATTGAAATTGAAAATTCCGCTACTATTTTTACACTTGAAATTCTAGTACTTAAAAATAAATGCTTCTTCTTACTAATCAAGAAATAAGTAGTTTGCACATTTTACTACTTTTTTACGATTGCACTTTTCTACCACTTCTTTAATGTTTAATTCATACTAAATGTTATTACAGAATTTTGATCAACTGCTTCACAAAAACCTTCAGAAAACTTCATTTTCTGCTACTTTTTTCTGTTTGTAAAATGAGCAAATGCCGATAACAGTCGATTTAAATTGTGATATGCCTCTCACGTGGCAACAAATGCTACAGGCTATGTGCAAGACTACATACACCCATCAATATATATTATATTTATCCGCATGTGTATGTACAACCAAGTACAAAGTGAAATTAATGATGTAGAAGAGAAATGTATTTGTAATAAAAATAAGTAAAAGAAAACTGTACAGATAAAAACTCTGTCATTACAAGCTTTGCGCGCCTCCATGTGTTAAACGGAGCAATATACTTATAGTGAAAAAATAAAATAAAATCGTAGAAGAAACTATTTGTGTATTGAAGGAAAAAAGTGGAAAATAAGTTCAAAGAAAAGTGAGAAATAGCAAAAAAAAAAAAAGCTTTACAAAATGTAGCAAGAAAGCAAGTGCAAGTGTTTTTATTTTTTCTCAACTTCTCATTAATACATATTCATATATATTTTTCATTTCCATTGCAAGCATCCAATAGCTTAAAAAATAATTGCAAATACCTTTTCAAAAGCTATTCTGTCGGCGCTACAAATACTATGATGAAATGGAGTAAATATGTAAATACATATATGTATTTTAATCTTATATACAAATATACTTTTTAATTAACTTAATTAAATAAAATAAAATAAATTATAAAATAAAAAAATAAAAATAAAATATAATAAAATAAAGTAGGATAATATAAATTAAAATAAAATAAACTAAAATCAAAAACCAAAATAAAGTAAAAAAAAAAAATAAAATAAAATAAAATAAAATAACATAATATACCTAATGTACATCAAAATAAAATAAAATAAAATAAAATAAAATGAATTAAAATAAAACAAAATAAAATAAAATGAAGTAAAAAAAAAAAAAAATAAAATAAAATAAAATAAAATAAAATAAAATAAAGTAAAAAATAAAATGAATTAAAATAAAATAAAATAAAATAAAATAAAATAAAATAAAATAAAATAAAATAAAATAAAATAAAATAAAATAAAATAAAATAAAATAAAATAAAATAAAATAAAATAAAATAAAATAAAATAAAATAAAATAAAATAAAATAAAATAAAATAAAATAAAGTAAAAAATAAAATGAATTAAAATAAAATAAAATAAAATAAAATAAATTAAAATAAAATAAAATAAAATAAAATAAAACAAAATAAAATAAAATGAATTAAAATAAAATAAAATAAAATAAAATAAAATAAATTAAAGTAAAATAAAATAAAATGAAATATAATAACATATAATGAATTAAAATAAAATAAAATAAAATAAAATATATAAAATTAAATATAATAACATATAATGAATTAAAATAAAATAAAATTAACAACTAAAAGAAACTAAAATTAAAAAACAAAGTTAAGTAAAATATAAAAAAATGGGATTATTAAAACAGTATAAAATAAATTAAAAAAAGTAAAATAAAATAAAATAATATAATGTAAAAATTAAATAACATAAAGTATAAAAAAATAATATAAAATAAAATATAAAAAAACAAAATTATAAATAAAATATATAAAAATAATATAGTTAAATAAAATAAAATAAAGCATAGAGATGAAAATAAATACTAATTTTTGTTATTAATCATATTAATCGCAAAAGCCTCATATCATATTTTTTTGTCAACAGAGAGTTAACTAGTAAAAAAATGTTGACATTAAAAATGTACAAATTGTTTACTTATCACTAATCCAATTTAAATCTCACTTACACGTGTATATCTGTAGTTATTGAGCCACTCTGAAAGAGTTAATTACCTGAAAAAAGAAGAAAATTACAAATTAATAATTTTTAAATGTTAAAAGTCTATATAAACAACAAATTACAAATATAAGGAAAAATGCACTGAAAATATTTTTCTTCCTCTGTGTCTCAGTAATATTATAATTAGTCATTTATGACTTACGTTTCACATAAATATTTTTAAATATAATATGAATATAATAAATAAAACTAATAATAATAATAATAAAATACAAATAAAATAAATTTAAGAAAATATAAAATACAGCAAAAAGAATAAAAAATAAAAAGTAAAATAAAGTCAAATTAAATCTTAGGCAATTTGCGATCATTATATCACACCCCAACAATCCTGAGATACAAGTAAAAATATCTATTTATTTATATATAAAACAGACATTGACGTGATCCCGCTGATGGAATATCAACAAGTCGGACACCTCACCCATCTTCTGTAGAGTAAATACTTAGCGAGTACATAGATAAATGGCTAATCCGCTGCAGTGTTGAGCGATTGATGGCGCTTCTAGAGCGGTTGTGCTGTTGTTGACTGACTAATGTGTATATAGGTATATTTATTTATAAATATATATATATTATATATATTTGTTTTTTTTTTTTTTTTTTTTGCCTACTGTGCAATTGACAAGCTCACCGTTTGCATGTTTGTT
>JAWMAG010000429.1:0-74030 GCA_037013455.1 Ceratitis rosa | reverse complement strand
AATATAAATATAAATATAAATATAAATATAAATATAAATATAAATATAAATATAAATATAAATATAAATATAAATATAAATATAAATATAAATATAAATATAAATATAAATATAAATATAAATATAAATATAAATATAAATATAAATATAAATATAAATATAAATATAAATATAAATATAAATATAAATATAAATATAAATATAAATATAAATATAAATATAAATATAAATATAAATATAAATATAAATATAAATATAAATATAAATATAAATATAAATATAAATATAAATATAAATATAAATATAAATATAAATATAAATATAAATATAAATATAAATATAAATATAAATATAAATATAAATATAAATATAAATATAAATATAAATATAAATATAAATATAAATATAAATATAAATATAAATATAAATATAAATATAAATATAAATATAAATAAAGATAAGAAATTAAAATATTAATAACACTAAAAACAAAAAATAATAAGAACAATAAAAAAAATAAAATAATAAATAAAATATTAGAAACCCAAAAACAAAAAATTGAGCACAAATAAAATTAAAAAATATAAAATTTTATTAAATACATTATCAAAAAATATATAAATAATCACAAATGGTGGAAAAGCCATAAAAGAAATTTGAAAAAATAAAAACAAAATAAAAAATATTTAATAAAAATATAATAAAATTATAAATTAATAAAAAAACTTGCAAAAAACAAAAAATTAAAAAATATATAAAAAATAATAAATGTAATATTATAAAAAGAAGCAGAAAACAATGTAATAAATATATAAATGAATAAATAAAAAATAAATATTACATACTTTTTTAAAAGTAGAAGAAACATTAAAATATTAATAAGAAGAATTAAATAAGTAAAAAATTCATAAAATTAAAAATAAATATATATACAAAAAACACAAAAAATATAAAATATGTTAATTAACGAAAATAAAAAAATAACTAAATAGAAGTATAAAAAAAATAAACGTAAAAACAGAAGCAAAAAATATAATAAAGCTACGCAATACACAACGCACGCTTCAGTCACGATAACACATTAAGCATAAATTTAAATCTCAATTCAACAAAGAATTGCGTACGAAACATGAAACTTTCAATTGGAAAAGAGGTTAAGTAAAAGGCAATAAGGCACGTGTTGTTGCTGCAACTGAAAAACAATAAAAATGCAATCACGTCGTCCCGGCTACAAGTAACCAACGCAATAACAGGCCACATAAAAAAATATCAACTTAAAACTAAGTTTAGAACGGTTACACAATGTCGTTGAAAGTCAAGGAAAAAAAAAGAAAAAAGCACACACAATTCGTCACGCAAATAAATTAGCCTGGTGCTGCAATTTCTAGCATGTATCTTGTGGTTATACTTGCGGTTAGTTGTATTTAAAATTATTATTTTTATGCACATTTTAGTTACCTGTAAAGAGAGAGAATAAAATAAAAATTAATAATATGTTTTGAAACAAAATATAAGTAAATAGTGACAGTTAATGTGGCTAAAATATAAAAAAGTATGCTGAATTGTTGCCTACATTTAGGATGTTTTAGTTTTATTTGCCAAAATGTAGGCAAACGGCATAGGAATAAATTGCCTACATTTAGGGTGCGGAGAACAAAATATAACATAATCGAATAAAATTAAAATATTTAACTTTTTTTCATTACCAATCATCGTTTAAGACACACTGCATACGCTGCACTTCAATATTGCTTTCAACTCAATGCAAGCATGCACGAAAACACGTCTCAATAATATGCGTGTAACATTAAAAAAGGAGTGCAATCGTGCAAATGCTTCTATTACGCTTCAATGCAAACGTTAAAGGCTTTCGACGTTTACAAGCGATTCTCATTAGCATGAAAATACAACAAAACAGGCCATTTAAATGGGTTTTAAAATCAAAAAACGTCACGTTTCTAATTATGTTTTAAATAATTTATATTTCATCAGACGTTGGTTTACGTAAAGCTAACTAATTTTCTTATAAAAAAAATTATGAACTTATTTATTTTTACAAGATTTTTTTTTTCATTTATTTAACAAAAAACGTTTTTTGTTAAACTTATAATTATTTGAGATATTTAAAGGGCTGTAAATATCTGGTTTCAATGCCGCGGCCAAAAATATTTAACTCATTATATTTTTGAAGTAAAATTTTTAAACAGGTGGCAACTTTTCGTATATATTATTTTCCTTCTTAGCCCTGTGAGATTGTTGCGCATAGTGTAATATTATATTTCAGTTATCTTACCGATTTAATTGCATTTAAGTTTTCAAACATGTGGCAAAAATATTTCCAGCATTAGTTTCTCCTTACTTTATTTCATTTTTTTATTTTAATTTGTTATTTTCTAATTTTTTAAAGTGGTGGCAACCCCTCAGAGATAATTTTTCGTTTATTTAAATACTCTTAGCTACCTACTTGTATTTGCAAGAATTGAATAAATAAAAATATTCTCTGAAGGGTTGCCACCACTTTCAAATAAAAAAAAGCATTTATTATTTATACAGATTTAAATTTTTTCTTGATGGCAATCCATTACAAAACTCTACCTCAAACTCTACTTAGAAAAATAAGCAAAATAAAAAATTCATTGATTTCAAAAAATAATCGATTACCAATTTAAAAAGTCCATTTCAAACCTAAACTAACCGAGTTTTAACAAACATTATCGGTTTTTCCTAAATTCTTGTAATCAAAGCAATCTATTTAAAAATATATTCAAAAAATTATCGGAATAACCAATTTCAAACTAAATAATTAATTTTAAACAACTTAACAGATTTAAAAAATAAGTCACTTCAGAAAAACAATTTTTCAAAAAATTCTCATTTCCAAAAAAATAATCCTTTGAACAAAATACTCATTTTCAAAACAAAAGCAACCAATTTCAAAAATTATCGTCTTCAAAAACAATAGATTTCAAAAAACAATCAATTTTAAAAATAATCGATTTCAGGAAACAGTCGATTACAGAAAATAATCGATTGCAGAAAATAATCAATTTCAGAAAATAATCAATTTCAAAAAATAATCAATGTAAAAAAATAGATTTTAAAAAATAATCGATTTAAAAAAAACCTTTTTTAATAAAATAAACCATTTCAAAAAAGTCGTTTTTTAACAAAATAGACGATTTCAAAAAAATCGTTTTTTACCAAAATAATAAATTTTAAATATATAACCAATTTTAAAAAATATTAATTAGATTTCAAAAAATAATCGATTTTACAATAAATCGATGCTTTATTACTCAATTTTCTTTTAGAAAATATTTATTTATATTTGTAAGCCATGCGTCGCAGAAACTGGTTTAATTATAATGCCATTATGCGCTTGAATTGTTTATTTTATATTATATTATATCACTAAATAAAAGTCAATAAGCCATAAAACATATTTAATTGTGAAACTAAATACTTTGTTTGCATCGGCATGCATTTAGTACTGGAAAAAAATCTAAATAAAAAAATTTTAATTTTCTACTGGAAAAAAATAGTTCAAAAAATATTGATTTTCTATTGAAATGATCATAATTTAATTTAAAAAAAATGGTAATCTGAAAACTCGAAAAAACGTCATATGCGCGTTAAGCTTTAAAAATTTGAATACAACGTGAAGCTGTTTTGAGTGTGTTGACCTTCATTTGAATTGTCTAATTTAGAGGTTAGATTCATCAGTAGTAGGATATGCATTACTCCGGTCCTTAAATGTGCTCGAAATGGTAACTAGAACAGCCGAACAAACTCTACAGGATATATTTATCTTTTTTCTCTAAATTACTACTACATACATATGTACATATGTATGTACATACTCGTACATGCATGCGTACAGTCAAGCTTTTATCGTCAAGCTTCATTTAGCATGACACTGAAATGTGCGATAATTTCAAATAATTACTACTTCATTTTAATGTAAATTTTATTTTTAGGTGCTGCTAATGGCGTAACACATACAAAAACAAAAAAGAAATAAATGACAAATGGATCGACAAATGAAGTAGTACCACCGACGACCGTTGGGCGATGGCCAAGTTCATGGGCCTTGACCTTTTTTGAATGCATGCAAATGGCGCATAACCGAGCAAGTAAACTCTCTTGCTGCTCTCCGAGTACTACAACTGACAGTTATGATAATATGAGCACACTTAATTTGAAGCCGGTGAAAAAACGTATTAATAAATAAAAATAAAAAATAAACAGAAAAAAACTACAATCTATGCACGTAAATAATAGTCGTAAATAATAAAAGTCGCGCTATGGTGACGCGAACAGATGACGAGTGAAGAGCGGCGAGTGCGTGTCGATATTAGTCAAAGCAAACTAACTCACCACCCGCACGAGTACGAGTTGTGACTAATAGAGTGAGAGACACACAAACAAACGCGCGTAAAACTGATTGCCGGTTTGCTTGAAAAAAACATAAATAAATAAAACAGATAAATATATAAAAAATAAATTACGCTTGAAAAATATGTATTGTACATATACGTACATACATATGTGTGTGACTTTTAGCTGACAATCAATGGCAAGCAGTTCGCAGTGGTTGTTGACACTCGCCGCGGGCAACGAATTTTTTTCACCAATTTTTTAAGTCATTAACTATTTACGCACGCACACACAAATTTACATACATACATATTTACTGATTTAGTTTTTTTACTTAAAGCTTGTTGAACTGTCATTGGCCTAATGAGTGTGTTTTAATAAGAGAAAAACAAGAAAATTAAAAAAAATGAAAATATAAAAAGGAAAAAAAGCTTCTAGGGCGAATTTGATTACTTAATTTAACGAGTGATTTGTTGAGAAAAACTAACGAGTGTGGGTCGTAACATAAGCCCACTGCACACGCCTGCATGCATTTTTGTCATATTTTAAATGTTTAAATGCAGTTCCGTATAATTTTTAAGCAGAAAAAAAATTCTAAAAATAAGCATAAGCAAACTCATGCAGCTGCGTAAATAGAATTTCATAAAGGGGGAACGAACTAAAGAGTATGGTATGTGAGAATAGGGGCTTGGTCATTTTATTGCATGTCCCAAAATAAATAAAAGCATAATTTATCAATAATTCCATACAAAAAGTGCAATGAAAATACTATTGTAAATATTATGTACAGACTAGGGTGGTTCTAAAGTAAGTTTATAAGTTTTATGTCTTCATAAAAGTGATTTTCTGTCTCGTTCTGCATGCATTTTAAGCTGCAGCCTCGTTGTAGGCAACATAGCAAAGAAAATACAAATTTAAAAAAATATGGCCTACATTTAGGCGCAACATATTTCTCTGCTTCGCCGTCAGTAACGCGCTCTGTAAAACGGCATTTCCAGCTGCAGAAACATTTGTTTATATTCGACAGTGTCTAAAAAAGAGCTAGTACCCTGAGGAATATCGAGCTGCAGTGGAGAGAAAAATAGCATGTATATTTTGTTGCGATCGATAGAAAAGCAAAACACATTTGAGAGCGAAAAGAAAACGAGAAAGACCGAAATGCGGTCGGTTACATCCACCATCCATCTACGGTTATAAGACCGGAGCATACTCATGTAGGAAATAGAGTACTTTGTCCAGAATATACTTCTCGAGCCTGCTGAATGGCTGTGAAAATGCAATGCACGTAATTAGTGAGCCCGACGAAGTTCGAATAACAATTGACCGTTTGAAGAACAACAAAGCGCCAGAAGCCGAAGACTGGCGAGGAAGTGCAAAGTGCACGTATCAGCTTCTTTGCAGACGGATGGCCGAAACAATGAACTATGATTGCATACTATGAGTGCTCTATCCAAACCGTAAAAAGGAGGAACGCAAAATCTGTAGAATAAGCCTCTTCCACATCACAAATACGACCTTATCGGCCGTATTTTGAGAAAGTCTATCACCGATTTAAGTGGATCTTATCAGTATTAGTGTGGCTTTATACCTGAAAAATCTACAATTTCCTAAATATTCAACATGCGACAAATCTTGGAAAATACCCAAGAAAAGAGGATCGACACAAATGACATTTTCGTCTATATTAAAGCACCCTTCGTCAACATAAAAAGGAGTTGCCTTTACGCCGCTATGTCTGAATTTGGTATCCCCGCAAAGCTTATGTAAACTGACGTTAAGCAGCATCAAAAAGTCCGTCAGGATTGGGAAGGACCTCTCCGAGTCGTTCGAAACCAAACAAGGTTTCCCGACGAACAAAGACAAAACTTTAAAAACAAATCGTCATTCTCGTCTTGCTATGAAAATATTTGATGAGTCGGCCTTATGAGTTCTCAGGAGATTTGGCAACGCGAGTACCGCAACCGATAGAACAGTAAGCTGTACGAAATATACGGGGATATTGACATAGTTCAGCGAATCACGAAACAGCGGCTAAACTGCATAGGTCATGTGGTTCAGCTTTGAAAGTTGTCGATGCAGCACACGCCAGTGGAAGCTGAGCAATAGAAATCAACCTACACTCTGTTGGTAAAAGCATGTGGGGAAGGACTTTGCCTGGACTTGGTATTTCCGATTGGCGTCAAGCAGCGAAAAGAAGAAAGGAATGCCGCACGGTTGTTAACTCGGCTGTAATCGCATAAGCGGTGTCTACGCCATTAAAGAAAAACAAGAAAATTTAGTGAAAAGTACAATAATTCCTATAGAATGCTGTTTCTCAAAGCACCCTTATGACAATTTGTTGACTGACTATGCCCACCGAAACTGATAGAAGTCCATCAATCTCACCCCAATATTGCACCAAATAAAAAACATCCATTAAAGAGCGAAAAGAAAATGTAAGGAAAGTATGGTTTTATTCAATTTACCTTTCCAAACTTCTAAATACCCACCAAATACATTAAACTTGAGTAATAGGTAATAAAAAGCCATTTAAAATGCATTCAATTGTCATGACGACCAGCAAAGTACGAGTACACATTTTTATGCGCCATAATGAGTTTGTTTATTTCTAACGTTACCGGTTACCCTTAAAAAGTTTTCTTGGTAACATTTTGAAAAAAACACCGTTATTTTTTTTTTTTTTTTGTGTTCAAAAATTACACTTCGATTGGTTTTTGACACGCAAATGTGTCTAATTGTCAGTTCGTGCAACTGAGTTAGTGATGGTGGCTTTGTGGCCGATCGAGTGACAGACAGAGACTAGCTGTTTGCCTGTCTAGCTGATCAGTTACTCGTCAACTATGAAACGAATGTATGGGGATGACATGGCAATATGCTCACCAATATATTATTTTTTTTTTCTTTTTTTTGAATTCGTAAAAGTTTCAGTTACTGCGTTGTGTCATGCCGGAGACCTTTTAATGTTCATTTCCGCACCGCAAAAAAAAGGCGAAACTGTAAATTGCATTGTTTCGAATTAATAAATTTTATTATTTATAAGTTCAGAACCGTTTGAGGCAAGGTTCCTCCAAAAAACGTGTTTTTTCACACGAATTTTGTTTATTAAAAAAAAAAAAAACATTTATAAATTAAAGTTTTTGTAGATAAGTAGACGTATAAAACTATTAATTTAAAAAATTTAACAATTTCACCAAAAAAATGACTAATTTTTTACCCTTTCTTTTAATTTTAATTGTTCATAAATTTTTTAAATAACAATGAATATTTTTGGTTGTAGTACCGACCATAGAGCGACATTTTAGTAGTAAAATGCTGTTTAGTTCATGTTCATAAGCTCAATAGGTTCTAAATAAGAGTATCATCCAGTTGAAAAAATATAGTTTCGAAAAAAGGCGTTTAAAGTATTTGTTCGGCCCGATTTAGCGCTTGGCGCGCTCCGCTCTCCCCTCTTCTATACTTACTTGTTAGTATTGCTGACCTTCGGGACTATATATATAATTGGCGCTTCGTAACCGCTGAAGCGATTCTCGGCGGCAGCAATAGCCGAGTGGTTAGCATTGCGTACTGACATTCGAAGGCTCGGGTTCATATACCAGTGCCAGCAACATCCAAAAGTTAAGGAAAATTAATTTAAATAAAAAATTAAGTTAAATTTTCTAATTGCGCTCGCCCATCGGCAAGGAATGTCTACACCTCCGAGTGTATTTCGGATATGAAATAAAAGTCTCCTCGTAAAAAACCGTCAGCCGTTCGGAGGCGGCGCAAATCCTCAAATTGGAGGAGGAGCTCGGCCGAAAAATCGGCCGGCCAACCTTCAGGACTAATTCTATATTATTTCTAAGTATATTTTCTAGCAATTTACAGGAAAACAAAAATTTCAATTTTTTGAAAATGTTTTTTAGAAGAACCTGACCTCAAAGCGTAGAAAAAAATTTATTAAAATAATTTTATTTAATGCCACACCTCAACTTCAAATCACCGCCACATAATTTTTATTTTCGAAAAATTTTCTGCTGGAATTTTTGTGTTTTTATATTTTCTAAAAAACATGAAATCCAAGAGTCTCATTTGGATCCTAATGTTGCGAATTCTGTTCTCTAGGGTCTTTGGTTCTAAGTTTAGAATTTTCGTTAAGCATTTAATAGTCTCGAAATTAAGTTTTGTATTTTTATTTTGGAATGTTTGTTAAGGACTTTGATTTCGGCGTGTTTTCTTTTTCTCTAAGGGTTGTGTTTTCTGTATTTCTGTTTTATATTTCGTGTTTTGTTTGCTTAGTTTAAGCTGTTGTGCATTTCTTTTCATTTTTATAAACTGTTTCACTGTTTACATCTTTTTAAATTTTTTCATTTTCTTACAATAAAATATTGAATTATTTTGTTTATAATTTCGAGATTTTATTTTAAAGATTTATATTTAGATTTTGTTTTTGTTCATCAGTTTTGAGATCCTTTAATTTGTGTTTTGTTTTAAAATTTTGCTGTCAGCTTTTCGTTTGAGTTACGAGTATAATGTTCTAATATTTGAGATCGCCCTTTCATGATCTTCTTTAATTTCTGGCCTTTCAGCTTTAGTTTGGTTTTTTTTTTTGCCTTGTTCTAAAATTTTTAATGAACTCTTAGATATAAATTTCAGGTCATAGTTTAGACTTCTGGTTCTGAAGTTTTCACTGCCGAATTTCGTGCCTTAAATTTTTGTTTCTAGTTTTTCTTTTTCATTTTGAGATGTTTATGGTGTTTTTGAAATAAATTTTTGCTTGTGTTTTATATCCCGTTTTTTGATTGAAATTATTTTTTTTATAGCCTGCACAGTTTTTTTTCAGACTGGTGTTTGGTATTGCAATTTTCAGATTCGATGTGTTTGAATTTTTGTTTGGTTTTAATATTTGTTTTCTTCAACTTGAAATTCCAATTATAGTGTTCGTTCCTCAATATAGACATCACTGATCACTGATCTCTTGATGTTTGTTTTAGACCTTTCAATACGACGTTAGGCCGGTAAAGATATTTCTATATAATTAAACTAAATATGCTATAAATAAATAAAGGAAAATGTTTAGATAATATCAGATTTTTAGAAAATTTGAACATTTTCTTGGACTTGAATATCCCCGCAGTTCTGAAACGGTTAAGTTTTAAGTTTTTCGCAGTGTTTTCGGAATTTATGTACTGTGTTATTACTTTGGAGTCATTTTTTGTTTTCAGTTTTTATATTTTAGAGTTTGTTTTTAGAGTTTTAGAATTTAAAGCTTGATTTAGGGGGTTAGGGGTGGCAGGAATTACAAATTAAACGGTTTTTTTGTAGTATCTTAAAACAAATTCTTTGAAAATTATAAAAAATAAGGGCTAAGGGTTAACTTGGAACGTTCCAGAACGTGAGTGTACTACCTGAAAGACATACCTTTTTCTCAACAATAGGATGAGTGCATAAGTTCGTGCCCGATTTCAAGTGCAAACTAAAATTGAAATTTTTTGAAGAAAGCGCTTTTATTAATCAATTATGTATTCGCCATCATGTTCGGCAATCCACTCCCAACGTTCAACCAATTTACGGATGCCTGATTCATAGAAATCGCGCGGTTTCTCGTTGAAAAAGGTGTCAAGGTGGTTTTTGACGTCTTCCACATTTTTAAATTTTTTTCCATTCAAATTGTTCTGCAGCGATCGAAACAAATGATAATCAGAAGGTGCAATGTCGGGTGAATATGGGGGATGCGGCATGATTTCCCAATTCATCTCCTTCAGTTTGGCCAGGGTCGGTTTTGCAACATGTGGCCTGGCGTTGTCATGATGGAAAAGAATTCCTTTGTGATTGGCCAAAATCGGACGTTTTTCATCAATTGCTTTCTTCAATTCGACCAATTGCTTACAATACTTGTTGGCAGTGATCGTTTCTCCAGCTGGCAAGAGCTCAAAATAGATCACGCCTCGGGTACCTCACCAAATGCACAGCAGTACCTTCATCGGATGCAATCCACCTTTCGACATCGGTTCCGCCCCTTCGTGTGCCTGTTTCGATGTTCTTTTGCGTTGAACATTGTTGTACAGGACCCATTTTTCATCACCAGTCACGAGCCGATCCAAAAAAGGTTCGTTTTTGATCCGTCGAAGCAAAGAAATTGCTGTTGACATACGGTCCACTTTGTTCTTTTCACTCAACTGATGTGGCACCCATGTATCGAGCTTCAAAGTGTACCCAACCTTTTTTAAACGACGAAACGCAGTTGATTTGTTGACGTTCAATTCACTGGCAACCTCTTCCGTCGAAATACGTGAGTTATTCGCAACTAAAGTCCTTAGAACATCGTCATCAAGCTCAGAAGGCCGTCCACTGCGAGGTTGATCTTCGAGGTTAAAATCTCCAGAACGAAATTTCGCGAACCATTTCTTTACTGTGCGGAGTGCTGGAGCACGGTCCAAATAAACTTCGCGAATATCTTTAGTTGCAGCGCCCACTGTTTTTCCTTTGCGGAATTCGTATAACATAATATGACGCATATGATCTTTATCGTTGTTCATCTTCCATGCGTTTTTTCACTAAGCAACTCAAATCAAAATGAAGTTATTTTATGCTTCATTTACAGTTCGGACTGTCACCTTTCCAACGATATATAATATGTATATATTTCTTTCACGAGCGCCACTCTCAAACGATTCGTACGGCATCCAGCGGAATCGGGCACGAACTTATGCACTCATTGAACTACTGGTTCCAAATGGAATACCAGTAGATTTTACTAAAATTTATACAAAGCCACCACTAGCAACTAAGAATTTTTTTATTTTAAATTTCGATATTTTTCTGAAAAATCTGACGAAAAATTTCGTAAAGCCGCCATTTTGTTATTTTTTTTTTCGTATTTTTTCAGCGATTGATTACAAGTGAATCTACAAGGATTTCTCGGTCGAAAATCAATGGTGTTTGAGCGGATATCAGAGATTCGATTAAGGCGAAAACGCCATACAGGCAGCTGAAAATGTGAAGAGTGTTTATGGTTCTGATACTGTAACGGGTAATCATGCATAGTTTCGGTTTCGTCGATTTCATGCCGATAATTTTGTTGTAAAAGATGCTCCACGGTGAGGAAGGCCAATTGTGGAAAATGTCAAAAAAAAAAAAAAATGGAACCCGTTGAATCTGACCATCAGTTTTTAATAACAATAATAATAATAATAAGCCCAACAAATACCCTCCACCCGCCCAACCGACACGAGAGGCGACATTCGCATATCGTACGGAAAATGCCGAGTCATGATTGGGAAGTGGGATAGGGAGGAAGATTTATCGTAGAGTTCCATCGGTACGTATGTCTTAATGCAAAAAGTAAAAAAATTTTTTGAACAAACTCCAACTTATCGGAATGAACCTGATAATTGGGATTCCATATCAGTGAACTATATTCTAATATTGGTCTCACCAAAGTCGTAGAAAGTGCTTTGTTGCATAAGGGTCTTTAAATTTTTTTTTTTTTTTTGAAGAAATCTTGGTTTAAAGCCCAGAAGATCTAGTTTATGGATGAGAATTTAGTGATTAACCCTATCGAATGCTTTACTGAAGTCGGTGTAAATAACGTTTGCTTATTATCTCTAAAGGCTCTAGAGATATGTGACACAAATACAAGTGATTTTCTTTTACAAAAACCGTGTTGGAAATTGGATAGTAGTGAGGAGATTGAGAACGTTATCTGACGGATTTGGTGGGATTGCCACTTTAAGCTGATCCCCTACGGCCAAACTCTAATTCGGACCTATGCTGTCAGCAATTGGATCATCTGAAGGAAGCCATCGCCCAGAAGCACTCAGCTGTGGTCAACAAAAGGGAATTATGATTCATCAGGACAACGCCAGATCACAGACATCGATAGTGACTCGCCAAAAATTCCGAGAGTTTCGTTAGAACGTTCTTATGCATCCACCTCATAGACCAGACCTTGGACCAAGTGACTAACATCTGCTCCTGTCTAAGACGAATGATTTGGCCCCAAGAGAAGCCTGTGAAAATCGATCGATTCTCAATTTTTTTACCAATAAGGACAAAGGTTTCTATAAGTAAGAGAAGCCTAACATGGTTTTTTCGGGAAAAATATTGCTACGAAAAATTAATTTTCAACTTTTAAATCTATTTAGGTGCTCGAATAATGAATCAAACCAGGTTTTCAACTAGCTAAAAGAACTTCTGTCGTCTTTTTGCAACTCTACCTACCTTCAGATGCCATCTAAAATCAGCTGAAAGTTTTCGAGTTAGAGGTGACAAAAAACTGTTTGCTCATATGAAAATTTATGGACTTAAGACGAATTATACTTTAGTCAACCCTCAGTAAATAATTTCATTTCACAACCCAAGCAGCTAATTCCCGCACTTTTTCATGAATCATGTAAAGCCAGCTGCTATAGAAAATATAATATCAACAAAAGAGGTAATAAAATCGACACTGAATCACACAAGAGGCTCAAAGCCGAGTTTATGAATGTATATAAAACTACATGCATATATTATTTATACATAAGAGAGTAATGTCCGTAAATGGCAAGATCGGTGGCTTATCGGTCGGTCTATGCCTTATTTGAGGTGCGGATATGTCATTTTCCAAACGCATGTGAATGATATGTATGCATGTGTGTATGCATAACGATGACGCACCATAGAGTTGCTGCAGGCAACATAAGAAACTTTACAGAAAAACTTTGAATTATTTCATAAAAAAAAATTTTTAAAAGCTTTAAGGCAGCGCCACTACTATCTCACAGACTTCACGAAAAAAAGAAAAATATGTAAAACTTTTGCTTAAATATATTTTTTACTAAATATACCTACATATATGCAACTCCTCGTATTATCACGGTCTTTTATGAATGTAAAAGTCAATACGGCAAATTTCTGTTGTCATAGCAACTCGTCGCCATAACAAATAAATATTTACGTGGTAAACAAATCGCTTAAAAATAAACCATACAATACATGCCGATATACATATCTGTACATGTAACCTACGTGAGTACATACATACTCTCATATACCATACATAAATACGTGTGACTTTGCGAAAAATACATTTCCCCTTCGCATAAAGTTCCAGTTGAAAATGCATGAAAATTAACCGGTACGAAGATAAAATAATGAGTAATTACAAAGTTAGAGAAAAATAATTTATTATTACATCAAATCGTTCCAGCGTAACAGCTGTTTTTTAATTACATTGAAAAAAATGTTATACAAAAAGAAAATCAAACTGATAAGCACTTGTTGTTTTTATCAATGTGTACAAAATCGATAAGCTACTAGATATAATATATTGTTGGCTTCCTTTTAAGCTATGGCAAAATATGTATAAACACCAAATAATGTCTGTAATGCATTTAATTAGGTCATTTACCAAATTCTGTTTCAGCTTTTATATATTTTTTACTATTTTTTATCTAAACACTTCAAAGAATTGGGTTATGATAAGACAGTTTATGTACTTTTATTAAGTAATAATTGTTTGTCTGTGTTAGCAGTACAGCAAGAAAACTACAATATTCGTTTCGGAATTTCCCTCTGTGAAGTCGCTAAAATTTAAATATAATATTTTGATATCAAGTGAATTACTTACAGCCACGCGGAAAATATGTATGTATTTATTAATTTATGTATAATAAATACATTTTACTTCATTTTATTTATTTATTTATACTTTTCTTATCCTTTATATTTTTTTATATATTTCTATATTTTTTTATGTTTTTTAATATTTATTAATATTTTTAATTATCATTATCTTGCTTATATATTTATATATTTTTTTATTTTTTTAATTGTTTTTTTTTTCCACTATTTTTCAATAGTTTTTAATTAGTATTTTTAAATATCTTTTAATATCTTTTAAATATTTTTTTAATATTTTCTTAAAATTTTTGGTTTAAATATATATTTTTAATATTTTTTAAAACATTATTTTTAAAACTTTTTAATATTATTTTAAATTATTTACAAAATATTTCTTAATATTCTTTTAAATATATTTTAAAAATTTCCTTAAAAATATTTTCAATATTTTTTATTATTTTTCTTTAAATATTTTAATATTCTTTTAATATTTCTTTAATATTTTTAATTTAAAATTATTTTTAATATTTTTTTAAATATATATTTTTTTTTAATTTTTCTTTAATGTTTTTTTTAATATTTTTTTTTATAAATTTTGAAATATTTCTTTTCAAATATTTTTTTTTAAATATTTTTTTAAATATTTTTTTAAACATTTGTTTTTAAATATTTTTTTTATTAATATTTTTTTGGACTATTTTTTTTAATATTTTTTTATATCTTTTTTAATACTATTTAAAAATATTAAATATTAATTCTTTTTAAATATATTTTTTGAAATATTTTTGTAAACATTTTTTTAATTTTTTTTTAATATTTTTTTAATACTTTTTTAATATTTCTTTAATCATTTTTTAATATTTTTTTAAATTTGTTCTTTAATATTTTTTAATTTTTTTAGTATCTTTTTAAATTTTTTTTTAATAAGGTATTAACAAATCTTTTTTAATATTTTTTTAATATTTTTTTAATATTTTTTAATATTTTTTAATATTTTTTTAATATTTTTTAATATTTTTTTAAAATTTTTTTATCTTTTTTTAATATTTTTTTAATTTTTCTTTTAATACTTGCTTATTTTTTTAGAATTGTTTTTAATATTGTTTTAATAATATTTTATAATTTCTTATATTTTTCGATATTTTTTATATTTGATCTATATATATATTTGCTTTATATATTTTTTACAATCTTTTTAATTTATTTTTTTTTTTATTAATTTTTATTTTTTTTTTTTAATTTGTTTAGTTTTTTTTAATTTGTTTAGTTTTTTTTTAATTTTTTTAAGTTTTTTAAATTCTTTTATATTTTTCTATAATTTTTTTTAATAATTTTTTATAGTGTTTTAATTTTGTTTTTAATACTTTTTCTTTACTATTTCTATAATATTTGTTTAATATAATATTGTTTTTAATATAATAATTTTTAAATATTTTTTTACCTTTTTTAATATTTTTTTAAATTCCTCTTAATATTTTTTTAACTTTATTTTTTAATATTTTTCAATATTTTTTTTATATTTTTTTATATTTTTTTTAATATTTTTTTAAATTTTTTTCATATTTTTTTAAATTTTTTTTTTATATTTTTTTTATATTTTTTTTTATATTTTTTTATATTTTTTTATATTTTTTTTATATTTTTTTTATATTTTTTTTATATTTTTTTTTTATTTTTTTTTTTTTATATTTTTTTATATTTTTTATATTTTTTTTATTTTTTTTTATTTTTTTTTTAATTTTTTTATATTTTTTTAATAATTTTTTTAATATTTTTTTTTACATTTTTTTAATATTTTTTTTAATATTTTTTTTAATATTTTTTTTTTAATTTTTTTTAAATTTATTTTTTAAATTTATTTTTTAATTTTATTTTATTAACATTTTATATTATTTTAGTTTATATTATTTTAGTTTATTTTATTTTATTTAATTACATTTTATTTTGTTTTTGCATCTATTATTTACCTCAAATAAGAATAAAAAAGTATCAGAAATAATTAATTTATTTTGATTATGGACAATTCTCTCATTTTGCAAAATTATTTAATTATTTTTGTAATTCATGAGTATGTATGTATATACAAATAAGTGTTTAATTTTTTCCAATTAAATGGCTTAACTGTATTTACATACATATGCACGTGTAGGTAGGTCGCTGGTCGCTAGTCGCTATAGTAGTTGATTGGAGGCGGTCGTTTCATGGCTAAGCGGAGCTTTACCACCACACAAACAGACATATTTACAAACATTCACACACATACATGTACAGTTTTGTGGCTGACATTGCAAATTCTTACAATTACATACATACATACATTGTGTTATGTTGTTTATTGAATACATAAAAATACATTATTATTTGTTTATTATTTGCTGTTGCTGCTCCTGAGGTTGTAATTATTGGTTTTCGTTGTGGTTGAGATTTTTTCCTCGTTTTATGCATACAAAACCAGTTTTGTTCAATTCATTGTGGAATTTCGGTATTTACTTACTTAATGTATTAACAGTAGCGAAAAATAAATAAAAAAAAAATAAAAAATATTAATATTGAAATACGAGCATATGTTATGAATATACATATGTATATGTTTGTATGTACATGCATATGAACATTCTATATACTCGTATGTACAGCAAATAATTTGGCGAAAAAGCATCGTTCAGTTTACTAAAGAATTACGAATTTTTGCAAAAAAAATCATGTCAAAATAAACATGAAATACCAATGAAAGGGTGATCCGAAAATTACTAATAAAAGCTTATAATTTTTATTTAATTTTCGCTGTAGTGTAGATTTTTTTTTTAAATATTGAAAACCAATAAAATAAATTTAAAAAATATGAAAATTTCGCAACCAGAAAAGTTCTTTAGTTTAAGTTTCCAAATTTTCGAAATTTCTAAAATGCAAAGTCAAGAAAGACTTTCAAGGACAAAAAAATGCAAATAAAAAAACATTTAGAAGTTTTCAAAATCTTTTCAAAATATAAACATTTTCAGATAGCTCAAAATTTTTATTTTTTTAATTCAATTAAAATTATATAAAATTTTAATTCCTTTGAATTTTTTAAATATTTAAAAATATTTTTTAAAATCAAATATTCAAAGTAAAATCACGGAATTTAAATTTTTTCCAACTATTAATGAAAGTTTAATATGATAGTTTTGCTATGTATATACTCGTATATACAATCTCAAACGTATGATCATTGTTCTTTGGCATCCGCTTACAGTTTGCGCCCGTGCATGCCCCTACTCATAGGTTTCACTCTCTCGCTTTAAACGCTGGCATTTACAAAGGTGTGCCAATTGAAGTGACACTGACTGCATAACAAAATCTATAAACAATTTAACTGCTATATTGTATGATTTGTTGTTGTTGCAATTGTGTTTGAATTGTAGTGGGTTGTTTGTTGTCTGGTTTGTTTGCTTACATAAGCTCAAGTTCTATTGCATCAAATTAATTGCGTTTTAGGATTAAAATTGAAAATAAATACTTACGTGTGTATGTACACATGTCCGAGAGTATGTAACACTGATACAGAGATGTTTGTTAAGATACTTATGTACATCCATATTTGTATATGTACGTACACATTATGTCTACATACATACTCGTATGTACATAAGTGACACTTGACATTGATATGATCAATGGCGGTTAATTTTTTAATGCGTTTCTTAACGCTTTTGACTGCTTTTGAGTTCTAGGTGTGGGTTAAATCTGTTGACTGGCTGTCAAGCTTCTCTTTATATAATTTTTTTTTTTCTGTGATGAGACATCAAAAATTTCTATAAGTGATTGTGCTATGATGTTAGATTTCTTGTGCTTACAAGATTTGTGATTGTGATTGCATCACTTGGATATGAATAAAATGAAAATTAAAATAGAAAAATAAATAAAAACCATTATAAAACAAATTAAATAAATTAATTTTTAATAAAATGAAGATAAATAAAATCAAACAAGGTAAGAAAAAAATAAATAATAAATATTTAAATTAATTAGAACTAAAATAAATTTAAATTAAGGTCAAAAATATAAGTAACAAAAAATAAAAACAAAAAAAATAAATAAATTGCAACAAAATAATTAAGATAAAATAAAATAAATTGGATTAAAATAAAATAAAAAAGGCAAAACTAAAGTAAATTCCAATTAAATAAAATTAAGTAAAACAAAACAATAAAAGAAAGAAGTAAGACAAAAAAAAATAATATTAAATAACAAAAAAAATAGCAAATTAAATTACATTAAATTAATTAATCAAATGAAAAAGAAAAAAATAATTAAATTGAATAAATACTGAAGAAATTAAATTAAAATATTCACATATAATAAATAAAGTATTAAATGATATGAAACAATAAATAATATTAAAAAAATAAAATAAAATAATATAAAATAATCCAAAATTATTATTTTTTTTTAATTTTTTTAAAAATCTGATATACCATAAATATTTAAATTTAAATTTATTATAATAAATTTATAAAAGTTCCCAAACTCATAAATAGTTTTGAAAAGTTAATTAAAAAACTTTACTGAAAATATTCATAAGTAAATCTAGTAAGAAATAGATATTCGTGTTGTTAAAGTGATAATTAATTTTAAAATGTTTCTAACCGATTAAATTAAAAAGTAAAAAAGTTAAATAAAATGAAATTAAATCCAATTTAATTATACAAAATAACATATAAAAAAATAAAATAAAAAGTAAAACAAAATAAAATAATATAAAACAAAATAAAAAAGTTAAATTGCATTAACACGTTCACGCCGGCGCTGCAATTCATGTTTCGCGCCCACAGGCGGTTGCGCTGAAAGCTTTTTGTTCTATCAGGCGGCGCCGAACTAAATGTTTCAACGAAAGATTATCGCACGGGAAAACGGTCTAATAAAACTTAAATAATAATGTTTATGTTATATCATTGAAATATTTACTTATGTTTTTGTTATTAGTACCATTGAATTAGTTATGTTTGGTGATGCACACTGATTGGTAGTACAATCATATGCGAGCCACCGGTGGTACGCGCCGCCCGATGAGACAATTCTGTGCGAGCCACCGGTGGTACGCGCCGCCCGATCAGGCAGACATGTGCGAGCCACCGGTGGTACACGCCGGCGTGAACGTGTTAAGTAAAAAATAAAATAAAAAGTAAAATATAAGATATAAATAAAGGCTGTCAAGCATAGCGAATTTATATGAAATATCTTTCGACATATGGGTTTCCAGAGTTGGTCTTTCCGCCGACAGCTGTTACTTGATTTATACACAGTTCGGTTTGTCATTTCATAATGAACAGACTTACTCCCGAACAACGATTGCAATTCGAGCAAATTTATTGCCAAAAGAATTATTCGGTTCGCATAACGCATCGCCCGCTGCGGTCAATATTCAGTCGACAGAGTCGGCGACTCGAGCAACCATAGATCGGTTTGGCACCACGTTTGCTCTAATGTGGACCGAAAACGCTATCGAAGAAGTTTCGAATTAGGGAGGATCTTGGGGTGCTTCCTTCGACCAACATCTAAAACTATAGAATGTTAAGCCCTCTATTTCTGACATGCAATAAAAATACATCGGCCATTTGGAGGCGGATTAGAATAAACTGTAGGTAAAACAAGAGGATCACTTCGGCGGTTACAAAACGCCAATTATATTTGCGGGCTTACAAAATCCAATTCGAAATGGCCAGCGATACCGATTTTCTCAAGAAAACTTTGTTCAGCTATAAAGCCTCGCTTTTGGTTGAATGGGTACATTATTAAACAAAATTTTTGCATTTGGAGAGATGACAGTTCACAAGGCATGGTCGAGATGCCGTTTCATCCTCATAAGGTCACTATTGGGTGTGCTCATAGACAGAGGAAATTATTGATCCACGTCAATGGGGAAGGCTACAGAGCCATTATTAATGCATTTTTCAAGCCCGAATTGAATAATGTGGAGGACCATTGGTTCCAACAAGACGGCGCTATATGCCATACAGCCAACGAAACAATCAAGTTATTGGAGGGAACTCTTAGTAAGCACATTGTTTTCTGTTATTACGTCGTGCGATTTAATACCGCTGGGTATTTTTTGTGAGGTTATGTGAAGTCACTTGTCTACGCAGATAAGCCCAAGACGATTGACGTCTTGAAAGAGAATATTCGGCGTGTTATTGATGACGTACGTGTATGTCTGCTGCAAAAAAAGGGTCTGTCGGTTGGAATTTATTCGAACGAGCGCATCGGTCACTTGCTTTTAATCAAACTGACTAAATGTTCTTACAAAAGTTGGATGTCAAACTTTTTTTTAAACTATAAAAATTCTAAGAATTTGCTAAATCGTCTTTTTTGTATTTGAGGAAATTTATTTTTATTAATTTTTTTTTTGTAATTAGCCATAAATTGTAATTATTTTTTAATTCTTTTAATTCTGAAATATCATAAATGTTTTATTAATTTATGGTTAGAACTTCATGTTAATTAAATTTAACAATATATTAAAAGTAATTTATAAAAATTCCGAAACTCTTTAACATTTTTGAAAAATTAATTAATTAACTTGACTCTCAAAATTCATAAGTAAATTTAGTAAGAAAATTCACGTTATTCCAAAATGATAATTAATTTAAAAATGTTTCTAACGGATTATGTTTGAGAAAATTTATTAAACAAAAATATAGAAATAAATATAAAAAAAATTTTAAATATTAGAATACAAACAACAAAAAAGAAATTATAAAAATGAATTTGTAAACAAAGTATTTTAAAACAATTTTTCAAAAAAAAAATATATTGTATAAAAAAAATTACAAAAACATCATTACAAAAAAAATTTATGAAAAACAAAAATCAAAAAAATTATAAAAAAAAAAATCTTCATATATCAATCGATTTTCAGAGGCTTCAATTCTTCACCAGCCAAACAGATGGTAAACACTTGGCGCGAAGTCCGAACTATAGTGTGGATGCAAAAAAAAAAACTCCAAATCAAGCTATTGGAGCTTCTGGCGAGTTAATATCAAAATTACCAGAATGAAATTGACGAAACCAAAATCTCGTAATTCAATTGCACTTATAGAAGGCGAGATACAGCTTACTAAAGCCATTTATTGCTCAAATAATGTATTAATTTTTACCTAATAAATAAAAATTATAAATAAATAGAAAAATAAATAATATTAAATGAAATTAGTATTTATTAATCAATCTTAACTAAATTCATTCATGTGGACGCATATAAATTATTGCCAATTTAGGGCGTATTTTCCAATGCAAAAATCAAGCGACTCATGTCAATATTTACGAGAAGTTCTTCAATATTTTCCTGAACTCGATTATAAAAAGCTGTTTTTGTTTTGTTTTAAAAACGCTTATCACGCGTTAACGTTTAATTTATGTATTTAATTGCTTTGCTTGACATTTATTTTTTATTTTCATTTCACTTTATTATTATTAATTTTTTTTTTTGTTATTTTTTATGCTCTTATCGCACGCCAGGCAGCCAGCCAGCCAGTCACAGCTGCACTGACTAAACGCTACGCCTCCAATTGTTAAATGACTTACGAAATAGTCAATGTAAATATATTTAAAAATGTATATTATTGTGCAAGTAGTAGTTGCTGTCGTAGAGTTGCTGTTGTTGTTGTTGAAAAGAATGGGGACACCAAAAATTATCTGTTTGATAATATTGGCCTTCACTGTCATTGGAATTTCGTAAATTAAATTACAAAATAAATAACACATTCTGTGTGTACAATAGAAAAAATATATTTAAATATTAATTTGTTAATAAAAAATATTGAATAAATTGATTTAAAAAAAATTTATTTAATTTTTTTATTTTTTAAATTAATCGAAATCTCGATTTGTCATATGAAAATATCTAATTAGTTAATTAGTTAGTCAGTTACTTGAAGAGGTTGTTTGATTACGGATCACTGTTAAAAAGATTTCTCTAATTTTCCCAATTGCTTACGAAGTTAAGGATTTTTATGGAATCGAAGAAGAACTTTCCGAGAAAACGATAACGGAACGCACTGAGAACTGAACAGTGATAGAGGTAGTGTTCCACCAATTCCACCTCATTCCTCCGTGTCCCTGCAGCTGCAGCAAAAGTCGTTTAAGAAACAGCACATTTTTCTGCCATGAGGTCGGTTGTTATGCTTATGGAGACCCTGTCCCTAGAGGGAAGAAGACTTAATTCTGTTTACCTCGAACAATGGCCAGAATCATCTGGTAACATTGCTGGTGGTTTTCGCTGCCATCTGCAGGTGAAGGCAGATCTTAACAGATATTTTTCCGAGGTAAGCGGTATCCCCAGGTTCCCTTTCTGGCTACCTCGTTGGCTTCGATATTTTCTGAGATGTCACTATGTCCGGCGACCCAAACTACGATCGTTTCGAATAAAGTCGAGAGCTTGTGTAAGACCACTCTGCATTTGATTGACATCTATGAGGTGGTTGGAGTATTGTATTGGAATCGAGCAACCATGACGCGATTTCTTTTATCACGTTTAGTTCCGCTTGGAATACGCTACAGTGGTCTGGAAGTCTTTTGACTTAATTCGATTGCAAGAAGTTCAGAGCAAACTTCACAATCCAATATACTAGAGGGTAGTTTAATTGTGTAGAGTTAGATATTTAGGCGTGTCGTATGCGGTTCCACTATGATTGAGCTGCATTTAGTTTTAAGACGCCGGGATTCCACCTCAGAAGATTAAGCAGAAATTCAAAGGAGGGCAGTGCGCCTATAATGAGTGTGGTGACCATCCCTTTAACTTCTTCCAGTGTGTGCTTTGCAGAACTTCACAATCACGGAAGTCGCAGAATGGTTGCTGGGATTTTACAAGCCAATCAATCAGTGTAAACTCGGATAGCCAAGCTGCAATAAGCATTATAGGACATAAATTCCTGGAATATCACTTCTTTGACTGCCTGACTGACGTAGCACGGCTGGTTTAGGCAGTGTCGTATCGTTGATCAGGAAGACGAAATGGTTCGTATATCTCGATAAGGTGAGAAGTGCACAACAGCGGTGTCACAATGGGTCGGTAGTCCTAAGTGGGCTGATCGCTCTGTAAGCGTAACAGCTCATCTCCTATTAGTAGCCTTGTCTAGTGTTGGCCACCAAACGGTGACCCCGTAGAATAATATGGGTCTTTTTACCGCTTTCGCCGCCCTGCAGGCGTAGAGTGAAAATATTCTATTATAAAACCAAAAATAAACTGCTTAACAAAAGCTTTGGCAATGAAAATATGTAAATTTTCTTTATAAATAAGAAATCAGAGGTTAATTTTGAAATTTTTACTCACAACGCCTTCTCACATTTATTAGAAAAAAATAAAAAAAAAAAATAATATAATATTTGCAAGCATAAAGTCATCTAACACTTGAAAAGAAATAGAATATACCAAAACAAACGGAGCAACGCCCACTTGCATAGATCACCAGCGCATATAACGCTTGCAGCGCGCCACAAAGAACGTGGGAAAATGCAAACTTAGCGGATTTCAACGCCAAAGACACTTGAGACACTTGCAATGTAAACTGCAAATATTTTCAATTGCAAAATAAAATAAAATAGGAATAAAAATAAAAATATAGAGAGAGAAGTAAAAGAATTCTTAAACAAAATGGTTGAGCATGCAAAGTGCAGTAGAAAACTGTATGCAAAAGATATTTAAAATTAAAAAAAGAGATTAAAAACAAAAATAATATGCCAAACATGCGACAAACAAAACGAGTACAATGAACATAGAATTATAATTTCATGTTGATATGCAATTTGAATGCAGCAGCAATGCGGAGTAGAAATCTAAAACGAAGACAGTCTGCAATAGCTCCATAAGACGGTAGGAAAAATGAGTTAGAAATGTCGCTGCAGCTGTGATTTCTCTACACATTCAATGCGCGAAACAACCGCAAGCAATGCAACGAGCAGCGAGTAGCGTGCTGTGTGGGCAGTGTTGCATGAGCAGCGATTATTCTCGGCGAATTGGCAAGCTACTTTTAATATTTTATTTCAAATCTCTTCTTTTTCAACTGCACAAACTACATGCAGGCATTTGTATATTTGTATGTGTTGAATTGTAGTTTTGCACGGAAGTGCGACTAGTGATGACAGTTAATTTTAATGGTGCACAAAATTCAGAAAGCACGTGGTAAGTGAGGTAAAAAATAAAAATAAAAATAAAAATAAATAAAAATAAAATAAAAATAAAACAAATAAAAAGTATGCCAAAAGTGAAAAAATTTCTTCGATGTAAAAGAAAAAGTAAATGGTATAAATTAAAATAAAACAAAATATAATAAATTAATTTAAGAAGATAATATAAATTGAAAAAATAAAATAAAATAAAATAAAGTAAAGAAAAGAAAACAGAATAACATGCAATAAAACAAAATGAAATGCGAAACAATAAAGAAATAGTTAAATTAAAATTATTAAATAATTACTTAATAACAAAACAAAATAAAAGGAATTAAAATTATATACATATATATCAAAACATAATATAATAAAATAGAGTATGTATTAAATTAAGTAAAATAAAATAAAAGAAATTAAAATAAAATAAACTAAAATAAAAAGAAAAAATTAAATTAAATATAGTTAAATAATATAAAATTAAGTTGAGTAAAAAAATTAATAAATATAAAATAAAATAAAATAGAATTAAATAATGTATGCTATAGGTAAAAGGTAGTAAATTAAAATAATATAAAATAAAAAAAGATAAAATATAATAAAGTAAAATTAAATTATATTAAATGAAGTAAAAAAACAAATAAATAAAATAACATAAATTAATGGAAAAAATAAAACAAAATAAAATAGAATAAAATTAAATTAAAAAAGTCAAAAAATAAAATATAATAACAAAAAACGCAGTAAAATAAATTAAATTAAATAAATTAAAATAAAATAAAATATAAAAAATAAAATGAGAAAAATATAATAAAATTAAATTAAATAAAGTAAAAAAATGTAAGTAACATAAATTAATGTGAAATAAAATAAAAAATATGAAGTAGAGTAAAATTAAATTAAAAAAATTAAAAAATAAAACAAAATAACATAAACTAAAATAAAATAAAATCGTATAAAATAAAATAAAGCAAAATAAATTAAAATAAAAAAATTTAATAAAATTAAATTGAATTAAATTAAATAAGGAAAATAAATAACATGAAGTAAAATAAAATAAAATAAATTAAAGTAAAATTAAATTATATAACATAAAACGCTGTAAAATAAAATGATATAAAATAAAATCGAATAAAATAAAGTAAACCAATAAATTAATTAAAGTAAAACAAAATGAAATAAAATATAATATAATAAAATAAAACGAAGAAAAAAATAAAAGAACTTACAATTAAGTAAAATAAAATTAAGAAAATGAAATATAAATATATATATATATAATATAAATATGAAAATATAATAAATTAATATAAAGAAAAAAATAAAAGAACATAGAATGAAGTAAAATAAAATAAAATAAAATAAATTAAAATTAAATAAAATAAAATAAAATTAAAATTGATTTTTTGCTTTTTGCTCAATAGCACTAAATTATTAAAATGCACTTTCAAGTTTTCGCTCACTACTGCTGCCATTTTTTGTTTTTTTTTTTTTTTTTTTTGTTTTACTCTTAACCACATATTTTACGATTAAGAGGAAAGGCAATTGTGATTGCACAAGTGACACAGTTTTTATTTGCACTCACAGCCTACATTGCATGTCATGCATTTCACTCGCTCCAGAAAAAAGCTTACAAAAAATACAATAACTAATTTCACACGGAAATTTATTTAGTTTTGTCGGTATATATGAAATCTGTAGAGAAAATACTTTTTGTTAAAACAAAATAAGAAATGGTAGGGAAAAAATTATGTGAAATATGTTTGGTGTGGAAATCATTAATTACCTACAGCAAAGTGGATTTCAAGTAACTTATAGTAAAAAAAGGAGGGAGAAACAAAGACGTTTTTATTTTATTTTTTATTATTTTTATTTTATTTTTATTATTTTTTCATTTTATTTTTTTTTTAATTTTTTATTTTTTGTATTTTTTATTTATTTTCATTTTTTTGTATTTTTTTAATTTTTTATTTATATTTATTTTTTTTACTCTCTTCATTTTTATTTTTTTGTTTTTTTTATTTTTAATTACTTTTTTATTTCTTCATTTATATTTATAATCTTTTTATCATTTTATTATTTTAAATTAAAATTTTTTATATTTTTTTATTTATTTTTTTTTTATTTTTTTTTTTTTAATTTTTAATTTTTTTTTTTAATTTTTTAATTTTTTTTTTTTAATTTTTCAATTTTTTTTTTTAATTTTTTAATTTTGGTTTTTAAATTTTTAATTCCTTTTTTAACTTTTTAATGTTTTTATTTCTTTTTTGTTTTATTTTGCAAATTTTTTTAATTTTTTTATTTTTTTAGATTGTTTTTTTAATTTTTATATCATTTATATTTTTATATACTTTTTTATTTTCTTCATTTTTTTTTATTTTTTTTTATTTTTCTCATTTACATTTTTATTTTTTTCATTTACTTTTTTCTTTTCTTCATTTATATATATAAATAGTGCTTTGTAACCGCAGAAGCGATTTTCGGCCGAGTTCCTCCTCCAAATTGTGGTATGCGTCTTGAGCCGCCTCTGAAGGGCTGATGGTTTTTTATGAGATGCTATTATCTCATGTTAAAAATACTCTCTGAGGGGTTGACATTCCCTGCCGGGGAGACCGTAGTTATAAAAATTTACTTATTTTTTTATTTAAATTAATTAATTAATTTTTTTATTTACTTTTTTATTAATTTTTGTATTTTTATTTTTTTTAGTTATTTTTGTACTAATATTTTTTATTGATTTTTGGATTTTTTTACTCATTTTTGAATTTTTTCTTCATTGTTGTATTTTTATTTTTTCCTCGTTCTCGTATTTATATTTTTAAATGTAAGTATATTTATCAATCCCCGTGTTTTTTATTTGTTTTATTTTTGGAATTTTTTTATTTTTATTTTTTCTTCCTTGTTGTATTTTTATTTTTTCCTCGTTCTCGTATTTTTATTAGTTTTAATTAAGTATATTTTTCAATTCCCGTGTTTTTTTTATTTGTTTTATTTTTAGCATTTTTTTATTTTCATTTTTTCTGCATTGTTGTATTTTTATTTTTTCTTCTTTGTTTTATTTTTATTTTCTCTTCATTGTTGTATTTTTATTTTTTCCTCGTTCTCGTATTTTTATTTTTTTATGTAAGTATATTTTCTAATTTCCGTGTTTTTTTTATTTTTGTATTTTTTTTTTTCATTTAATTTTTTCTTTTTTATTTCTTTTATTTTTATTTTTTTTTTAGTTTGTATTATTTTTTTTTTATTTTGTGTTTTTTTATTTAATTTTGTGAATTTTTTTGTTTTGCATTTTTTTTTGCATATTTTTTATTTCATTCTTTGTATTTTTTATTTGAATTTATATTTTTTTATTTATATTTTACGTATCATTTTGTTTTCTTTTTCTCTTTTTTTGTCTTTTTTTTGGATTTTTTATTTTCATCTTTTTATTTTTTTCCGAAATTTACTTAAAATTTCAAGTAAATTAGGGACTTCACAAAAAAATCTCTCATAGTGCAGATCTACTCTCCGTTCATACATACATACATGTATGTATGTTCATATTGCATTTTTGTGTTCGATTAAAATGCTTCAGCGATCTTCACACTGCAGCACACTCTTTCTATAATTTTAAATGAATCAGACGAACGAGCATTAGATTTCCCCCAACCCGTCCTCCACTGAATTCCAAGCATACAAATCGCTTTGCGGCTATTAGCCAGACGCCTCTTAATCACCCAAAAAGTAAACCAACAAAAAAAAATTAACCTTCAAAAACACTTCAAAATACCAGTAACGTGTAAATTAGATACATATATATGTACGAACGAAAAATGTTTAATTAATTACAACATGCAACAGCGAATTAATAATGAATTGCCTTTTTTTCGAACCACTCGCTGGCGTAAATAGTTATCATATACGAGTACACGAGTAGTTACGAGTGCACTTTGAGCGAATGAGATACGAGGGGGAAAGCACACCAGTGTGGTAGGTGGGTGAACCAAGTGCAGCATGCACGTGACTGTGTTGCATTTAGCGGCGTGCAAGGGAGCAAAGTAAAGCAAAAATGCGGAACCAAAGGCTTAATAGAGCTGCAACCGACACCGGTGCCGCCAACGCCACACAGCACAAATTAATGTACCAAGAAAAATGTCCGATCAATACATCATATATTGATGGACGGACGGCAGGAGCGAATAAGTACATATGTATGTACATATATACACGTACCTATATATGTTTGTATGTACATACGTATGTATATATGTAAAGCATAACCTTTTTAAATTAGCCTATCTCGCGAACCTCTCCTCAGAATGACTGATCATGACGGCAAAGTTCAGAATTTTTGGGTGTGCCACGAAATTAATAGACGGTGTGGTATGTATGGAGTAGTAGGTGTAAGGCAGCGAAATATAGAAATATACATATCTATGTATGTATGTGAGTGCACTTAAAAGCTTGGCTTAAACGCAATCACGTACATCTGAGAGTGATGACTTCCTGCTTTCTCATTGGAGTTTGTTTATCTTTTCCTTGAACCCTTCACGGGCCAACAGTAAATGGTGAGTTGCGTTGGTGTGGTGGGAAATATGCGCAGTCATGCATTGCTACCGAAAAAAGGTGCTTCAACCACAAGTTATTGCAGATTATCACAAGCTTAGGCGAGTATTTAGGGTTTATGAGGAAAATGTGAAGGAAATGCTGTTAAATTTATTTCAAAATCTTTTCGAATTGAGTGCATTTGATCTGTTGAACGCCTTTTTGTATATTAAAAAAAAAAAAACAAAAAAAAAATGTTTTTCTTTTCTTTCAAATTAGAGATAAAAATTCTTATTAGCATTAGTGCATTGTTGCAATATCCCATACATACATTTATATGTATGTCTTCGTTGATGAATTTCCATTATGTAACATATTTACTACGCCTTCTAACATTTCTACCTGCTTTCCCTGCGATGTGTGAGTGTTTCGTTCCCTTCTTCTGCGACTCCTCATATTTTCTTGATTAATTATGTTTGTATGTTATCGCAACAACAAGAACATATAAGACATCTATCCTGACTGACGGCTATTCGTGAACAAGTGTTGGACATCTTTTGTTTGTTAACCAAAAAAAAAGGTAAGTTTAATTGTAGGTATGTACCGGTGTGTATGGAGGTAAGTAAAAATGCAACCCCTTTCTTGTGTCCAACATAAAGTAGGGTCATCAAAATTGTAATTAAAGAATAGTTGTATAAAACTATAATAAAAGGGAATACACATAAAAAATACCACAAAATTTGGAAAATATTTTCCTTCAACTGGGGTCAACAGAGTTCAACAGCGTGCATATTTGCTTAATGCATTTTTGCTCTCGATGCATGGTCTGGTCTTCTTAGTAACTCTTTATCGCTACCTGACTGCTTAAACACTAATATTTAAGCAATTTTAATAACATGATTTTTATCATTAACTAAATAAGTTGAATCTTCCCTTCACATCTTGTTGTTTTCAGGGAGGAGGAAAATTATTTCGAATTAAGAAGACAGATATGAAGAAGTGGTGTTTGTTGTACCTTTATCTTGAGAAGATAAAACATTGGCGTTCTTAGATAACTTGCTTGGTGATAAGCGAAAGTGAGAGCAAAGCGTGTGTGATGTGAAAGATCAGAGACTGATTTTCCCATCCACAGTTTGTTGAGGGCAGGAAGTAATTATAAATAATTCAGTTTATATTAGACAAAGAAATAAGGAACTACATTTTCGTTGAGACCAAATAAAATGCCTCACACTCACTTAAGCCTCCAAGCTACCTTAGAAAATGGCATAGAAATTATTTCCCACAGCCGTATAAATTTCGCAGGGGTTCTAAGTTCTAAGTACGAAGCGACGTAGTGACATATAATTTTCGAGGCGGTTTAAGATGGATGAAGAGTTTGTGTCTAACCTCGCATATCTTTTAAGAAATAATGCATGGGATTTACACGGTCCCAGACGGACGGGGTTCGAGAATTGGTACTGCATACCTGCCGAAAAAGGTGACTAAACTTCTAGAATACCAGTTCGACAGTCGGGACTTTACACCGAAACGGCTCGGATTTTTATCCGCCCAAGTACTGTCACTTCCGCAATAATTCCCGAGAACCATGTCTACTATCAATCCCTGCACACATTGAATGCCGCAAAAAGGCTTACCTCACTATAATCCGGTAATTTTTCAAGAAATTCGTTTTTAAGGCGATTATATTCTATATAAAAGCTTGACTATGTTAGCAGTACCTGTACTCTTCTCATAGATAAGGGAATATATATAAATATTGGGCGGTATGTAACCACTGAAGCAATTTTCGGCTGAGCTCCAGCTTATACTAAGTCGCCTCAGAACGGCTGATGGTTTTTTTTTAAAGGCTTTTGTTTGATATCAAAAGTACACTCGAAGTGGTTGGCATTCAATGTTGGCTAGCCACCAGCGTCATCTTTTCCACAAGTGAGGTTGTGTTGGTATTGTTGTTGTTGTTATTGTTGTTGTTATTATTTTTTGTTGTTGTTGTAGTGGTATATCTAACCCCGCATAGGAGTAGACAGGATCAGTCTATAACATCGAGATCATCTAACGGGCGGTCCAGCAAATGAGCTTTTTCGAGGGGGTCCGGACCGAACGGAATGGCGGGTTAGTTTTAAGATCATGAAAAGAGGAGGTTTCATAAAGGTGGTGTTTTGATATGCTTATAGTTGGAAAGGTCAGCGAGACACCAATATCGAGCATCCATCGGCATATCAACACAAAGAAACTCCATCTGGTAAAGGGAGCTTCGAAATGTAAAAATTACATAGAAGCGGGGAGAGGACAATGCCCCGCGGAGCCTATTGTTTAACTTTACAGAGTTCATAAGTTTGACCTCGAAATTCTACAGATGACTATCGACCATTCAGGTGGTTCATAGACCACCTCTTCAAGCCCGGCGGTAATGAGGTTTCTAAAGGCTTTTGACAAAGCCAGTGTTACCCGTACAGTTCCCTTGTAAGATCGGATTTGATTGAAGCCACGGACTACCTGGGTGTTTGTGAGTTTTAGTGTGATTGTGGTATTGGGCACTTTATGGAAACCATGCTTAGGCCCAGTTTGGCTCTGACGTTGTGTGAAGGACGAGAGCAGCAAGGCATCAATTTTCTTCGTGCTAAGGAAAAAAAGAGATATCGGCCAATAAAACTCTCTTTTGTTCCCTGGTTTAAGTAGTTGTACCACACTACGCAATTTCCACATACCGGATATTATTAGAGTGATCAAAGACAAATTGGGAACCTTTGTAAGACATTCTACTTTCGCTGGACCCAGACGTTTTAGCAACAGCTTGCGGCAAGAATTTTCACCTTCGTATAAAACAAGTGAAAGATATTTCCACTGGGGTTTCGTCGAGTTAGATATAGATTTCATAGTGGCCCTAGAATTTAGCTACAACGGAGAAGATATTGCACTACTTTAAAAACTCTTCCCATTCAGACCGCTCGTGTTAATTTCACATTTGTCGAATCTCTTAATTGAATTTCCTGCTCTGACGGTATCTATTTGGTATAGGCGGTTTCGCCTAGTTGCTAGCTCTATCGCTTATGTGGGAGGGTCAGAGTAGACTTCCGTAAGGCCTTTTACAGGTATGAAGCGGGTAAGCAACACCGGTAGATGATCTGATTCTTGGTTGCGTGAGCGACAATCCTCAGTAGTATAAAAATACAGTTCGTTGCGGTATAAAGATCCGACTGTCGCGGGAATAAAGGACTGATCCGTTGGTTAGCTTGCTTATTATAACTATTTGTGATGGCAGGCGAGCTGTAGCAACTGGTCTTTATCATTTGCAGTGCATAATAACGAGCCCATTAACTGCAAAAGAACTTTAAAATCGGCCAAAACCAAGTGGTCTTCTCCATGTAATATTCCAAAACACTACCAAAGAGAACTAGATACAAATCGCAGTATTTTTTCTTATTTATTACACTTGAGCTTGCCTTAAAAATTTTGATTTTTGCACATCCACTGAATGATTGGACTATATCAGCATTTAATTTTATTCTAAATCTAGGTGAATGTTAATAAAACTCTTGTTTAAGTGCAGTTGGCGAATACAACAAACAAAAAGAAAAAACTCCGAGGAGTAGGAAAAGCTTAAAACAGCGAAAGAATCACACAGCGGTTACTTTCCAGCTCTGCATTGGGGAGGTGAGAATATTGTATTACGTATATATATATATATAAATAAATACACTCTTTAGTCACTTACCTTTCCAGCTGCTTTTTTATAACGCCTAGTTGCTTCGTTTATCAGATCCTTCACGAGCAAATCGCCATTTCCACATGGAACAACAATGCGAATGGCACCAAAACAAACGGTGACCTTCATTTTCTTGCTTATTTAAGTTAATATTTTTGAAAACAACAATTTATTTCTTTTGCACGAAACACACTTATTTTATTTTATATAAAACACTTGACACGAATTAGTTAACAACACTACGTACATATACACATGCATATGTTATTTTAATATTTAGTTAATATTTATGAGTTTAAGCTCATAAGTAGCACTTTTTTTTGCAAAAAAAAATTTAATTTTGTTTTACTATTAAAATAGTATAATTTAAGTTTAGTGACTTTAGTATTGGTAGCTATTAGAAAAAAAAATAAATAAGTTTTTATTCATATCGCATCATAAATAACAATAACAAAGAATTTGAAAAACTCGCGCGCCAGGCGTTCGTCTGATTGCAGAATACATTTGTATATAGAAATATAAGCAAAACAATACAAATGTACAGCCATTCATTGTATGCTGAGTGCATGGTTTGCTGCCATTCTGAAGAGGGTTGCAGTCACCCTACAAATTGCTGGGTACGAAACACACAGCGCCTATGGTGCTCACTGCATTACGTGGACGTACACAGGTATGTATGCATGTATGTACATACAGACATATATGAATAGTTTTATGCTTGTTGGAATGATGTTTCTGTGGTCGCTTCCACATAAATAGTGTGCAGCTGCGCTTTGCAGTCAGAAAAGTACGTTACACAAACAACAACACCACCAAAGTGGTTGTTGGCCAGCGCAACTCCTGATGCAAGAGGATGGCAGTATAATAAAAAAAATGGATTTTAAAATCGAAGGATATTTAGCACTTGACAGCTGCACCACTTTGAAAATATTTATAAATATACATATGCTGCATATTCATATACAACGATATACAATGAGTGCATGGCAAGTGACAAATATTGTAATTAATGAGCACAAATATATTTAATTTAATTTAAATTGCCGGAAACTCGTTGTTTTCTGGATTTTTATTAATAAAAATTTCAACGATAAGCAAACACAGCAAAAAAACTTCCAACAAGACAGATAACAAATCCACAACTTTGTTTATGCACTTTTTCTAAATAAATTTTTAATAAACCTCAGAGCCCCAACCACAACACATTTATAGCTAAAAATCATTATGAATCATTACAAATAAATGTAATATAAAAAATACAAATTGCAAAATGAAACTCGCTGGCAGAAAAAGCGTTCTAAGAGCGCGACTTAAAAACTGGATTTGCCAGCGCATTGATTTAGGATGACACAAAACTTAGAAGCTTCAAAGAAAAACGAAAAAAAAACACGTATCAAATGCATATACTACAATAAACAAAAATGTTGTAATAACACAAATAAAAATAGTAGTTTATTTACTTTGTTTTACTACACTTTGTTATTCACTTGTCGTTTTTTTGTGTTTTTCTACACCAATTTCGCATTATTAACGTTTACATTTAGTTTCGTCGCAGTTGGTTTATCGTCGTCGGCACTTCTGGCATTTATCTTTTATCAATTCTTAGTTATTGCTTACTTTCTTTCTTCATTTTGCACAAACTCACACATATACACGTTCGTTGGTTAATTTTTCGCTTATATACATACATATGTACATATATTTTATTGCATATTTTATGTATTTTTCGTTTTACTAAAATTCACATTATTCATACATATATATTATTTCTTTCGTTATATTAACAAGTTAATATCGTGTATTTCTTCATTTTTGGCGTTTGTATTTTATATATATTTCAATTAGCAAGTGTTTTTCTATTATGTATTAGTTAGTTTTCGTTTCCGATCAGTTAACGCAGCATTGCACTTTGCACACTTGGGAAATTCTTTTTTGAAATTTTCAAATATCGCGTTCACCGCACACGCGCCATCCACTCCCGTTCGCACTCATGTCAACAACTCGTTTGTCACTTGGCTTCTATGGAATTTTGCCATTTGCCTTGCTTCGTCATTTCTTATTGCCTCGTTTCTACTCGTTTATATGTTGTTGTTATTGTCGCCGTTTTTTCGAAGTCACAATTTAACGTCCATTTGAATGCGCTGCTTACGGGCTTTTGTTGTTGCTTTGCTGTTTGCTGTTGTTTACCTACCTGTTCTCTGCTTGCGAAAGCAGCAGCAGAACTAGTTTTTATGACAGCCAGAGTACTCGTTGACAGTAGGTTTGTTCGTTTACGCAATGACGAGTGCTGCCGGATGCGAAAAAGTGGAAAAAATATTTGTTTTTTTGTTTAAAAGTACCAAGTGTTTTCAAACCACGAAAACCAAGTTTTTCATTTCTAATACAATAATTAATTTACTTTAATTAGTGAAAAGCAGTTTAAAGGAAAGGCCTAATGTGATATTTCGCAGGAAGCCAACATTTATTTGCTGCAAGCGCAATTGACAATACATAATTTTAAGCCATTTATTAAATATTAAGCTTAAATTAATTTTATTTAATTAAAACTCCTATTGGTTAATGCTGACGCTACTCAACTCATCACTAAAAGTTGCCCAACTTTAACTTATTTGCACGTGTTGGCCACTAGCTGATATGAATTTCTACTTATTATTAAAGTAATTAGTTATTATTAAAATTTATTAAAATTAAAATAATTAAAACAAATCACTGTTATTATGGGAAATTATTTTATGTATAACCTACGATGTATTATTTTTATTTAAAAGGGTGAAAACATTTGTATATTAAAAATGAAAATATGGACCTTGATATATGTCAAAAATTGATTTTAATCATATCAGATAAAAACCCTTTTTATTTTGCTAAATAAGCCTTTATGATTTGCCAAATTCTTTGAGTTTGCTTACTGGATTGTTAAATAGAAATCCCGAGTTCTGTATATGCTGCGGTGTTAGTCGCCACTTGTATATACTCAACGATTACTCGCATTCATCTCTAGTGGGTTCTGTTTCACGGTACTCAACAAAAAGATTAATTTAAAAAAATCGGGAGCACCAACTTTTTATACTTTTTATGGTAGTTTGGGGTACTTGAATAGGTATATCTGGGACATTTTTACGAATAGCTTGTGTTTTGCCTTGGAAAACATCAAAATCTAGTACTCCAGTAATAATAAATTTCATAAATACAGCGTGACATCGCTTCTACTACTGTTGCTTCATTCACTGCAGTGGTAACCCCAATAATCAGCTGTCACATTTGTTTTGATTCGACGGCGTGCACATTTGAAGAAATATTAGCTTTTCTAATTTTTTGGTAAATATCAAACAATAAATTGAATGATTGTTAAAATGAAGCAAAAGCAAAGACGCAGTGGCCTACCGCCACCACCGCCGGCGGAAGAATTGGAGGAAATGGCAACTGACGAACAAATGCAAGACTCAGGTAGCGAGCAAACTGACATGGAGAATATGGAGGATAATACGAAAGGAAAGGAAAACACGCAAAGTGGCAGCCAGAGCGGAAATGTAAGTGATAATGACGATGGCGATGAAATGGATTTGGACAATTTCAATATAAAACCTAAAAAGAAACGCAAAAAGGGCATTATTTATGTATCGAATATACCCAAACATATGAATGTAACGCGTATACGTGAAATATTGGGTGAATATGGGAAGATAGGACGCGTCTACCTGCAACCAGAGAAACTACCCGGCAGTAAGTTACATTTGCAGTTCATTCTATTTTAATTTAAATAGATTTTAATTGTTAACCACTTGTAGATAATGATAAAAAGAAGAAACGTAAGCGTCTGGCACGCCACTTCACAGAGGGTTGGATTGAATTCGAATCGAAACGTGCAGCAAAACAAATTGCCGCACTCTTGAATAACAAACAAATATCCACACGCAAAAAATCACAATTCTATGATTACCTATGGAGTATGAAATATTTGCCACGTTTCAAATGGGTACATCTCACCGAACGTATGAACTATGAGCAAGCCGTGCATAAGCAACGTCTACAAACTGAAGTATCACAGGCGCGTAAGGAGACTACATTCTTCCAGAACAATCTGGATAAGAGTGAGTTTTTGAAAAAGAAAAGTAAAAAGCCGAATAAGGGCAAGGAGCTGGAGAGTGCGTGAAGTCAGCGATATTCAATGTGTACATAAATAATGCCTATAAGATTGTTTAGTATTTTTAGTTTTTTTTATGAAAGTGTAAAATAAAAAAGTGAGTTATAAAAAAGAGGAGTGTATATGTTGTTTTTTTGTTGGAATGTAGTATAAAACGTTTGGAAACACTAAAAATAAAATCGAGTTAAAGACAAATCACTGGAAAACTCGCAGGAGTAAATGTGCGGCTACAAGATCAACAATAATAGGAGTAAGAGTCAGTTATAAAATCAAGCATACTATCCGCAAACGCCTAATTGGTATATACGGAGGCGCACAATGAGCCTGCTCAATGGCATAGGTGCGGCCGCTTGCGATCAGATTCTCAACCTACCATTTTCAACCAACCAGCCAAGTGTCAGTACCAAATTTACGCTCACGACAGCCGGTTCTACGCACCGGAGTTGACCCGGATTATATCCGGCCAAGGGCTATCGCACTTTTCCCGACCTAAACTCATTTTGGTCAACAGGTAACATTAGTCTAAGTGCATCAACGGAGCAACTTCCCTTCTGCCAGCGCTCAAATGCGCCCCAAGCTTTCACAGCAGTGCCTTCAGCAACCTTACCCACTCTGGGTAACCACCCCGAGACTTCTACGTTCTCACGGAGCTACCTGCAGAACTGCCGGGCAGGATACATCATCGTCTGGAAGCGTTCATCCTACACAACACCTTGCAGTATCGTCTTATCGGCGGCGACATCGCCTGCTAGGTTACTATCGTGTCCCCACTGCTGTTTAATTTTTATATCTTGAAACTCCCTTCTCCATCGGAAGGTGTTTCACTGATCTCATATGCCGATGATGCCTCGATATTTGCGTCTGCAAGACAATTAAGACTACAACCATCAACGAGACGAGAAAAAACTACAAGCCTGCCCAACCACCGTCCTCAGGACCGTGACAGGAAGCCTCCTGATGACGCCAGAGCATCACTTGCACAGCGAAGCATCTATACTATGAGCTAAGGAGCATAATGCTTTGCTGTGCAAGCAATGTTTGCTGGAATGCTGCCATTGGGACAACCCTACAAGACACTTACAAGAAGCCGAACCACCACCTAGGCACATTAGAAAGAGAGTAGTAGACCTAAAGGACTGCATTCAGCACCACCTACAGCAACTGCTGGACAGGATGGTTTACCGACAGGCATCGAACGCTCTTCACCGAGAGTTCGTCGACACCTTCATAAATTCTCTTCCTGTCAAACCCTCACCTATTGCAGACGAAGAGCTCGAGCTGCCTCGAGAGTCCCACGCAATACTGGCGCAACTAAGATCTTCTAAACTTCTACAACGTATGTCCTGCATGCAATGAGTCCTCGCACGAAACTATCCACCACTTTCCCTCTGTTCCGAACTCGTCCAAAGTGTTCGTTTCCTGGACGATGATCTCGATGACTCGATGATGATGGATACATCCATCCTAGCTACTACAACAACAACAACAACAACAACAATATAATGGAATAGACGTTCCATTACCCGAATAGCAGCTGACCGCTTAAAGAACAACAAAGCTGGAGCCGAAGGCTTACTGGCTATTTAAATATTGTGGTGAAGAGCTAACAAGCAGAATATGATGTGTGTGCTCTGCCCGATCCATAAAAATGGGAACACCACAGTCTGCGTCAATTGCCGTGCAATTAGTTTCTTAAATATAGCATATAAGGTTTTATCTAGAGTAGTAGTAGGCCGGTGTGCCTAAGAATAATCCAGCTTAGAAAGTTTTCGATACAGTACCCGTCGATGGAAGCAGAGGAAGAGGAAGACCTACACTACGTTCGGAAGAGCAGGTGGAGAAGTATCTGGAAACTGTACAACTTTTCTTTTAGATTCATTAACATTTCGTAACCGAACAAGCAACAACACTAGGTCAACGGGAACTAGAAATTCTCGAAATTTGTAGCACTGCGCTGTGATTAAATTCTTTAAAAAAAAGGAAGTACGCCGAAAGAAATTTTTAAACAGATGTCATCGGCTCTTCAGAACTCTTCATATATGATGGTGAAAAAATGGGCTTAACTGTCTCAACACCATAGCAAATGTTTAGAAAGTCGAAAAATTAGTACTGGCTGATCGAAGAATTAAATTGTGGTAGACAGCAGAAGGATTACAGATTAGCAAAGAACGAGCTGGAGAGATTTTGCATGAACATTTGGATATGAAAAAATTAGTGCGTATGTATTGGGTATCGCGACTGCTCACGCCACTAGACAAGCAGGGAAGATTGGAGAGTTATAAAGATTTTTTGAAGTTGTGCCAAGATGATTTGGATGAGATGAGATTTGCAACCGCATTGAAAGAGTTGATGAAACTTGGATTCGTTAGTATGATCCCGAAACCAAACAGGAGTCGAGGTAGTGGATCAAAATAAGGGGAAAAAAATTCAAAAGTGGAAAAGTTGGCGTCGAAGATTATGGCTACCAATTTCTGGGATAGCGAGGGAACATCCACCCTACACTCCAGACCTGGGTCCCAGTGACTTTTTCCTTTTTTTCAAATATATAAAAAGAAGCTACGCGAACGAAGATTTTCAGACGAGAGTGAGTTGGAAGCGGCCGAAAACCATTTTGAAGAGAAATTTCAAGAATATTTTTAAAGGCAGTGTATTCACGATGTGAGGGAGACTATATTGAAAATTAAAAAAAAATAAAATAAAATATTTGTTTTATTAAGTACTTTGGGTAGCGAAAAAGTCACACGCCCCTCGTATTTTGACACTACCCCCAATGGAAGTGGAACAGATTAAAAATCACATAAAAGTCGAGTTATCGCATTTATTTTTATTAAACGATTTTTAATGGAATTTTTAGAAATTTTTTTTTATTTTATTTATTTTATTTTTTTTAATTATATTTTTAACACTAAAAATATTTAAATATACATATATATATATATAATTAATGTTTCTATCAAGTTTTTGTTTTAAAACAGAGTAACACAGTGTTTATCTTAGCACAGCTTCATGATTAAGTAAAAAACCTTAAAACTAAAATTTACATAAAATTGCTATAAAAAAATACAATTACAGTTGAATTACACAGCCATGATGCCATGGGCTATGCGGCACTAGAATGGCAAGGATTTTTCATTTGTATGTATTTGTTGGATTATTAACTAAGTTATTTATATATGTATGTATGTATGTAGAGCTTATTGATAAATCCACATTTATATATATATGTATTTTTTTAATTAAACACATAAAACAATTATTTTGTATTTGTTTGTAGGTACTTAACACACAGGCATGAATACTTTCAGTGAATGCACTGGCACCAACAACACACATTTTGATTATTACTACAACAACACTTAACACTACTTACACTTATGGTACAAAAACATTCAAACATATGTATGTAAGTATGATAAATAAATACTATAAATATTGACTTAATTGGTATTACTAAATATGTATGTACTCGGTATGTATGTATGTATTGTATATAAATACTATTTTCCTATTAAATCATATTTAATCATAAAATTCTTTTATTATCTCTACAATACTTTGATATGTGCCGGTGGCAATGCCCAACAAGGCAATCACAATAATAGCCATGTTCTTCAGATAAATCCAAGTGGTTAGACCTTTTGGCACTCCAGCGCGCAGCACAAAATCGAGTAGGACGGGGATCAGGAACGCCAACGAGGTAGAGCAGAGTGCACCGATGAGGGAAATGAAGAGACCCAATTTTGGTACAATAACAGCGACACCAACTGTAAAGAGTAAGGGGTAGAGAGAGGAAAAATGATAAATATGAAAATTTGATTACATAATTTTGTATGGATTAGACAATAAAGTTTGATATATATACATATTATGTAAATTAATTAATAACCGACAAGTTTGGTCGGACGGGAGGAGGTGGTTTTAGTGGACTAAGTTCTGTTATTGTTTTTGTAGTTGTTGTTGTTTTGGTTGTTAGAAGCTAGGAAGAAGAATCTAAGACGCCGCGGTCAACTAACGAGTGATTCAGGAAACGACTTGTTTCGACGTGTTCTCACCCGAGGGAAAGGGGGCGTAGATGAGTTGGTTTTAAGAGGCATGTAAAAGGGTGCGGTTAGTGTCGTGAGGGGACTAGTAATATGCTGGACATACACGTACGTTGGGTATGTTGGGGTCAAGTCTAGATAAGTAGGAGTTTATATATATATAATTGGCGCTTTGCAACCGCTAAAGCCAGTGCGCCAGTGCTACGCGGGTCCTTCGAGGCATCTCAAGCTCTTCGTCTGCTATGTGTGGTGATTTAACTCGGAGTACGCCATTTACAGAAAGGGAGTCTTTGAAGGTGTTAACTTACTGCTGGTGAATGGCGTTTAGAACCTCTCTCTACGCTGTCCTAACCAGCGGTTGTTGTATGTGTTGCTAGATTGTGTCCTTTAAATTTAGTACTCCCTTTCTGATGTGCCTGGGTGGAGCTTCAGCCTATTTTAGATTCCTCCCTGCGGTAGTTCCTTAACACGTAGCATAGATGCTTTAATGTGCAAGTCCTAAGGGCGGTGTTTTGGCAGGCCTATACCTTCTTCAACTGCATCTCGTATGTCCCCGGTCCCCATGTCGATGCAGCATAGTTAACGACCGGCCAGTCAATTGCTTTGTAGGTTGCCAGCAAGCTTTCTTTGTCTTTACCCCAGATGCTGCCACCTAGCGCTTAGAGTATTTTGTTGCGGCTCTATTGTTTTGCGGCAGTCGCAATCGTATACGGAGTGAAAGAGTGCAGGCTGTCAAATGTGACTCAGAATATCTTTGAGTTGTTTGTGGTCGGAAATTTGACCCCATCGACCTTCACATCAAGTTCGAGCCTGCATTTTTTCGTTCAGCTAGTGAAAAGGGTAGCCGAGGATTTGGTCGGTATTGAAGTCTCTTACGGCAGTCGATTCTACGCACCGGCTGTCACCCCTTCGGTGACCTTACTCCGGTTAGGTCAACAGATAACGTGAGTCTAAGTGAAGCAAGGTTTCACTGACAATGCCGATGGCATCACAAAGCTTAAACTTTGTAGTTGTTGTAGCAGCAAAAATATTGCCTAAAGTAGGTTTTGAAGAATGGTGCTTGAGTGACAGTCCTTGGCCGTATAAAAATCCGCGTCGTTCCGGTATAAAGGTCCGATTGGGGCGGGCCTTACCTCTGGTAAGTTCTTTAACCTCTAAGCCGCAAAGGGGACTCTCTCTCTCTTTTTGATATGCCTAGGTGATGGTAGTCCATGATCGGATAAAAATCTGGGTCGTTTCGGCTTCTTACGACAAGCATGAAAAATTCTTGAACTCCTACTCATCAGGTTTCACATGTACTACAGTGGTCCAATGGTGTCCAATTTGTAAAGGGAAAGAACTCGCCGGATGCTGCTTTTAACGCTAAGTTAGACCCAACATTCGAAAGGTTCAGCCACCATGACGAAACATCTGCAAACATGTTGAGGCTAAACAACTTCGCCGGTGATCGAAATAAATATGTCTGTCTGCAGTATTAGATTTCAGCACAAGAAAACTCATCAAGCTACTAGGCGGTATCCGGACCGAAAAGATGCCAACCAACTCGATCATGTTTTAATATACGGGCGACATGTCTCCAGTGAAATTGTTGTAGCGACTAACTGAATCCTACACAGGAGCAAATAAAATTAGTCTATATCGTCGAGCTTATCTAATGGCAGGTCCAGGAAATGAACTGCTTCGTCGGGTTCGGTCCAAAGAGAGAAGAGTATTAGGTGAGTTGTTTTAGAAAGTTTGCAAAGAGTTTGATAAATGTCCTCAGGAGACTCTTTGCATGCAGGAATATGCTGGGTATGACGAGGTCAAGTTTCTTAATTGTTCCAATATAACTCGAGGAAGAGAATACACATATATAGACTTCGAAGGAAATTATATATCTGACGAACAGTTCTAGAGAAGTTAAAAAATTAATCCTGCTCGGTCAGTCGAACAGACTTTGGGAACGAGCCAAGGGTGTAGAGGCCGAATTCCAGGCGCCTGGTATAACTGTTAGTGGGGCATTGTCATTGTCAGATTGAGGACAACAAGTGCAGGAAATATTAACAACAATAACAACAAACAATTCGAGAAGACAGCTCAAGCTCTTGATCCGCTATAGCTGTTGGTTGAATTCCGAAAACTCCAAGGGAACTATGAAGGTGTAACTTGACTATGTGCGAATTATGTTAATGGCCTGTCGGCCTGTTTACGGAGGATCGTATTATGAATCATTTATGGATTTTTGTACATCGGGAGCGGGGAATACCGCAGACGATGGAATGATGAGCTGTAGGAGATATACGACTACATTAAGATAGCTCAGCTTTGAAAGTTTTCGATGTACTATCTGCCGCTGGAAGCGTAGGAAGAGGAAGGCCTTCACTGCGTTGGAAAGATTGGGTGGACAGGGCTTCATATGGTGTATACAATTGGTGGCGTATGGTGAAGAGAAGCAAAAACTGGCGTGCTTATGTTGACTGACGTCCTTCAGCCATTTGCTGATGATAAGTTAAAGATTAATACAACTTTTATTGCTGTTTACTGATGGATATCGAAAATACCTGTAGTATTCTTCAGACATCGCTACTCATTTGATGACTTGCACACATAAAATTTTATGCAGATGCCATAAAGAATACCCAAACTATTCTTAAATGGTTTATCATCTGGGCACTCGACACCGCGACTAAGTACATTATACTGCGTGGCATTATAGAGTTTAGTTTTGGGTAATTAACAAATTATGATCGTAATTATCAGCGCACTTTATGATTGAATTAAAGCTCTGACGCAATAAAAGATAAAATATTTGACAAATGCGCAAAAATTCATTGAGACATTCTTTTCTTTCCATTTTTGTGAACCGTCTTTTTTGCAGTAGTTTTCCATTATTCCATTATTGAAAGTCATTTGGATAGAGGGTGCGACATAAAACATTAACGGACACAGCTACTTTGTGTCACTTTGACAGATTTCAGCTGACAGCTGTTAGAAATATTGATTATGGAGGTTTCAATTTGAAAGCAAAGAAAAGAATAAAAAATTAAATACACTAAATCCTTCTTCTTATTACTAAGTACACCGTCTGATCCTTCCAAAGGAGTTGAGGTCTTCCTCTTCCTCTCCTTTCAACGGCGGATACTTTATCGAAAACTTTGAAAGCTGGAGTGCTATTTCTTGATTCGCTGAACTATGCGAAAAAACTCGAAAACTCTTGCCCTTGTTCACTATCAAAGCCATACACTTCGCTTCATTATCCAGTCTATGGAAAGCAGAACTCAAGGCGTGGCTGTTAAGACCAATGAAGTCAATATCATCTCGCAAAGAAACTATAAGGCACAGCTGAGTCCGGAAAGCTAGGGAAGGTATTGTTCAAGGGAAATACGGTTGAAAAAGTTACAAAATCTGAGGACCACTCTAATTAATCCCCGCTTTCTTTCTTCCGTCAGAGCGAGATGTTATTGTGGCAAGAACCCCAGGTGCTGAGTAGATGGAAAGTATAGGTAACAGGGCTGATCCAGATAAGGTTACGTGCACAAAGGAAACGTTCTCGGATTATAAATCACTATCCATCACTTAGATGAAATCTTTCCGGTTATAAATACTTCAAAGAGCCGGTGAAAGGGTTAAACAGTTCCTAAGCAAACTCTATGAAGCTTGCATTAAAAGAGATAGTTTCCGGTTTCATGGCGAACCCAAACCCAAAGTTTGCTCTCAAGCACAAGGCGAAGGGCACAGCGGTAGATACCTATAGCATTACATAATATCGTGTGGAAGGTAGAATCTGTTCTCGTTAATGGAGTACAGGCCGTGAGCATCTTTCCCGTCATATCTGGAGCATTCAATAACGTTCCTTAATGGATCTGTTAGAATCAAGAGTAATCAGCACTGTCCTTATGGACTGGATACATGTCTTGCTACGTTACAGCCAGATTCAAGCATAATGAAGATTAGGCGTGGTGAGGCAGGCGGTGCACAGAGGACCTCCACTCTTTTATCACCACTGCTTTGTACCCTCGCGCTTAATAGATTGCTGAAGACGATGAAAGGTGGAGATGTGATGCTTACAGCCCATGTGGCGATATCTCACAGTTATCATGAACACTAATTGTTTGGCACGTCTGAATCTCTAACGAATCGCGCACTGAGAATTCTTAACAACTAGACTATTTCAGTAGGTCAAGACTGATAAAAACAGATCAGGTTCTATTCAAGAGCAATAGTAATCCAATCTCTAGCTTTGAGAGGCCGCTTTAAAGCTGAAACCTAGCATTAAGTGCATGTGAATAGTGCTTCCACGGTGCTTTAGTATGGTGGAAGTCTAACATATTGTGTAGGCTTGTATGGGCCTTCAGACTTTCAACGCTCCGCATCACTGGTACACATAAATCAACACCATCTGCAGCCTTACTTGCAATTTTGAGCATTCTACCAGCAATTATAGTAGCTAAAAACTGGGTATTCCTAACTTACGCGAGGCTTTCCACTTCTAGGCAGCTGAAAGTGTACGAATAGATTAGGCAATACCTCGCCTGACTTTCGAGAACAAGCTAAGGGCTGCGAAATCGCTAAAAACTATGCCCAAAATGAATGATAGGAAACTTACAAAAAGGCCGGATTCTCCAGGCTGCTGATAGAATCGTTAATCGGGCATTGTCTTTCGGCATAGTTTGTGCAGTTCTGATTGAGGACAACAAGCGCAGAAAATGTGGAGAGTGTGTGGAGACAGTCCCGCACGTAAACTGTAACTGTCCAGCATTTGGCAGACAAAGGCTATGCTTACTTGGCGTAGAAAGGCTAGGAGTACAGGTTATTCGTAAGTGGTGTGTCTGGCAATACTATGGACGTAATACTATCTAGATGAGACCTGCTGGTTCAGCCAGTTCAGCCTAAACTAAACTAAATACGCCTTCGAATTAGGAGTTCAGCAATTTAACCGCGATAAAGTTTAGTGACAGTCAAATTTTTATATCAGAATGACCGAACCTTTTATCTTTTTAGAATCAGCTTTACTCCTCACCTCTACTATTTATATTTCAGATGCTTTCAATAACACAGAAAATAATGTATCTAAATACTCGTACTTACATGTACATAAAACCATTATGAAACGCAAAATCACTTGCACCGAGATGGGATACTTTTGCGCCATGCTACACGTTTCTTTCATGGGCTTCCAGATGATCTTGATCAAAATGAAGAACTGTATGGGATAACCAAAGAATACGCCCATTGCGGCGACGATCTTAACAACCTGTGACAAGCTGCAATGAAAGAAAGAAACCAAAAAGTAAAATTTAGTTTATTAAACTCTCTTTTTATTACTCTCTCTCTCTTTCTCTCTATCTCTATCTCTGTCTCCCTCCCCCGCTTCCTCAGCTCTTCTACTTACACATCTTCTGCATTCAAATTCAACGTAATGCTGCCCTCCACCTCTTCACCCCAACGCATATAGCCAATGACACCGGTAAAGATGAAAATTGCCGTTATTCCCGCCATAGTCACATTCAAAACACCAAATCTGCTTGTGAAACTTTCAGGATTACGCATTTTATTGCGTAATGGTAGTATAAGTGCAATACCTTCGTAGGAGAAGAGTGCCGTACCAAAGAAGAGCGCCATTTGTGTGCCATTCGTGATGAGATGACGTTCACTGGGTGATGGCATAGGTCCTTTCAATGCAATACCCAATGTGGCCAAGAGACCAAAGATTAACGAGAAGTTAGCCAACATTGATACGGGTGAAATGTATTTCAGATTCGTGAGTAAGGATGGCAACATCGCGGGTAGCAATGTAATCGCCATTGTTGTAGTCGCACTGATGTCGATGCCATTTTGTAGTAGTACCTGTGATGAGGAGTGAGAGAAAGAGAAGTTTTAAGTCGGTGGAATAAATTTCCTAGTAATCCTTATCAATAACTTAAAGAACAGACTGGAGCCTGCTGCGTGGAACCTTTTATGAAACTAATTTCCGGTTGAGAGATGAGAACTAAAGTGATAAACTTCAATTCCAATTTATGTAATTACTTCAAGCCTGACTGGAACAGCAGTTGTAAAAGAGGAGATAACACTACTCTCTACTATGCAGAGGTTTTAGTCTTGGCAAGAGGGTGTCAACCTCACCGACAGTATTTCTGATCTTAAATAAAATAGGCTCCTCAAAAAAGACCATCAGCCATTACGCGGCTTTGAAAAAGAAAATCTATTTGTTCCTCCACTGGTTAAGAAAACATCCAGACGCACATCACAAATTAGAGGAGTAGCTCGATCACAGGACGTGAAAAACTATTCGGGAACTGTATAACTGATGGACTTGGAGTATTAAGTTGCAAGAGATCTCATTCCAAGCAGGACTGCAAAGTAAAACCTCGAATAACACAAACTTCCTCCCCTTCATTCGTCCTTAGAGTTGACAACTAAAAACTCCCTTCTTGTCGTAAAACCCCATCGAAGCACGAATCTTTCCTGAAACTTGGGACAAAGAATGCAACCCGCAATTCCTTCTAGGGAAAGGGAATGTCAAACCATTCTATTGTATTTCTGACATGAAATAAAGGCTCCACATAAAAATCCATCGGCCGTACGGAGGTGGCTTAGACTAAACTGTAGCTCACGCCATTTGTTGGAAAAACATCAAGCCACACACCACAAATTAGAGGACGAGTTCGGCCGAAAACCACTTAAGCGAGTTGCTTAAGAGGACGATAGATCTTTCTTGCAATGAGCACCACACCGAAATATTTCAAAATCATGAAATAATTTCTGGTCTCAGATAGGTTTTAGATAAACCCAAATATTTGCAAAGCAAATATAGGTAAACTTGTTTTGTGTTACTGAGCTAAGAGAACAACAATGTGCTTCAAAATGGAGACCAAGCAGTGCAGCACTTTGGTCGTATGCGGTGTTTCTGGTAACGTTCCGAACATGTTATCGTCTATATTGGACTACTCAAGCTCTCAACCAGTCTAACTAACCTAACCGAGCCTTGGAGCTCCTCAAAGAATTCGAGATTGCGCAGTATCACGCTGTTCTCCATGTTCATAGAATGAGCCCATTTTGAAAACCTAACCTAACCTGAAAACTCACCTGATGTAAATTCTCCGTAATGAATACGAAATATATCGAACAGAAACCAAATTGGGTTACACACAAGAAAGTCTCCACAATTGTGCGCATCAGCTTTGATAATTTCCGCACGGGACGTGGACCATATTCAAATACTTTTTCTACTGTATCGGGATAATCATAGAAATCCACGCCGGGTGTCTTCTCCACCACCGAAATCGAACCATCTATCAGCATACGTTCACAATGCACACAAATTACCGCTAAAATGGGCATGAGCACGGTGGCACCGACGAGACCACCATTCTTGAAACAATCGCCCATAGCAAAGAGACCAGCACCGACGCTGCCCTTGAAGAGGTGAGTCGCTGTTTCCAGATTGCTGGAGAGAATAAAGGAATACAATAGAGAAGATTTAGAAAATTAAATACAAATAAGATTAAAAAATAATAATAACTCAAACAAAAATTAACAGAAGAATAATAAAATAATAATAATAATTAAAAAAAAAATAACTAAACAATTGAAAAAATCCTTAAAAAATAATAATAATTGAATTAATTAAAATAAAAAATAAATAAAATCACTCCGCATGAGTTTTATGCGAATCAGCATCAGATGTGATAAGAATTTTGCCAAAATATTTACGTACCTTGTGCGATGTGTCTGCTTGGCGCCACTACCCTCCAGATCTGCTTCGTTCTCTTTGGCGCTTTTGCCATTTCGCACCTCCACTGTTGCGCCCATGTTCCGTTAATTTTGCACAATACTGTGTTTATATGTTTATGAAGCTTTTTTTTTTAGCCTCTTAAAATCTTATCTAAAACCACTTGGCTTGCAAATTCTTGATTTCTTTTGTTTACAAGTGCCTGTCTTTACTTAATAAACTAAGCTTATCTCGTTCTTTTTTTATTTGCAATTTAATATTTTTTTTCACAAAATTTTTTTTTGTCTTAAAATATTGTTTATTCACGTGCTTATCTTATTGTTGTGATTTTCAACTTCACTCTGACAACTTTGACAGGTGTTTTGTGCGGTGTAACGGTTAATGCTGCAATGAGTTCCTGGAAAAATGGAGTGGAAAAATATTTATTTTGCCGCATTGTCGTCGTTGTTGTAATACATATTTAAGCTAAAAAACATTTGAGTAAATATTTGAGTGAAAAATTTAGTGGAAAATGTTTGTTGTGGTCATATGTAACGGAAATTCTTAAGGTGGTAGAAAATTAGTCAGTTGGTTTAAAAATCAATCTCAAGTCAGTGTTTAAGTAAGATCTCAACTCCTTAAATGAGAACCCGAAACGAGAGTAAAAGGTATCAAACTTAGTCAGAAAATCTCTGATTGTTACTTCGTTCTATGGCTAGTCAAATCTTCTTCTTCTTTGAATTAAAAACAGCACGCCATTCCTTACTTCTTTTTGCCGCCAGGCGACCCTAAGTGTAGCTGGGTCCTTCACCACCTGATCCTTCCAGTGAGTCGATGCTACCTCTTCCTCTGCTTCCACCGACCGTAATACATCGATTAGGTCATTCGACCACAATAGTCGAGTGGTTAGCATTGCGTACTAGCATTCCGACAGCCAGGGTTCGATTCATGGCTCGACAAACACCTAAAATTATAGACAATTAACTTTTCTAATTGCGGTCACCCCTCGGCAGAGAATGTCAAGCTCTCCGAGTGTATTTCTGACATGAAGATTAAAACTCATCATGAAAATCCATCGGTCGTTTGAAGGCGGTTTAGTATGAACTGTAGGACTCTCCCTTTTTTGGTAAAACATCAAGACGCACAGCAGTAATTGGAGGAGGAGCTCGACCGAAAATCACTTCAGCGTATTAAATGCCACAGTATATACCTATTGCACAGTTCATCATACCAATCTTTCATGGCTCTAGTTTTTCTTCACGAGAGAGAACTTTACTTTTCCCAACAACGACTGGGATGTAACGCGCTATAATCTTACTTCTGGGTAACTAGTTAGAGTTGCAAGACTACACTCGACTCCGATTCCCTTGTCCCATACCCTGCAAACGTGAACAACCTTAATTTGAGATGTGGTAATCAACCTGTATTGAGCCTTTGGTCACTACTAAAGGAGAGGATGCTTTAGAGCAGCTATTATTTCATATACGATTAGGAATCCCCTGGTCTGAAACCTCGTTTGGTATCGAAAAGATCGGATCCTGACGAAGTTTTTCGTGTTACTCTTTTCACGAGGCTCTTCAAAAATTTGTCGCATGGAGAATATCTGGTCAATGTTGGATTTGTCAGGTCTAAGGCTGCACTTATAATGCTGATAAAGTTCAACCAGTTTCCTGACGGCAGGCTTTAGTCTTTCACAAAATACACTGAATAGGGCCTTATATGCAATATTGAGGAAGCTTATCCCAAGGTAATTGGCGCTGACTGTGGGATTCAGGTTTTTGTGAATTGGACAGAGCACATTTAAGTTCGTCAGGTATGCTTTCAACCGACCATATTTTGCAAAGAAGTTGATTCATACACATTCGCAGTTCTTCACCACCGTATTTGAATAACTCGGCCAGCAATTCATCGTTTTCCACCGCTTGCTATTGCTATTCTAACTTCTTCATAGTCGGGCATTGAAACATTTGTTTCATCGTTCGCCATCTACGGCTGTTCCATTTTCACTACCATTCAGCAGGCTGGAGAATTGTTCCCTCCATAAATTCAGTATACTCTGAGCATCAGTAACTATTGGGTTGCCCAAAAAGTAATTGCGGATTTTTTAAAAGAAAGTAAATGCATTTTAATAAAACTTAGAATGAACTTTAATCAAATATATAATTGCCATTTTGTTCGATAACCTTTTGCCATCTTCCCGGCAAATTTAGTATTCCACGCTCATAGAACTTCTGGCCTTTATCTGCAAAAAACTGAACCAAGTGCGATTTTATACCCTCATCATTGCCGAAAGTTTTACCATTTAAGGAGTTCTGCAAAGATCGAAATAAATGGTGGTCTGATGGTGCAAGGTCAGGGCTATATGGTGGATGCATCAAAAGTTCCCAGCCAAGCTCACTCAGTTTTTGGCAGTTTGCCCAATTGTTGACAGTAAACATCCGAATTAATAGTTTGGTTCCTTGGAAGCAGCTCAAAATATACCACACCCTTCCAATCCCACCAAACAGACAGCATAACCTTCTTTTGGTGGATATCAGCTTTTGAAGTGGTTTGAGCTGGTTCACCATGCTTGGACCATGATCGTTTTCGATTGACGTTATTGTAAACAATCCATTTTTCATCTCCAGTTATGATTCGTTTTAAAAACGGATCGAATTCATTGCGTTTAAGGCGCATATCACAAGTGTTGATTCGGATTGTTAAATGAAATTCTTTCAATTCATTATTTGGGTACCACATATCAAGTTTTTTACGAGTCCAAGTCTTTTTATGTGATAATGAACGGTTGACTTTGGTATATTTAATTTCTCTCCTATCTCACGCTCAGTTACATGACGATCCGAATCGATTAAAGCCTTGATATCGTCATCGTCAACTTCACTTGGCCGACCTGAACGTGGCTCATCTTTAAGTGAAAAATCTCCAGAACGGAATTTGCGAAACCAATTTTGACACTGTCTTTCTTTTAAAGCTTTATCACCAAACACATCTCGTAACTTTTTAGCAACCTGCTCCGCGTTTTTTCCTTTACGGAAATAATAAAGTAAAATATGACGAAAATGCTCTTTTGTGGGCTCCATATTAAAATTGACGCCAAACAAACAAATGTAAACAAAATTTCGCGCACTTTTTTTCTAAAGCAAGCTAAAAGTGACAGCTAATAACTGACAAAAGAAAGAATGCAATTACAGAGTCACCGCCGTTCAAAAAAATTGTCAAAGCCGACTATATGAAAAATCCGCAATTACTTTTTGGGCAACCCAATAGATCCCCTCCTACAATAGTTTGCTCTTGAAACCCCTCGCACAGTTCCTTAGTACAAGAATCCTAGTGGAGTAGAAATCTCTTCAGCTTTATGTTGTGATTCCCGGTTTTTGACGTCTAACCTTCCTTCATCCACCGGTATAAATGCCAGTAATCAGCGTGGGAATCTCTCTCCCACTACAAACTCAAATTCGCGATCATTTATATGGCTGCTGTAAGAAATGTCAAGAGGGCCTCCTCCGTCCTTATCTCGTCCATTGCACTTCTTAGACGGCGGTGATGTCAGCCTTTAGTCTAACGAGGACATCAACCAGCTATGCAGCGGCACCTTGCCAATTAAGGCATCGGACATCCAGGTGCATGTCATTAAATCATAGTACATAATACGTTCGCAGTGGTCGTCATCATAAGTTTGGTATCTCAACCAAGTCGTATTTATATTTTTCGTTGGCGACGATATCTACATGTCGCCTTCCGAACCCAGTGATGTACAGACGCTGCAATTAAACTTCAGCGAACCTTTTAACCGAATATGTCGGAGTGGTTTCACTGAAACTTGATCTATTTTAGCCGTGACATAAGGCTCCGCTCGGATTGGTTACCGCATCTTTCCAGGGCACACGGCTTGAACCCAAGAGAAGGAATTGAGTATGGTTCAGTGACTGTAAGTGCAAATCCAGAAGATTGACTGTATCCCATTACATCCCACTCTCTTAATAAGACTATGAGAATTTAAATTTTTTGAAAAAATATTTTCCGGTACTGCCATTCGGAAGGACATCTAAAATTAAAGAAAATTTAATTTCTTTATTGCGGTCGCCCCTCGGCAGATAATGTCAAACCCTCAGAGGGTATTTCTGACATTTATTTATTTAATTCATTTACAATTATACTTTCTAAACCTACGTAGAACCAGATAATTTTTCTACTATTTATTTGGAACCATATATTGTAAATACTTATGTATATGTAGTCATAAATCACAAGAATATGTCAATTAGAAAACAGTTATATATTCACGTGGAAATACTCTAATGACATTTGCTTGCATTCCTATCAGCTGTTGGTTTGACAATTGATTGACAGAACAATGTGATCGTAAATTATCGACTTAATGCAACTAACTGGAGATAAGACAAAGTAATTTACTATGTAAATAAATTAATTATTAGGATTATTATTATGTGCTTTGTATTTATTTTTATTTTTATTATTATTTTTTATTTTAATTTTATTATTCTTATCTCCATTTTTGTTTGGTAAATGACGTGAGACACTGGTAAAGATAATAAATAAATATATATATTGTTTTAAATATTTTTTGCACTCTTTTATTATTTTTTTCTTCAAAGTATTTTCCCGTCCTTCTGTCCATTCATAAATTTACTCGTACTTAGATAAAAATTATATACATACGTGTACATTTACCTATATATTTTTAATAAATTAAAATTTATTTATGAATGGCTAAAGAGCCGGAGACACACATTTCAGTGAATGAATGTACGGTGTATTTTTGGTTACTATTATAAAAAAAAATTATGAATGAATAAATGAATTGTATACACGTATTTCTTACGTTTTTTCCTCGCGGTTATATGGAGATTTATGACCGACAAATTGGTTAAACTTATCGGTTAAGCGTGCAGTTCGACTGAGTCAATTATTATGTTGGGCATAGAGTAAATGTGATAATTTTGATGAAACATGCTTGTATATGGGTGATTTTATTTTATATTTATAATTATTTCAAGAAAAAGTTTTTTTTTAACGCTAAATTTTACTGGAAGCTATAATTATTGTCAATTTGTAATTAATAATGAAAGCGAGAGTTCTGCGAATTTATTGTTACAATAAAAAATATATTTATGGCGATATTTATATAATAAATATTTCTAAGTGAATTAAATTAGTTATATTAGAATATATGATTATAGAACGTATATACATATATATGTAATTAGATATTAGTATCTACTTCCATTTAATTCTTAATTACCGGTATGTGCTTTCCATTGGTGCGTGTGAAGGTCACAAATCTTATTAGTTTAAATTGTCTTTTTAATACTTAACAATTCGTTTAACATATCAATATATGTGCAAATGTGTTTTATATATACACATACATATATACTGAAATTATTTTTCAAGGTAATGGGCTTCTCTGGCAGTCATAAATAATTTGTTTTATTTTTCTCCATACTTGTATTTAAAATTGCCATATACATATGTACATATATTTATTAAAAAGTAAAATCTATTGGTATTTACACATAATTAGTTTATGATTTGAAAATGTGAAATAGAACAAAGTAAAGTGATATAAGCATTAGTTTTTTTTTTTTGTTACTATCTTTTGTTTTGTACCACTTTATTTTAACGTTAATTACATTTTGAACGTAAGCATTTTAATTTTTCATCTTATTTTTTTTAATTTTCATTATTTTGTATTTTTATTTCATTTTATTTAAATCTATGTTATTTAATTTAATTTTATTTACTTTTATTTGTTTTATTTTATGGTATATTATATTATCTTATTCTCTATTTCATTTTTAAATTTTTTAAAGTTAATTTATCTAAACAAAATTTATTGATTTATTTATTTAAATTCAATTTTACTTCCTTTCATTTTATCTTATTTTTATTAATTTTCTTTTCTTTTATGTTACTTTATTTTGTTTTAAATTTATTTTATTTTATAACATCTTATTGATTTTTATTTTTCCTATTTAATTTAACTGAACAAAATTTATTTGTTTATTTATTTAAATTCAATTTTACTTCATTTCACTCTTTTTAATTTTATTAATTTTATTTCATTTTTGCTACTTTACTTTCTTTTGTTTTTATTTAATTTAATTTTATTTTATTTTTGTTACTTGACTTACTTTTGTTTTTATTTAATTTTATTTTATTTTTATTAAATTTATTTTATTTTTATTAATTTTACTTTCATTTATTTTATTTTATCAAGATGGAATATATTGGATATTTTTTATTTTTTCTTTTTTCTTTTATTTAATTTAATCAAATAACATTTATTTATTATTTAATTGAAATTAACTTAATATATTTTATTTTACTTTATTTTGGTTTATTTTCATACTTTCCATTTTTATTTCAGTCGTTTTGTTTTATTCCCTTCCATTTTATTTTATTTTAATTTTTATCTCATATCATTAGATTTTATTTTATTTTAGTCTATTTTATTTTATTTTATTTTGATTTATTTCATTTTATTTTAGTTTTTTATTTTATTTTAATTTTTATTTATTTTAATTAGTTTATTTTTTTTTTTTGTTTTTTTTTTTATTTCCCTTTATTTTATTTTATTTTATTTTAGTTTGTTTTATTTCATTTTATTTTAGCTTTTTATTTCATTTTTATTTATTTTAATTAGTCTACTTTTTTTTATTTATTTTTTGTTTTTTTTTTTATTTTATTTTATTTCCATTTATTTTATTTTCTTTTTTTTATTTTATTTTTCCTTATTTTACTTTCTTCTGTTTTTATTTTATTTTATTTTTTTTTAATTATTTTACTATCAATTATTTTATTTTATTTTATTTCATTTTATTATATTTTATTTTATTTTGTTTTTATTAATTTTATTTTATTTTATTTTATAGTATTAATTTTATTTTATTTCATTTTATTTAAGTTTTTTATTGTATTTTATGTTGTTTTATTTTATTTTATTTTGTTTTATTTTATTTTATTTTATTTTATTTTTTTTTTTTAATTTAATTTAATTTTATTTTATTTTTATTTTATTTTGTTTTATTTTATTTTTCTTTATTTTACTTTATTCTGTTTTTATTTTATTTTATTTATTTTATTTTATTTATTTAATTTTTTTAATTATTTTACTTTCAATTATTTTATTTTATTTTATTTTATTTTATAGTATTTTAGTTTATTTTATTTTATTTTATAGTATTTTATTTTGTTTTAATTTATTTTATTTTATTTGATTTAATTTTTTTATGTTATTTCATTTAATTTAATTTTATTTTTTATTGTTTTATTTTATATTATTTTAATTTTTTATTTCCTTTGATATAAGTTGATCACCCAAGTATTATATATATTTTTTTAAGTTTTATTATCTGTGACTACCTGAGGGTCATAATTCATTACTTTTACGTGGTTAATACATATGTAGCTATATCAATATGTTTTAATTGGTTTATGGGCAGTTTATAGCGAGTTATCCGCTGTCGGGTTCATAAGCCCACAGAGACTTATATACATAAATGGATCCACTTGAAAGCGATTCTGATACTATAATATTTCATGTATTGTAGATTAGTTTTGCTTTTCGGCAGCTTTGATTTACTGAAGTACTTGCAATAAAATGTCTTTCCTGTTTCCTTTAAAAGCACGAGAGTAAATTAAGATAGAATTAAAAAAAAGAATTGATTTAGAAAAACTTAAATATTAAAAAAAAAAAATTAAAAGATAAAATAAATCAAATAAATAAAACAAAGTAATACAAAAGAAAAACAAGAAAAATAGAATTAAATTAAAAAAAAATTAATTAAAATGAAAAAATAAATAAAAAAAGAAAAAATAAAATAAAATGAAGCAAAGCAAAATATAATAAAAAATAATTTTAAAAATAAAATAAAACAAAGTAAAATAAAAGCTAATAAAATGAAATAAAATACAATTGATTTTTGTTAAATAAATAAATAGTTGAATGTTGTTTAAATAAATTTAAAAAAATAAAAAATTTTAAGATGTAATAAAATATAATATAATAAAATTAAAGTAAATTAAATAAATAAATAAAATAAAAAATATAAATGAAATAAAAAAATTTAAATTAAACAAAACAAAACAAAGTTAACTAAAATAAAATAGAAAAAATTAAACTAATAAAAAAATACGGTTAAGTCGATTTAAGGTACAACCTATGCTTAAGATTAATAAACAGTTTTTGATTAATTTTCTGAAACAAAAATGTACACGCACTCATCCAATAAGTGTTCTTTTAATTAATTTTACATTACATAAATTACAATTAACCCACTTTGGTTAATGCCATTTCTTGTAATTATCGCCTAACTTATCAAAATATAAGTAAGTTAATTGTTTGATAGAACAAAAATTAGTATTATTGAGTTGTAACATGATTACATATTGAAACTCTCAAAGAGATATGGTTCACATGTTGGTGAATATAAATACATACATATACATACATGTACGAGTACATTTTATCAAAAAAAAAAAAAAAACGCAAGATCATATTTTCTCATGTATGCCAGACAATCAATTTTAATCAAAATCAAAATTTTCAATAAATTAGTATATTATTACTAGTGACGCCACAAAACTTCTGGATAACTAAAAAAAATATATATTAACACTACTTTGTTGTTGTGCTCTTCTTGTTAACTATGACAGCGAAGTAAATATGATTATGTGTGATTTTATATTATTATTATAAATATTTTTTATTTTAATTTTTTTAATCAAAAAAATAGAGGTACATATGTACTAAAGAAATTAAAAAGAAGAGAAAAAAATTGTGTTTGTCGATATTTCAGTTATTATCGCTCTCATCAATGGTAATTGGTACATAAATTTTGTGATTTCACTCAAGTGTTAAGTGAAAAGTGTGATTAGATTTATGAGTGTGGGTGTTCTTTTGTTGTTACCATTCGGTTAGCTATGAATGAATATTTATTAAATGAGTATTTCATTAAGTAAACGTAGTTTCCATGCGATTAATATGAGGTATGCATTTGCAGATAGAAGTGCAACTTTGTTACTAATAATAATAATAATAATAATAATAATAATAATAATAATAAAATAAATAAAATATTTTAAATATATATGTGAAGAGATTTGAATAAATTTTGAAGTGGCTTCGGATATCTGCGACATAATCTTGCGCATGTGTATGTAAGTGTATTATCGAATTATCGCAATTTGATTTTTGTTCGCAATACATATAAAACACATGTTGATTTTCAAGTATGAATACACTTCAAATATTGTGATATACAAGAGAGATAATTTTGTACAATTTTTTTTTTTTTTTATATCATTATTTTGTGGGGGCTAGACTAATTTAATTTAAAAAATACGCCATTAAAAACATGCAAATCACTGAAAATGATTTTTCCTTGAAATAATTTTTTTAATTAAATATCATCGTAAAATGTTAAACTTAAAAAATTGGCATTAATAAATTTCGATTTAAAATGCATGCAACCGATGAGTTATAGTTTGAAATCACTTTTTGAATACTAAATTGTAAAGGAATACCTTTTATTTAGGGAAACATTTTAATACTAATAATTTTTATTTCGAAAAAATTCGAATAACAATTTCTATACATAAATTAGCATTTATTATGTTTTAACTATTTTTTAAGTGCCCAAATATCATGATCATCTTGCGCTGATTGTAATACTTCTACACTCATGTACAAATATATTTATATTCTATATAAAGTATTTCCTTACCAATTTTGATAAGATTTCTTTACGTTTGCGTAATTTGTGATAAAATAGTCCAAGAACAAAAATATCAATGTCAAGATAAGTATTGTATTTTTTTTAAATTGTTTTTGATTAATCTCCGAATGTTTTTTTAATTAAAATTAAATTAAAAATAAATTCAATTAAAGCTCATTAACATAGAAAAAAAATTTACAAAACAGGTCGCAAAAGCAGTTTATTTTTATTTTTTCTAGTTCATCCGATCATTTATTTTTTAAATTAAGTTTTAAACAAATTTTCACTACCCTCAGAAGTAATTAGAGTTCAGTAAAGCCTGTCCAAAAATATATATAAAAAATCAGGAGTACTAATTTTACTGCATTACTTACTTACCTACTTACTTACTAATATAATATTATATTATTAAATTAAAATAAAAAATAAATTACAATTACATAAGAAAAATTGTGAAAAAAAGACAAAACGAAATAAAATAAAATAAAATATAATATAAAAAATAAACAATAAAATATAATAAAATAATATTAAATGGAAAAAATAATTTAAAATAAAATTAAAAAAAAATAAAGAAAATTAAAAAATAAAATGTATAAATTTTATAAATTTACACGATATAAGAAAAAGTGAATTCAATAAATAATATAAATAATAAGTTTTATTTAATATAATTAAATGAAAGCAAAAATTAAAGAAACAATGAAATAAAATAAAAACACTATTAATTTAGATTTAATAATAATATAAAAGAATGAGTTAAAATAAGTTAATATAAAATTAAACGAAATTAAAATAAAATAAGATAACACAAAATTAAGAAACAATAAATAAAATAAAACAAAATAAAAAAGGAGAAATACAATATTTAATATCTATATAAAATTAAATAAAATTATACAAATTAAAAAAAATAAAATGAAATAAAGTAAAAAATAAACCAAAATAAAGTAAAAAATAAACTAAAATAAAATAAAATATAAAATAATAAATAAAAGAAATATTAAATGAATTAAAATTAAATTAAGTAAAATAATTTAAATTAATTAAAATTAAATGAAATAGTGAAAAAACAAAATTAAATAACACAAAATAATATAAAATAAAATAATCAAAAATTTGTTGAAAAAATTAATAATTTAAAATAAAATAAATTATGACAGAAACAATAAATCAAATACAATTATTTAAAATAAAATATTATAAAATAAAATAATGCAAATAAAATGAAATAAAAATAGAGAAAAATAAAATAAAACATTTTAAAATAAAATTAAATAGACCAAAATGAAATAAAACATAATATTATATTAAAAATAAAATAAAAGTAAATATTAAATAAAGAAAAATAAATAAAACTAAATTAAGATAAAAGAGTAAAATAAAATAGAAATAATATGAAATATATTAAATTAAATGAAAGGATAAGAAAATACTATTAATTAAAATAAATAAAATTATTTATTAAATTAATAAATGAAATAAAATGATGATTAGAAAATTAAATATTTTTTTTTATTATTTTTTCGAAATTCTAGAAAAGTTGGATATTAAACTAAATAGTACCACTAACTTTGAACAGTTAAAAGTAAACATTAGGATTTTAATTTTTTTTTAATTTTTAATTATTTGTTATTATTATTATTTAATTATTTGACCATTTAAATATATCTCCAGAAATAGCTTTTATACAGGTAAAATGTTATAACTCTTCCGTTTAATTTTATTTTTGAGTATGTTTTATTCATGAAAAATGATAATTTGAATGAGAAATTTCAGAAAATTTTCTCTCAAAATCTCAGAAGCTCAAGCCAAAGCAACATTGTAACATTTTTAAGCTTTAATTGCATTTACCTGATTTGTTGCACTAAATTTTTTATGGCAATAATGTAAACCAATAATTAACTGCTTTTATACATTTTTTGTATTTTTTATTTTATTATTTTTTTACCAAATCACCGTTTAGAAATTTGCACAATTTAATTAACATACATACAGCGCAAAATGTAATTTTTATTGACATACACAAATTCCAAAAAAAAAAAAAAAAAAAAATGCAATAAACACTTTTTATACAGCAGCCGCAGTATTAGGTTGATCGAAGTAAAAAGACAACAACAAATTGCGTTATTAACATACCAGACATATTCATTAGCACACAAGATCAATAAACGCGTTAAATTCTATTTTATTTGCACAAAAAAGAATTATAATTACAACAAGTAAATAATACGTTTCGCCTAAAGAGTGCTGGTGACGAGCGCATTGTTATTTTTACTTGTTTTTTGTTTTATTTATTTTCATTTTCTTTACTTAATTTTATCTTCTTATTAAATATATGAATAATATATTTAATTTATTTTTTTTTCAATTTCTTGCATACGTTTTTTACCTTTCAATTATAATTATTTTATCACGCTCTGATTTGTGGTATTCTAATTATTTAGCTGACACTAATCATTTATTTTACACTTGTGTACTAAACCAGTTTTCGTTTTCAATTCACAGGTTTCTAGTTACTTAGTTTATATATATTTACTTTAATACTGAAATTCTTTTCATTTAGAACGTTGTTCGCGCCTCTAAGTACCAGCGGGAACTGAACCGCACCAGAGTCGCAAGCAACCATATATATATGTATGTATACAAAAATCTAATCTGGCTGAAAGCGTCAACGCATGCGAAATCACTCAAGCAAGTCATTCACTCCCAGTTACGCGTTTAAAAGAAACACTCACAACAAACTCAACCCTAAATTGAGCCCCATAAATAATCCACTCAATTTGCGCTGATAACGCGTTGAATATGTTTTGGTGATAACTGCTAACGTGGAGCCGGGTGGGCAAGTGTGTGGACATTTAGTGGTGCTCATATCTACATATGTATATGTGGAAGTGTGCTTTTGCGTACGCAATGGCGGCGCGCCAACTATCAATCTACTAAACCAAAATATGCAACAAACGATTTTTTTTCTAAATTTTGTTTTTGGCTGGCTCGTGCAAATTCTGTGTTTCTTTTTACCGGTGCGTTTTATGTCATTATTTATTTATTTATATATTTTCGTTTAATACAAATGATGCCAATCGCACGCGGTGCACACGAGCCAAGAGTGTGGTAATAAACAAAAAACTAAATGAAAAGACAAACAAATTAATTAAATTAACTATGTACAAAAAATTAAAGAAAAAACACAATTTATTCACAAAATTAAAATAAAAATATAAAAATAAAATAAAAAAATAAAATTAATTAATTAATATCTAATAAAATAAACTAAATGAAAGAAAAGAAAAAAAAACAATGAAATAAAATAAAATCAAATAAAAAAAAAATAAAATAAACTAAATGTAATGTAATTATTCATAATTATTTTTCATACAAATAAATAAATAAATAAATAAATAAAAAAATAAAATAAAAAAAATTAAATAAAATAAGGTAAAAAAAAAACAAAATAATATAAAAAAAAATAAATTAAAATAAATAAAATAAAATGAGGTGAAAAGGAAATAAAAATTAAAAAATAAAAAAAATAAAATAACTTAAAATAAAACAAAATAAAATAAAGTAAAACAAAATAAAATGAAATGAAATAAAATAAAATCAAGTAAAATAAAATAAAATAAAATAAATTAAAAAAAAATAAAATAAAATAAGGTTTAAAAAACAAAATAAAATAAAGTAAAACAAAATGAAATAAAATAAAATTATCTAAATTTAAAAAAATAAATTAAAATGAGGTAAAAAGAAAGTAAAAATCAAAAAAATAAAATAACTTAAAGTAAAACAAAATAAAATGAAGTAAAACAAAATAAAAAAAAATGAAATAAAATAAAATAAACTAAATTTAAAAAAATAAAAAAAAATAAAATAAAGTAAAATAGAAAAAAATAAAATTTATTTAAAATAATTTATACTAAATTAAATAAAGTATATTAAATTAAATTAATTTATTTTTTCTTATTTTGTTTTACCTTATTTTATTAAATTAAATTTAATTTATATTATTTTAATTTAATTTAAATTAATTTAATTTAATTTAGTTTAATTTAATTTAATTTTATTTTATTTAATTATGTTTTACTTTATTTTATATTTATTTTAGCTTTAATTTCATTTAATTTACTTTATTATATTTTATTTTGTTTTATTTCGTTTTACTTTATTTTATTTTGTATTATTTTAATTAATTTTATTTTTTATCTTATTTAATTTTTTTAATTTCATTTTATTTTATTTATTTTATATTATCTTATTTTATTTTATTTTATTTTATTTTATTTTATTTTATTAAAAAAAATATTATAATAATACATTAGAAAATAATAATGAAATAAAGTATAAAAAAATAAATTATATGAAAAAATATATAAAACAAAGAAAAGAACAAAATAAAATAAAAAATTTAATAAGAAGTATAATTAAACAAAATAAAATAAAATAAAATAAACAAATAAAGTAAAATAAAATAATTTATTTTATGTTCAATGAAATAAAAGAACAAAACCTTATAAAATAAAATAAGAAATAAAATGAAAATGTACAATTAATAAAGTAAAATAAAGTAAAATAACTAAATATAAATAATAAATAACTAAAAACTAACCAAAAAAATGGTATAAAAATTAAATTGGAGAAAGTTAAACATTTAATATAAAAAAAAATATTTAAATAATAATTAATTAGAAAGCAAATAAAATAAATTAATTGAAAATAAAAATATAAAAGAACAGTAAGATTAACATGGAATAAAATAAATTAAATTAAATAAAAACTAACCTAAGTTAGATATACTAGTTTCAAGAAAAGTTAAAAAATAAAGAAAAAAGATATAAAACAAAAAAAAAAAATAATATCAAAAACTGAAAGAAAATAACATATAATTTAGATAGGGACTGATCCGACCGGTATAGTTTTGGATGAATCTATCGCTTCTCCTTCTGGTACTTATATACTTCGGACCAAAGTTAATAAACCAATTCATGTACATAAATGAAAGGTATAAATATTCCTTTTACGTAAATTTTACATAAATTTTACATATGATACATATATAATTACTCAATGCAATAGGAACCCAATTTACATAAAATACGTCATGTAAAGCCCCTTAAGATATAATAAAATCAAATAAATCAAAGCTTATAAACATATTTTAGACTTTGACCTCGAACTTGAATTGAATGGAAGTGGTGGAATAACAAGTTCATGTATGAGCAAAACAAATATGTGATTCGTCTTCCTGTTACGCACACTTTCATATATCCGAAAACATAAATAAATGCATATTAGGGTGGTATAATTTTCAGCTTTTGAAATTTAATTTGATAATATTTCAATTATTTTCTTCATTCTTAAAAATATGTTTATAGTCATGAAAAACTTTTATTGACCATGTCATTGCATAAAATTAATATAATAAAGGGTACAGATGCGTTTAGTATAAATTAAATTAAATAAAAAGGTATAAATTGATTGAAAAAGACAAAAAAACTAAACCAAAAAACGTAGAAAAGTTTAGTTAACTCATTGGAATGTTTAAATATAATTTTTATTCATTTCTTTTTGTTAGAAAATTTTATTAATTAAATTCACGGATTTTTAAATTAATTAATTACTAATTAGAAGTCTATATGCAATTAATACAAACCCCAAAATGTAATTACTACCTACCTTAATGCTTTTGCTACATATTTAAGGGTTTTAATTACTCACTTGGAGAATACGCGCAGTGAAATTTAATGACGCTCCGCTTTATTCATTCACCAATTACTATTTGTACATTTTTAAAATTCATATATAAACAAGTGTAATTGGAATGCAAAAAGCGCACAACAGCGAAATTGCGTATAAAGTTGAATATGTATTATACATATATTCGTATGTATGTGAGAATCAATTTTGCAAAGGTACACACGTGCGTATGAGTAACAAAAATAAAGTCATTAATGAAAACAAAAAACTAAATGGGTATGTATGTATGTGTGTTTGTCAGTTTATTACAAGTAAACACCTTTTATAACAAGTACATATTTACAAACGTAAGTGCTCATAAATACATATTTATAGTTGTGTACCTTTGCGTAGAAGCATGGGAATTTTCCACACATTGTTTGATCATTTTCAATGAACAATCTTTAGCAGTGAAGAAAGATAATAAATTTGGATTTAACTAAATTTATTTTATTTTTTAATTTACTGAAAAGATTCCTATATTTTATTTTATTTTAACTTATTTTGATTTATTTATTTTTTAATTAATTTTACTTATAATATTTAATTTTCTATTTTCTTTTCGAATTTAATTTATTTTATTTTATTTTATGTCATTTTATTTTATTTTTATTTTTTTATTTTATTTTTATTTTTTATTTTATTTCATTTCATTAATTTTAATTTAATTCAATTAAATCGTTCTATTTTATTTTTAATTTACTTTATTTTAAGTTTTTTAATTTACTTTTATTTAATTTTATTTGAATAAATTTTATTTTTAAAGCTATTATACATTTTTTTTTAAATTCTATTATTTTCTTATTCCATTTTATTTTAGTTAACTTAATTATATGTACACGTATATATGATGAATTACTGACAACAAAAAACATTTTAATTGATTTAAAAAAGATTTTCATTTGTAAATATGTATAAAAATAAACGTAATCTCTATTAATTTGTTGTTGCGTCTTATTACTCTTACCTATTGTGAAAAGTATTTGCTAATAATAATAGTAAAATTAAAATTTAATGATTATGCAAATTTTCCCAGTAGTGGTGAAAAAATTGTTATTCACATTAAATAAAGTGCAAAAAGAATTTCCAGTATTGAAAAACAAAAGCAATACAACCAACAACTGAAAAAAAGTGTGTTTTTTTACAATTATGAATTAGTTCGATATGTTTTTGTTAAACACAATGAATTAATTTTTCCACGCCAAATTGGTTATGTGTCATTGAGTGGAATATAGTTTTAGCGTTGCCAACGATTTTTAAGTAATTTTATTTAAGCATGATTTATATAGAACCAGGAAAAACTTAAACAGCGAAATTGATAAATTGGCTGTATAAAATACGTAGTAAAATAGTTTTCAGATATTTTTTTGGGCTTCATTTAAAATTCGTGGTACCCATCGTGCATATTTATTCGTGTATCCCAGATTATACAGCCATGGCAGATTATACAGCCATGGCATCTCCATTTTAGCCGATCGTTCTAAAATTTGAAAGGAAGATTAATAAAATAATTGTAAAGGATTTGGTATTTTTAGATTTAACAAAAACAAATTGAAAGTCACCAACTGACCGAACTTCCCCTCTTATATAACGCACACACTTAAAAATGGGTGGATATACTCATAAGTTGAAACATAAAGATATGTACATATGTACCTCTCGAAACACATATGGGCATATCTCAGATACGAGTTATTAACTGTTTAGGTGTAAGATTGGACCCTAGACCGTAAGGCGCTGCGGAAAAAAGCCTTCAAAGTCATTTCACAACTTAGCGTTGAATAAAAAGAAAGCTCCTAATGGTGAGAACAACTCTAATTTTATTTTACTTTGCTCTAAGGTGCCGAGTTATGGGCAGACTGCAGAGCAACTTTGAGGGTAGCGTCTCGGTCTACCACACCTTAGAAGGTGAAGCTATAGCTGTAATAAGCAGAAGCGTTTTCATCGATCTCTTGGCAGCCGAAAGGAAAAGAATCTGGACTCTCGAAAAATGAGTGGCCAAGGAAAAACTGTTAACCCAACATGAGAGGAACACAAACGAAAAGAATCACTGAACCAGTGGCAAACCCGATGGGCGGTTGAAAACCATAGCCCATGAACGGTCAGGTTACAGACGTCAGAGTATCGACAACTAAGAAATTTCACGTCGAATATACAATACTCACATGTATTAACTGGCAAGCTGGGCGAACCGGACATAGTACGAGTACTAAAGGCAGAGAATATTTTTTCAGATTTCAAAAGCTTTATGATGAAGAAATTTTTGAAAAGAGTTGTCACTTTTTTTAACTGACAAGTTAAGTGAATTATGCTCAGAGTATTGAGCTAAAGACAATTTTGGAGACTTTTAGTGAACTTTTTTTTGAGACATGCCATCTTTAGGTAATTTCATATGCAGTGGATATCAAGTTAAAGATATTTTAAAAAGGCTTAAGCGAAAATACAATATATTTGAAAAGTTTTAATTTAAAAGATATTTCACAAATTAAATATACACGTGTAACAATATTGGTATCAAAATAGAGAGATTTCAAAGGGGTTTTGAGGAGTGTTGCAACATGTACCAAAAAAATCTAACATTTTTAAATAAAAAATATGTGATTTTTTATTTTGCAACCCCTGATACTGAACTTTATCGAGTGTATGCCTTCCATGATTGTTGTATTACAACTTTAGAAAATTGTAAGAAAATATCAGAAAGGGAAGAGATTTGCCCACCAAAATTTAAATCGAACTCAAGAAGACGTCTCACAGTTTTTCGATGTTTCAAGGAAATTTTGTAAGCAGACATAATATTGTTGTAATAATTAATATCCTAAAGTTACTGATCGGACTTGAAATTTCATCAGACTGTTTCTATGATACCTGGAAAGGTTAACAAGAAAAAAATGTGGACCCGGGAACTGACCTATTCCAAAAAAAAAAGTCGTATGTCGCCGCGGAACGGGAGTTCTCCAAAAGTTACCAACCGAATGACTTCAAATTTCTGATTCCTGAGATGGCTTTTCCAAAAAAAAAAAATTCGGGAAGTGGACCGGGGACTGAGAAAACTTATTTATGGATTGAATTATTTGAAATTCGGTACATAGGCAGCGTTTTGTTAGATTAACAGGATTACTACATTTACCGCTAGAAACAGATATGGATATAAACTCAGATACGTTGGGGTCGAGAAGAGTTATTAACTATTTGGGTGTAAGACACGCTGCGGAAACAGGATGACTACATTTCTCTCCGGAAAGTGGACCAGAGTCTAACCTATTCCAAAAAAGTTTATTTATAGCTGGATTTACTTGAAATTCGTTCTTCCCGGGAAGTGGATCAGGAACCGACTTATTAAAAAAACTGGACTATTCCGCTCCCCAGGAAGTGGACCAATATCAATGGTTAAACCGAAAATGCTGTATTCCCATAAGTATTGAGTGAATGAAGTTATGACATATCCTTTTGTCATGATGCATTTTTCATACATTTAATGAGTATGTGCGACAGGGAAGCGTTGCTCGTTCATTATAAAAATTTCTTAATTACGCTAAAAGTCACTTAAGTCGATTAAGTTTCCAAACACTTTTGAATTCAATCTAACCGCTAAATATATTGATATTTGGAAATCTGTTCAGTTAGTTAGTTAAACAGGTTGCTCGATCACGGAACCCAAAACTCGTGATGATACCTACGAGTATGTTGGTTGTGCGAAAAAGATTCCTCTCACTTTTCCAGATACACAAAAGTTCAGAAAATTAATGATGCCAAGAAATCAATAACGGAAAGCACTGAGAACTGAACAGTGCCAGAAAAGTTGTTTGAGAAACCATCCTTCTACCTTGAGTCCCTACAACACGGTGTCCAGTTAAAACGCCGAATATTATGCGTATGGAGATCTTGTTTAGAAGGAGTTAACACTTAATGATATTCACTTGTCACTCTGTCATCTGCTGTTAGCTCTACTGGTGAAGGCTAGTCTTAACAAATACTTAGCAGAGGAAAGAGGTATGCCTACATTATGTATAGAGTTTACCGGGGTTATAACTGCACACTATCCGGTCAGCTCATCGCCCCCGCAGCTCTCTGGGCGCAGCATCTTTTCTTACTTCTACAGCCTAAGAAAAACGCCTTGAAACAAATTTTTTAATAGATCCATATGTACGCGTATTCAACATTATAGCATCTGCTTAGAAAAAATAATTGAAAAATCTCCAAATTGAATATTTTATAAGTGGTAAGAGCAAACACGTTTAGTGTCAAATATTTCGAAGTGAAACTACCTTATAGAATTTTTTTAATTATATGTTTAATGACGAGGTTGGTTTAATAAACCTTGGAACTCACAAAATGATTGAGATGTTACTTTAAAAAAATCTGACATTGTTTACTTTTTTCTATTATTTTTTTTTTTAGTTTAGCGTCAGATGTGTTACCGCTAGGACAGTATAGAAATATACATATGTATCTAATCCCCAAGTTTGGTCTCAAAACGGAGGAACGGAGTTTGTATACAAACAGTCGATATAAATTTGAATGACTCTATTGCTTCACCTTCCTCTAGACGTCACAGTGCAGACAATAAATAACAGTAATATATTTATTAAGTAAAATTTCCAAATGGTGCTTATGGAGGTAAACAGCTTCAAGTAGGTCTTAATATTCACAAGAAATCTCCACTCAATGACGCGTGCTTTGATTGTTTGAGCTTTTTTTTCTATTTGTTTATAATATTTCATGTTTGTAGCTGTATGTATGTTATTTAATACAAATGTAGGTATTTCTGTAAAATAGCACACGTGAGGAGTGTAGCTGCAAAGCCTTTCCTTGCGGTGAAATTTTACAAACCACTCGAAGAATTGTTCATTTAAGTGCACCCGATTAAAATTACTTACTTACTTTACTTATTTGCAGTAGCAACAATGTGAGAACAACAACAGCGCGACGATATTTGTTTACAAATTAAGATAAAAGTGTAAAAAACCGGTTACATTAATAGATTTGATGGGTGGATAATTTATTGCATTATTTTTGCATTTCATCAAACTGTGAGTGCAATGCATACATATGTATGTATGTAAGTCATATATAGGAATATAGATGAATGTACATTTATGTAAATATGTAGGTATATCTAGTGATCACGATTTACTGTGTAAAATGTAAATTTTAATTATAAGTGAATTAATTTAATTAATTGCATTAAATTCTATGAAAATATATTTCCAGCGATGTTAGGGTAAAATCAACTTAAACTCAGAATTTATTGTTTTATGTTAGTCTAAAGGGTGTTACCAGACGCACAACAAGAAGCTCACCTCAGAGAAGATTTTTATCGCCACTACTGTGGTGCTTAACCGGAACTGCCCATCAACACAGGTTGTGGTATTGTTTCATACGCTGACGACTTTGCCTTGACAGCGATAGTCAAACACCTACAAATACTAAGCAATATACTCCAAAATGCTCTATGTATCTATAGTTGAGAGATGGTGCACAGATAGCGGGCTGGATGTGAATCCTTACCAGGAGATACAAACTGCATGCCTTTGAACCAACTAAAATAAAGGGCGTGAAGATCACCCTCTCTACCGAGGTAAAGTATCTCGGTATAATCTTGGACAGCAAACTGGAGCCAGAATACGGCAGAAAGGTCAAGGAAAGCTTTAACGACACTTTACGCCTTCAAAACGGCGATAGGAAAGAGATGGGGTCTAAGACCGAGTATCGTCCACTGGTTAATTACATCAGTAGTTAGACCAATCTTATTCTTCGGGGTCACCGTTTGGTGGCCAGCACTCGATAAAATTACATTCAAAAGCAAATTAGAAAGAGTTCAACGATCGGCGTCTATCCTGGTAACGGGAGCACTGCCATCAACTCCCTCGAAAGCATTGCTAACTCTTCTCAACTTCCTTCCTCTGGATCTATAGGGGAAACTACAAGCAGGCTGCAACTCAATGCAACTCAAGCTAAGAAGATTTGCAGTATTGAACACACAGGAATATTATCTCTTATAGAACTGCCGAGGGATCTGGACTGCACCACCTCCTGTATGTGCTACGCAAATCTTTTCTCCATGGGAATCCCAAACAGATGCGAGTGAGAAACTGCTAACGCCCCCGACCAGAGAGCAATAGCAATCTTCATAGGCGGCTCAAGGCTTCATGGGAAAGTGGGTTGCGGAATTTATTTTCCCATGCTCTCATTGAACATGAGAATGATACCATCAGACCACTGCAGCGTTTTCTAGGTGGATCTCTGTGCAACTATGGCGGCCGCGGTGTGGTTGCACGGCAGCCGGACAATCGGCTATAATATACTCCGGCAGTCTTGCTGCAATCAAATTTCTTCTATATAATGGTACCACGTCAAAAGTTGCCATAAAATGTAGGATCTTTCTTAAAAAACTCTCAACTAAATACAACACTGCCGTTGTCTGGGTACCGTGACCAGACAGCTATGACCGAAGTTGGACGTGAAAAAATCAAAACACCTTATTCTTCTAGACCGGTTCTCCATAAACATAACGATTGGCATAATACCTGGACATTGTTTAATGTTGTTTCACGGCAAAATAATGGACTATCACTCTAATGATATCGGCATCGGTGATTACCTCGTTTTGAGCCAGTCACCGAGCGTGCGATGAAGCATCTAGTCTTGAGTCTCGTTGGGTATCGGTTGCATCAAAAAGGCCCTTCCGAATTCTTAGTCTGTTTGCATAGCCGTAAAAACGTTGGCGGGGATACCAATCTCGCACATAGTGGCATAGAGGCAACTCCTTTTCGTGCTGTCAAAGGCTGCTTTAAAATCGACGAAGAGGTGTTGTGTCTTGATCCTCTTTTCACGGGTATTTACCAGCATTTCAAGCATGGTGGTCAAGGGTAGGCTTACCAGATCTTAAGCCACACTGATAAGGTCCAAACAGTTCCTTGACAATGGGATTTAATCTCTTAAATAGCACGCTTGTAAGATCTTATGCGCGTTTGCCTTTTGCGGATTGGGTAGATCACACTCATATTCCAATCATCGGGCATACTTTAATCATTTACGATAACACTCGAGTCCCCAACAGCACCAGTCACTTTATTTTGTAACTGCTTAAGCGATTTTCGGGCGAGCTCCTCCTCCAATTCGTGGTTTTGCGTCTTGATGTTTTTCCAACAAATGGAGGGACCTACAGTTTACACTAAGCCGCCTCCGAACGGCTGACGGTTTTTATATGAGGAGCCTTTAATTTCATGTCAGAAATACACTCGCAGGGATTGACATTCGATTGTTACCTCGTACAACGCATTGTTCCATGGTGTACGGATCGCCTTAGAGGCCGGTAAAGTCGTAAGGGCAATACGAATGACAGCCTGGTGTTGCTAAGTGTTAACTTGAGGTTCATTAGTTGATATTCTGTAGCGGCAAATGACTGAAAACTAAATATTCTCATGGAGCTTGTGGGGTAGTATCTCAAGTTCCAAAGTTTCGTCAATGAATTTACCAAAAGAGCTAAGTTTCCTTTTAGTAAACATATGTATGTGTTTTGATTATTTGAAAGTTTCTAAAACAGTTGATGGTGCCCATATTGCAGGCTAATGTCCAAAGTAATAATATAAAGTTCACCATTAAGCTGAGATTAAGTAGGTTTTATTGGAGACGCTCAGGAGTATGTATTTGTTTTTTAGAAGCGACTGGAACCTGTTCATCGATATTAGCGCTGAATTCCACCGTCACCAATCTTGAGAACCAGCATTCATTATTGCATAATATTCGACCGAATAGACCACGTACAGCAAGCAGTGAAGAAAATATAGCGGCCGTGGTTGAGAGTATACACGAAGACCGTGGATAGTCGATTCGGCGCCCTTTGCAGCAACTCGTATGGAACGACTTGGCTCATTTTACGTCGAGATCTTAAATTGATAGATTCATTGACAGAACACTTTGGTTTTGAGCCGGTCGATTGGCTATCAAAATCGTGTGATATCACACCGTTTTTCCTGTAGGGATATGTAAAGTCTAAAGCCTATGCGGACAATCCCGCTTCGATTCAGGCCTTGGAGCAAAACATTACGTGTAACTGGCGAATGACAATCGAAATGATCGAGCGACTCATCGAAATTTGGACTCAACGGATGGACCTTCTGAGACTTATAGCCTATTTCACTTTTCAAAGTGAGTTAACTCACTTTCGGTAATTTAACAGAAAATGTTATGTTAACAGTCGATGCTGTCACGTTTCGGTATATTTCTTGCCAGAGTCGTGTATTTTCGGATTTAATGAGGGGCCAGACTTTTATTTTGCATGCTGAATTTTTTTCTGGAAAAGTTACTTTTTTGCATTAATATTGACATAAAAACATATATTAAGTAATTCGCGAAGATAATGCTTTTCCTCTTTAAAAAATAAAATAAAATAAAAATAAAAAACAATCAAAAAGCAATTGCGGAATAGAAAACGATCCCTTCAACATAAAAATATACGCGACTCTGGCAACTATCAGCTGATTGCACAAAACAAATAATTATGTATACATAATTGGTGCAAAACAAATATTTATGTATATATAATGTGTGCTTTGTAACTGGTTAAGCGATTTTTCGGCCGAGCTACTCCTCGAATTGTGGTTTTCTAGAAAAACAAAATAAATATTTACTTAAAAAAATAAACTATGGTAAACTGAAAATGGAAACAAAACGACGCCAGTGGAACCTTACGAAGGAGCAAAGTTTCCTGGATTGCTGGGAAGGAAGAGCTCTGGAATTGAAAGGTTGCCGAAAAAACTCTCTTGTATACAAAGAAATGGCGGTGGAGTTAACGCAATCGGGGATCGAAATCACTGGCAGTTGTAAGCATGCAAAAAAGCAGTTTCCTTTCAGCAGCGTCTGTCCGTGCAGCAATAATCTGCACTTGCAAATTATAATATTGTATACCATAAATAGCAAAATAAAATAATAGCCCAGCTCCCATAGCTCCCATACAACCAATTTGTTGAGATATGAGGTCTTTGGTCACATGGTAAATCCATGAAAAAAGAATCTAACAGCAAAAAACAAATAAACATTGGCAGCGAAAACCAATCGATTTTGGAGGACTTCAGCGTTACCAACCGATCTTTCAAATATGAGAATTAATATTTAATCCTAAAATAAATTACGATGAAGGTTATGAAAGGTATAAAAACTTCTGTACGGCCTTAGACAACTGTCCTTTCTTGTTTAGTTTAAATCTGTCGCAGTTAAAATTTTGTCATTGAGGCCGCAGCTTCATCCACCCGAACAAAGTCGGAAAAACTCACACCGCTAATGTCTACTTATGATTCCATTGCTGGTTCTTCATAAATTGTTGGAATTATTGGAAGATATTCACAGTCTTCTCGTGTGAAAATGGGTTTTTTGAGAATCGTTTGGATGTTACAGCTCTCTGGGCCTTGTCAATTTGCAGTTAGTTGCTTATCGAGAGATACTAAAGCGAGTTTAGCAATTTCTATGCCAAAATTATGGCTGATCGCTTGATACGAGGGTTGCTATATAAATGTCTGGCCAAATAATGAAAACACGAATATTTATCAACGAAAATGGTTTTATTGTTTTTCAAAATATTCTCCATCAAGATTTATACACTTTTGCATGCGCTCTAACCAATTTTCGAAGCACTTTTTCCACTCCGATTGAGACACCTCCAAAACATGGTTTTTGAATGCTTCAATAGCATCTTCTGGCGACGAAAATCGTTGACCACGCATTATTTTCTTGATGTGTGGGAATAAAAAGAATCCATTGGGTGCCAAGTCAGGGCTGTACGGCGGATGACCCATCAATTCGACGTTTTGGCCGGTCAAAAAGCCGCTGTTTTGAGCCGATGTGTGTGAGCTCTCATTGTCATGGTGCACAATGATTCGTCTTCTCTTGTTCCTTTTTTGAATTTCTCCGAAGACTTCAGGCAAACAAAAGGTGGTGTACCACTCAGAATTGACCGTCCTACGTTGCTCAAGCGGAACAGTCGCCACATGGCCAGTTTTGCCGAAGAAACAGGCGACCATTTGCTTCGAAGTGCTTCTTCCACCAACAACTTTCGTTGGATTTGGTTCGTCTTGGAAGACCCACAGGGTCGATTGCTGTTTTGTTTCGGGCTCATACGTATAGATCCATGATTCGTCACTTGTGGCGATCTTATAAACGTCTTTTGAAGCACCGCGAACGTATTTTTTCAGCATTTCTTTACACCAATCCACACGAGCCTTTTTTTGAGCGATTGTCAAATTGTGCGGGATCCAACGAGAACAAACCTTTTTTACGGCCAGGTGTTCATGCAATATCGAATGTATGCTGATGGGAGAAATGCATAGGCATGCCTCTATCTGAAGGTATGTTACAT
>JAWMAG010000428.1:25000-81034 GCA_037013455.1 Ceratitis rosa | reverse complement strand
AAATTAATATAAAACAAAACAAAATGAATAAAAAAAAATATTAAATAAATTTAATCAACTAAAATATAATAAAATAGTGCAAAAAAATGTAAAATAAAAGCTTTGATTAAATTATTAAATAAAACAATCACAAAAAAATAAAAAGACATTAAAAAAATATAAATAAAATATAATATACTATTGAAATTTCAACTAAAAAAAAAATAAATTATATTAAATTATTAAATAAAACAAAAACAAAAAAATAAAAATTATTTCAAAAAATATAAATAAAATAAACCAATAAAAAGTAAACTAAAAAATTTACTTAAAATAAAAACAAAAAGTTAAAACTAAATAACATATAATTCAAAATAAAATATAATAATGTTTAATATAACAATATAAAATTTAATAACATAAAGTAACTTAAAACACAATAAAGTAGCTACAATAAAAAAAAACAAACAATGAAATAATTAAATGAAAGAAAAATAAAATTACTTTAATTAAAATAAAATCAGATAAAATTAAATTAAATAAAATAAATTAAAATAAAATTAAATCAAATAAAATAAAGTGAAATAAAATAAAATAATGCTAAATAAATAAATAATATGAAATAAAATAATGTAAGACAAAATCCAATATAAAAAAAGATAAAATTAAGTAATCTAAATTAAAACAAACTAAATTGAAATGAAGTAAATTAAAATTAAACGTAATAAAATTTAATATTAATACTATGCGAAATTATTATTGAAATGAAATTAAATTAAATAAAGATTATAATAAAAATTAAATGTAATTAAAATAAAATAAAACAAATTGAAATCAAATAAAATAAAACTGAATAAAATTAAATTAAATAAAACTAGAAATAAGTAAAATTAGATAAAGCAATATTAAATTAAATAAAATTAAATTAAAAAAAGTGGAATTAATTAAAATAAAATAAAAAAATATTAAATAAAATAAAATTAAAAATTAATAAAATGAAATTAAGTAAAGTAAAACAAATAAAATGAAATAAAAAATAACATGAAATTAATTAATATAATCTAAAATAACATATATTAAATAATAATAAAATGTAATTAAAAAAATTAAGCTGAAATAAAAACTATAAAAGATATCACATAAAATATGTTATAAATAAAATAAAACATTTAAATAAAAAAAAATTAATTTAAATATAAATAAAAAAAATATTGATATACGTCCAATTATGTCTGATACGCTCATACTTTTTGACCAAAAAATGCGTGGTGTCATGCCCCTCGAAAATTTGTTCCAGCAGTATTAAAATAATCGAAATTATTATAAATATCGTACACATAAAATTTCGTAAGGTGTTAAAAAATTGTTGTAAAACACGCGCAAATATTTGTACATATGTACACGTATGTATGTACACATTTGACTAAACTAAATATTTATAATTAATTCACTTTTAATATTTCTTAATTGGAATGTTTTCGAATGTACAAATCCTCGGCTGCCCACACAACACCAACAACAGGCTTTTTTGCCACTCTATGCATATACGTGTATAAAAAAGTTATGTTCATACATACATACACGTTACGTAGAGCGTACTCAAAATATGTAGATATGTACGCGTGTAACATAGGTGTTGATATGTGTGTGTATTACATAATGTTGTACGTTGACGATTGCACAAAATAACTAAAAATTTGAAAATTTAATTGAGTCGAAAAAATGCCGATAAGTAATTACAAACTAACATAAATATATATATGTACATACATAGGAAATATAATAACGGTGCTATGAAAAAAATGGCTAAATTTAAAGAAAAAAAAAAACAAAAACATTTAACATTGTGATAAAATTAATTAAAAACGACAGTACAAACGAAAATTTAGTAACACAAAAAAAAAATTATTTAATAAATAACAACAACAGCAAAATGCAATGCGCTAAGCACGGCTTCTTCTTCTTCTTCTTTTTCAATTTATGGCATTTTCGCCGTCGCCGTTGCAAGTCAAATATGTACATATGTATGTATATACAATTCACGTATGGCTGTATCTAAAATCACATATACATATGTACATGTATAAGTACATAACGGTACGTGCAACTGTCAACAGCCGCTTGCCATTTGCCGGCATTTGCAGTCGCTTCTTCGTCTTCGTCTGCGTCTGCGTCTTTGTCTTTCACTTTCTTTCCAAAAATGCTAATGCAGCACCTGATGATGATGATGATGATGCCGGTATATTTCAGACAACAACAACAACAGCAATAAAATGCAATTTTATATAAAAATGTGCGAATAAAATATGTACACACTTAGATGTGTGTGTGTAGGTATGTATGTATGTAGGTATGTATGTGCCTACATAGGCATGTGAATTGAGTGATGGCAAAACATTGCTGATATGCTATAAAAAATACCAGCTACAAAACAAACAAACAACAACAACAACAACAACATCATTGAGCAAACAACATTGTGTGTTTTGGTTTGACGACGACGTCATCGATTTTGGTATTCGCTGGAGGCAATGAACGACGATGCTAAGTGCCGGAGATTCGCAGAGGATCCAAACACACATGCATACATACATATGTATGTATGTAGGTATGTACTAGTCTACAGAAAAAAAGGCATAAATTCATATCAAAATACATATATTTACACAGCTGCAGACAAGTCCTACTGTGATGTTGCTACCAACGACGAGCCAGCCGTTGCTGCTGCAATTATTTTTATCGCTATCTTACACTTTTTGCATATGCTATATGTATTATTACTATTATCAGCTATCTAATAGCTTACCAAGAAATACCAAATGCAGTGCAGGCGAGCAGAAAAAATAAATAAACTAAAATAAAAGTATATACAATTATAAAAAAAAAATTTTAAATTCAAAAATTAAAAAATAGTAAATTTTAAAAAAACTGTCTTCGGCTAGTTTGCAGTTTATAGACCTTTTACGATATGAATTTCAGTTATGCTTAAAGAAACGACAGTTACTAAGAATTTAGTTAAATAATTTCAGAGCATAAATTATTTGATTCAATTTTTTTATCTGTAATACGAGTATATACATCCAGCGAATTTCATAATTTTTATTGCACACTTAAAAAAAATTTTGTTTTCTAAGCTAAAAACGCATTTCTGAAAAACTAGTTGTATGGTAGCTATATGTTATTGTTATCTGATTTCGATGATTTTCACTGACAACTTTTCTAATACAATATGTGAATAGTGTACCGAATTTCAACTTCTCAGCTGTTGTAAGTTAAGAGTTTTGATATAAAAACCAATTTTTGAAAATCTATTTCTATGACAGCTATATGTTATGGTAGTTTGTGTTTGATAATTTTTGCTGAGCATATTTCTAATATAAAACGTTTGCTGTGTACTAAATTTCATGTATATAGCGGTTTACATTTAAGAGTTTTGATTCAAAAACGCATTTTTGAAAAATCATTTGTATGGCAGTTGTATGCTATTGTCATATGATTTCATTGATTTTCACTGGAAACTACTCTAATATAATATGTGAGCAGTCTACAGAATTTCAACTTCTCAGCTGTTGTAACTTAAGAGTTTTGGCTTAAAAACCAATTTTTGAAAATCTATTTGTATGACAGCTATGTGCTATGGTTACACAATTTCGGTGATTTTTACTGACAATATTTGTACAAAAATATGTCAGCGGAAAACAAAATTTCATATTTATAGCTGCTTGAATAAAAGAGTTTTGATCCAAAACCGAGTTTTTGAAACATTAATTGCATGGCAGCTATGTATAAATCACGCGACTTAAATGATTTTTACCGACAATATTTTTTATATAATATGAAACTAGTTGCAAACAATTCTTCTATTTTACTTTTGTTCCTTTTGTGAAAATCTTCTTCTTCTTTTACTTAAAGAATTTTCAAATCCATTTTTACATTCATGAAAGGTATAAAAAAGTAAATAAAAACGTGCCACCAAAAAGTATAATATCGAAATGCCTCATAATATCCATGGGGTGTCAGCGCCGTCACATTGTCACACTGGCTTTCTAAGCGGTTGCCTGACACACAAAATTCGCTTTCGGTACGTCCGTCCATCCGTCCGTCCGTACCTCCGCCGATCTGTTAATATACATACATACATATGTATTTACAAACTTATATGCAACTGTTTTCTTTCACTTCTGGTTACACAATCTCTTCGCTGTTGTGCTTTGGTATGCGCTTGCGCAGACAATGAATAGCAATTGTTGTTGTTTCTGTTTTTTGTATAGCGCGAGCGTGCAAAGCGGCAGTTGTTTGCTGCCATAATAAATATAATTTCGATGTCTTCTGTCTTCTGTTTGCCTTCCACTGTGTCGTCTAGCGACAGTAGCTATGTTGCTGTCTAAAACGATTTTGGTGGTTGTGGCACGACCTCACTCACCAGCGTGAAAAGGGACAACGGAAAGGGAACAGTTGAAGATTCCGAAGCTTCCAAAGATCAAAGCAAGTAAGAGAGTAGGTAAGATAGAAAAAATGGAATATTGAAGAATCTAAGTTTCTGGTGGGCGTTGATCGATGAAAAATCACTCACACAATCAAAAGAGAACTTAACGGAGTCTGAGAGACCAATCGAAATCGAACATCCACTTAAATGGCTAAGTCTTGGAGAATTTTGAAATTTTTTGCAGAATTTTAAAATTTTTGTTAAATTTTGAAAATTTTGTAGAATTTTGAAATTTTTTGGTATTTGTGTAGACTTTTAAATTATTGTAGAATTTAAAATTTTTTTTAGAACTTAGATTTTTTGCTGAATCTAAAAACTTTTTTATATTTTTATAGAATTTTAAACAATCTACAAAATATTTTAAGTGTCAATAATTTTAAATTCTTTTAATTTACATTTCATTTTTTTGTACATTTTTATACAAGTCTTTTTCAAATATTTTAGAAATACATACAAGAGCTTTCAAGGAATTTCGAATCATTTTCTATTCGAAAGCGGTAGAGATTTAAAAACTTTTGTAAAGTTTTCATTCAATTCTGTTGTAGACTTTTGAATTATTTTGTAGAGTTTTCAGTCCTTTTGCAAAATTTAAATTTTTTCAAATTTTTCCATTATTTTGTTCGCTTATCACGTTTTTTGTAGACTTTTTTTTATAATTTTGAAGAACTTTTAATGCTTTTTGAAATTTTTCAATTCAATTTTTAATTAATTTCAAATTAATTGATACTCCTTAAACTTTCCAGAATCCTAAAGCAGCGAAAAAAATTCTTAAAAATATTATAAAGTTCTTTTGTAGAGATTTGAAAAATTTTGTAGAATTTCAAACATGAGTTCTAAAATTTTGTAGAGTTTAATTTTTCTTATTTCATTATTAAGTTTTTCAATTTGAAAATTTTCTTGCAAATTTTTACAAACAGTAGTTTTAAAACTGCATAAACCTTTTTGTAAGTAATATTTATTTATTTATTTTTTTAATTTTTATAAAAAACATTTGTATATTTAGGGTTTTTATTTAATTTTTTTTTATTAGTGGCAGGATTTTATTAATTTTTTGTAAAATTTTGGGCGCATTTGTTTTATGACTTCTAAGTACTTGGCAATTTTAAAACATTTTTTAGATAATTTAACACTTCACTTCAAAAATGTTGAATACAGCCTGAAATATGTTTTTAATGTATGTTCATATGTAGCAGACATTAAAACTCTGCTATAAAGTTTTAAAAGTATTATTAAGGATTTTAAAATATTCTAAGAAGTTTCTGTAAAAAAAAATTTGAAAATTTGATAGAATTTTGGTAAAGCTTTTGCAGCGTTGTTAGGCTTATGTACACTTATTAAAAAAATTATATATTTTTATAGAGTTTTGTAAATTTTTGCGGTTTTTGAAGTGCTTATAGATTAATTAATTTTTTTTAAGCTCATATGTATATATTTTCCAAATATTTTTTGTAGAAGTTTTGAAAGTTTTTTAGAACTTTTAGGAGAATTTTTGAAATCTTTGTAGAGTTTTTGAAAATTTTTTCAACATCAAAATTTTTTAGAATTCAAATTTTTTTTTCTTAACTTGACCTTTGTTCTAAATTTCACATATTTTCCACGCTTTTTTGTGGACTTTCCAATTTTTTTGTAGAGCTTTTAAATATTTGATATTTTGATTTTTTTTAATTCTTTATACATATTAATATGTAAAGTAGGTACCAGCTATTCATATATGTATGTACCTATGTATTTTTTTTGTAAATTTCTACATACATACTCGTATGTATTTTCGATCGTCGCTCTTGCATGCCTGCACTTTTGTAGTCGATGTTGTACGATGTACCTATACATACAAATGTATGTATGTATGTATTTATATGTTCAGAAACTGTGTTCATATTTTAGTTTAGTACACTGACTTAGCCGCTGTGATGCTGGTTGGTTGTTGCCAATTGCCAACCACTTGCATGTATTTTATTGCTGCTTACTTGTTGTTAGCTGCGCGGTCGTCGTTGTTCGCCGCTGCCTACAGCACACAAAAGTGAAAGGAGTTTTGGTGCATTTCGCGAGTCGAGTGAAGCTTGAAGACCAGTTTTTGTTTTATCTTTACAATTTTTCAATTTTTTTTCTGCATTGTTTCGCTTTGCACTGATGTTCGTTTGGTTGTACGAATAGCAGAGCATAGAATTTAAGCGACTGCAAAATTAACAACAACAATAAAAACAACAGTGGAAATTACAATAAAAAAGCTCTAAACAAAATATTGCAAAATAATTGCAATTTAATGAAATGTTGCCAGTCGCCGTCGTTCGTGTGATCGAAATCGCGCATAAGTTGGCTCGTATGTGTGTGTACATACGTGTATGCATACATGTCGGTTGGTGTGTTGGCATGTTAGCGCTTGTACATATGTACATAAGTATGTATGTGTGTATGTATGTAAGTTATTTAGAATGTGCAGCTAACCAATAAGTTAATAGATTTGCAATTTGCACTCAAGCAAAAACAAAATAAAAAAAAAATTTAATAAAAACAAAACAATAGCATACACTTACATGTAAGTATGTATATGTATGTGTGCATTTATATTTTTATACTGTCAAATGAATGAACCTCCTAGCACCGCCTTTGAAAATTTTATTTACCGTAAAAAACATTTACTTTTCATTTTTATGTCAGCCACGTGAAGATTAGTTACAGTTATAATGCAAAAAAATTTACATACCTATATACATACATAGTATACATATTTATTCTGAACTTTCATTGAAGTTAAAAGCAAAAAATAAAATTTAAACATGTTATATTATTTACAAACTTTTGTTTAGATTGACGCGACTGTGGGAGACGTCGGCAGGCAGTTTTTATGGAAATTTGCTAATAAAGGGTTTCGAACGAGAATATAAATATATATGTATATTTGTGTGTAAAGTTATGTTTAAAATATTATTGCAACTCATATTTTCCATTTGCATCCACACCAAAAAACTTATATTATAATATTCATATTCACAGAAAGTGGTTTAGTGTGGCAAGGTCATTTGCAGGTAGACTAGTTTAGAATGTAAGTAGCGAATATTTATGCAGTATAAATGTATTTATGTGTGAGCATATCTGCATTTATTTGCATACACATTATAAGAATCTTATTTATCTTAGTATGCAAACAAATATATTTTGAATCTAATACTGCTACTTTTAGGACTCATATATATTTAGAACTTTAATTATTAAATTAAATGAATATTCTTTATGAATTAAAATTATTAAGAAATGGTACAAATTAATAAACTAAAAAAATGTTATCAAATATAGATTACAACAAATAATATAAACTTCTCTAAGATCAATTAAAGTAATAAAATAATATAGGCCGATAGCCCTCCCTGATAGTTGCCTTTATGTAATGTAATTATTCATAATAATTTTTCATACAAATAAATTTAAATTTTAAATACAATAATATATTAAATTAAAAATGAAAATTAAAACGAATAAAATAAAATAAAGGCATATTAAAAATAAATAAAATAAATTAAAAGTAAAAGCTATAAAATAAAATAAAATAAAATAATGCAAAAAAAATTAAACTTAATTAAACGGAATAAAATAATTATTATATTTTAAATATAATAAAGTAAAAAAAAAATTAAAATAAAATGAAATAAAATAAAATAAATTACAAGAAAATAATATATAACATAATAAAATATTATAATATAAAATATTATAATATAAAAAAAATAAAATAAATAACATAAAATAATATAATTTAAAATAAAATAAAATAAAATAATACAAAAAATTTAAAAAATGAAATTAAATTAAACATAATTTTATTTTTTAAATAAAAATAAAAAAATAACTAAAATTAAATCAAATCAAATAAAATAAAAAATAAAATAAATTATACAAAAATACAATAAAAATTATAACATAAGTTAAAATAATAAAATGAATTAAATTAAAATAAAATAAAATCAAATATAATATAATAAAACAAAATTAAAAAAAAATAAAATAGGTTGAAAAAGAAATATATAAAATAATATAAAATAAATTAAATATAATAAATATAATAAAATCAAATAAAATCAAATTAAATAAAATAAAACAAAATTTAATAAAATGAAATAAAATAAAACGAAAAAAAATTAATAATATTATATAAATTAATATAAAATAAAACAATATAAAAAAATTAAGTAAAATAAATTAACTTTGAATAAAATACAGTAATGCAAAATATAATAAAATAACATGAACTAAAATAAAATAATACAAAATGAAGTAAAATAAAATAAATGAAAATAAAATAAAAAATAAATGAAAATAAAATAATAAAATTTAATAAAAATATATTTATAGAAGTAAACTAAAGTAAAATAAAATGAAGAAAAATAACAAGGTACTAGAAAACAAAATTAAATTAGGTAAAATTAATTTAATTTAAACAAAATTTAATGAAATAATATAATAAAATAAAATAAAAATAGATTGCAAAGAAATTAAAAAAGTAAAAACAAGTACAAAATAAATTATACATAATAAAACTAATTATACATACGATAAAAGCACATGAATTTAATAGATACAAGTAGATTAAAATAAAATATGTTCAAAAACGGTTTTTGTTTTCTTTTGAAAAAATATCCATCTAAGAAGCCAGTAATCGGAAGGAGTAAAGTCTGGAGAATACGTCCATAAGACCTCTCATTTTAGCGTTTGCTGTTAGTTTTTGACCGCTACAGCCAAGTGGGAGCGAGCATTATCACGATACACGCATTAGTTGTAGTCGAAAATGTTTCAGCTGATTTTAGCAGCTTTCCTGACCTTTAAACTTTTTATGCTGGCCAGGACAATCTTTGGTTTCGACGTTATAAACACCACATTTCAAGCGTACGAAACCGGATGATTGGCCAACCGGCGCAGATTTACCGTATACTTACACAAGTATACGATACGCTTCAGCTGCAATTTTTCTTCCCACCCTAATAGAAAGTCAGAACTTCGCGCGAATGCTGTTTATTTAACAAAGGTTGGTGTGCTGTCATTATTGTATGTAAAATCACTCAAAAGTTGCGTATACGCACTGACGAACAGCCGAACTAAAACTTTTTTCTAAGGAAACCTTTAATAAGAATTGTTTATGTTCGCAACCCATCCACTTTTTAGCAGCCATTCATCTCTTTCTGGTATACTTTTTTGTAAATATATTTCCTTACAAATGTACAAAAATAACGTTGTGCTAACCCTGGGTATTCTGCCATGAATCATGGATGCTTTATGATGCAAACATATATATATACGTGTATATATTTCTATAAACACCTGTCAGCCATCTCGATTGATGTGTACCTTTCAAATAAATGTTAAAGCAAATCACAAGAATTTGTTGGTTCAACGACTTTACGACATAAATAGATTTTTCCATTTTTCTTTTTGAAACTATGTGACATCATACATTTTTAATTATATGTATATTTATATGTATACTAAGTTGTTCAAAATCACAAATTTTATTGTAATGCGCATTCACCAGGAATAAAATTGAAGAATTTTTTCAGTCATTTAATAAGGGATTAAAAGATTCAACAGAAAAATACACCTGTGTTGGCTTTACATACATAAAAATTTTAAACCTATAATAAAATTTGCAACAAACTTAGGAAACCATTAAAACAATTAATTTGTTTTGGGAACATTAAAAAAAAATAAAAAAAAATTTAATTATTTAAACTAAACAAAATAAAGCAACAGAAAATAAAATAAAATAATTAAAAAAAATTGAAAATTGAACTAAAATTAATAAAAAGGAATAATACAAAGTAAGATAAAATAAAATAGAAAACGAATATAAAATATAGCAAATTAAAATAAAATTAAACAATATAAAAAATAAAATACATTATAATAAATTAAAATTAAATTAAATAGAGGAAAGTAAAATAAAATAAACAAAATAAAATAAAATGAAAGAAAATAAATACAATCAAGTAAAATAAAATAAAATAAAATAAAACAAAATAAAATAAAATAAAATAAAATAAAATAAAATATAATAAAATAAAATAAATAAAATAAAAAGAATAAAAAACGAGATAAAATAAAATACAATTAAATACAATAAAATAAAATAAAATAAATAAAATAAAATGAAATAAAATAAATTGAAATAAAATAAAATCAAAGAAAATACAACAAAACAAATTAAAATAAAACAAAATAAAATAAAATACGATAATATAAAATAATATAAATCGAAATAAAATAAAACATAATAAAATAAAATATAATAAGTAAAAAAATGAGGTAAAATAAAATAAATTTAATTTAATTATTTCAACTAAAATAAATTTAAAAAAATTTAAAAAATATATTATATAATACAATAAACTAAAACTAATAAAATTAAATAAAACAACATAAAACAAAATAAAATAAAATGATGTTAAATAAAATAAATTTAATTTAATTATTTAAACTAAAATAAAATAAACTGAAATGAAATTATACAAAATAAGATAATATAATATCAAAAATAAAATTTATAACAAATTAAAATAAAACAAAATAATATAAAAAATAAAATATAATATAGCAAATTAAAATTAAATTAAATAGAGGAAATTTAATAAAATAAAATAAAATAAGAAGTTCAATCCAATCAAATAAAATTATAAAAGTAAATTAAATAAAAAGATGATAATGAAATAACAAAAATTAAAAATTAAGGTTAATCAAATTAAAATAACTAAATAAAAATCAGAAAATAAATGAAATAAAAGGTATGAAATTAAAATAAAAAGATAATATAAACGGAAACATAATAAAATAAAAAATAAGGTAAAATAACATATAATGAAGTAACGAATTAAAAACAAGATATGAAAGAATAAAATGAAGTAAGCAAAAAGAAATAGAAAAAAAATAAAAATATTAAATAAAACAACAAAAAATACAGTTCGCCTCCACACATTTCATCTCACTTTCCACGCGAGGAAAGACATTAAGATTTAAATTAAATAAATTTGCCTGTTGTAGTTGTTGCTGTAGTGATTATTGCCTACATCTCCCGAAGCTACTTAATGTTTGCTAATATTTGAGAAACTTGGAAGCTTTCTTAAATACAAGTATTTTAAGCATTCGATACTTTTTGGCCCTTTTTTGTCATTGTTATTCTTTCTTTACGAAATTTGTTGTTTTTTTCACAGATTGTATCCTCTTTTTTTTTTGTTTTTTTGATTCTTATTGTTTACATTGCGCAGCAATTGTTGTGATTGTTACGCGATGAATGCGAGTTTTCTTTTCGCCGCATTACGCTTGAGTAAACAGACATTTAGCACAACAACAAAAATAACAACGGCAACAACAAATGAATTAACTAAACTGTCAACAGCTGGTTAATTTGTGTTGTCTGTGATTACATTACGTTTCTCCACTCCTTTTTGAATTAAACAATAAAAAAGAAGAAAAAAAGCACTGAATTTCTTGTTTGCCTTTGGTGATTTATCAAATGTCTAAACAAATGTGTAGACAAGTGAACAACCAAGTAAAATACATTGTATTATATAGCTATGTATGTATATATGTATGCTGTAGGTAAGCATGCAGAGCAATGTATCGCTTGCGGCGCGGTATGCAGGGTTGCATTTGCTACAAACATACATATGTACAAGTATGTACAGCATCATTAAATATAATGTAACGAAGATATCAAAAAATAAAAATGTTGAAGAATTTTGTTGCACGTCTGCGCGCATTCGATGACAATTGCAAATCATTGTAATGGACAACAAAAATTTAAAATTTTTTTTGTATTTTTTTTTTTGTGCAATACATGCTGTGATGGCTTCCAATACTTCTACTGTGAGTTTGAAATTGACAAATAAAATTATCAGTAAATATACATTCACTAATATTTATGTAAATAAGTATGTCTACACGTATGCAAAGAAAATATATTAAAAAATATATATTATTATTAATTAAAAACAATTTAAAGCACCTTAAAATTATTTTTAAGAAAAAAAAATATTGAAAGTACTTTTATATAAATATGAGCGTAATTATGTATAAACATATATAAAAGAAAATGAATATTATAAAAAAGTATTTAAATTATTATTTAAAAGCAATTTAAAATTATATTTAAATAATTAAAGTAAAAGTTAAAAAACGTTGTTTAGTTTAATGTAAATATTATAATAAAAAAATAAATTAATTAGTTAAAGTTTGAAAAAATTTTAAATAAAACCTATTAAAAATATGTATATCTGTACAAATTTCTTAAATAAATTGCTTAAAATTTGTTAAATTTTTTCAAAATTTTTTGCCATACTATTTCGATGGATTTTAAGTTTTTTAAATGGTTTTGTGATTGTTTTAAGACAAAAAGTTTTAAGTTTCATATTAAAAACCCATTATTCTCTCTCTCTTTCGATAGTTTTTTTTATTTTTTAGTTTATTAAACATTTTCAAAAAAATATATCTATATTTTCTTTTATAAAAAATTTAAACTGAGGATATTTTAAATAAAAAATATTAATTAAAAATATACTTTTATGTCAATTATTTTTATAAAATATTTTTTTTTAATGTTTAGGTTTTTTTTTTTTGATAAAATGTGTTAGTTATTTTGAATATATTTGAAGCATTTATTATATTTTTGTATATATAATTTTTTTATTTAAAATATATTTTTTAAATGCAAAGAACTTTTAATATGTAGAACTAAAAATTAAAACTAATAAGAGATAATTATAAACTTCAAAATAAAAGGAGTATAAATCAGTGTTTTTAAATAAAAGAAAGAAAATATTTAAATAAAAAATTAGCTTAACAAATTTTAATGAAAGATAATAATTTACTGTTCATAAATGACAATAATTTAATACTGTCAACATAAACCCACTTTTTTATTCTATGCAGATAATAAAATTTAAGCCAAATATATATTGAAAAAAAGAAAGATTACTTTGAAATAAATTAATTTATATTATTATTCCTTATAAATTCATTTATTAATATTTTTATTTTATTTGAATAACATAAGCTAGTTATTTTATATATATTTGTTTTGTGTATAATATTTTTTAATACATAATTCTCTTTTAACAATCGTATTTATAATAATTTAAAAACCCATTTTAAATTACTTTTTTTTTAAATTTGAAATTAAAACTTTAAATTGAATGAAGAATTAAAAGTTTTAATAGTAAATTACATAATAATAATTAACTTAAATAAGTAAAAAAAATTTAACAAATTTAACTAAAATTTATTTTTGCTATTCCATTAAAAAATTACGACTAAAGAAAATTATTATAAAAAGTAAACATTTAAAAAAATTGTAACTAAAGATGTTTTCAATAAAAATTATTAATTATCATTAAATAAATTAAAATTAAAATTTTTTAAATTTTATTTGTATAAAATATGTTAATTATTTTACATACATACACTTTTTATATATAATTTTTTGTATATATTTTTTTTCAATTATTTTTTGTTGTATTGTTTTTTTCACCATGCATTTCAACTGCTTAACTTAATTTTTTAATTAACTAATTTTTTTTCACAAATTATTTGCAACTTTTCGTTTCAAGCAATCGTCTATTGTATTAAAACTTGTTGTTATTGTTGTTTTTTTCATCACCTTTTTTATTGGATAATTTACACATTTACTCGTTTAGGACATAATCACATAATAAATTTCATATGCAAAATAGTTATCGCAGTTACTGCTCACACACATTGAGTTATTTGCCGCCAGCCTAACCCTCCAAGCCTCGTTAGTCAGCCGAATTTCTTAGTCTTTGCTATTTGGTTAATTTCGTCTTCGTTTATATGTATGTACACATGTATTGTATGTATAGTGTGCTGACAATGATGTGTTTAATTTTTTGCGTAAAATTTTTTTGCAAAAATTCGTTTCTTTTTATTGTTGTTGATGGTGTCAGTTGTACTCTATTACCACTTGCAGTGTCACACAAATGCTACATACATACATACATACATATAGTATTAGCAGGAAGATATATGTTAACGTCTTGATTTCCAAACAACGCACATTCAAAATAATTTTATTTTTTTACAACAACAATGAAGAAGTTTATCTGTGTACACCCCAAAGGATCTTTAAAAAACGAAAAAAATTTACAGTGCTGGCCCAGTAATCGGGGACATATGTATGCATGCAGCTGAATGCAATGAAAACAGTTTGTGAATATTTTCTTTTCAGCTTATCGTCGGATTTCATACGCTGAAAAAGCTGATTTTAGTAACAAGTTTAAAGAAGAAAAAACTCGCAGAGCACTGTTCACACAGGCAATCAATTAGCTAATTGAGCACTTTAAACTCTTTTTGTTAAAAATTCAAACAATTGGCTGGAACTGAGTTAAAATGACAATTGAAAGGAATTTTGTTTGGATAAATGAGAAGAAGAATCGGATTCTGAGACAAAGCAATTTTTATGAAAAAAAAAGAAAAGAATTATATGGGAAATTCGCGAAAAATTGTGAATACATTTTAAATAGAATTTGTTTTTCCTGAAAATTGCTAGAAAATACTCTCAGAAATAATATAGGATTGGTCCCGAAGGTTCGCAAGACCAAGAAGTAAATATTGAAGGTGGGAGAGCGAAGAGCGCCTAGCAGTAAATCCGACCGAACAAATAATTTAATCGCCTTTTTCTCAAAACCACGTTTTTTCAACTGTGTCACCCAGTCTCATTTAGAACTTATTGAACTTATCAACATGAACTAAACGGCATTTTACTTCTAAAATGTCTTTCTATGGTCGGTACTACAACCAAAAATATTCATTGTTATTTTAAAATTTTATATGAAATTAAAATTGAAGAAAAGGGTAAAAAAAAATTAAAATGTCCGCCAGTTTTTTTTTTTTTTTTTTTGAAAATGTTTCATTGTAGTTCCGACCATAGCCAATGTGATACAAAATAGGAAACCGTTTTGATTTTTGCTTTCAGATGATTCGTTTTACAGTTATCGTGACACTCACTAACAACAGGGACGTTTTTCAGCAGCAATTTTAAGAGCCGCCATTAAAAAAAAAGAAAAAAAAAATTCAATTAATATTTTTATACGTCTACTTATTTATAAAAACTTTGATTTATAAATATTTTTTTTTTTAATAAATAAAATTTGTTTGAAAAAAACACGTTTTTTTGGAGGATCCTGGCCTTAATGATTTTTTGATTTAAATAAGTTCTTAATTTTATTTTATTTTAATTTATAGGTTAGGGCAGCCTTTTGAAAGACTGATATGGTATAGTGCTACCAGATGCACTACAAATAACCTAAGCTCTGAACTGCTGCATTTTTTCCCCCACAACTTTTTCTCGTCATATAATTTCCAATCTCTGTCTATCAAACACTCGGCACTTAGAGGCTTCTATGATTTCTCGGATTTGTTGCCCACATGAGTGGTAGAGGTTTGAGATAGTAAAGGCTTCGAGAGAGCCCATAAAAAAAGCCTCATCTGAAACTTTGGTCCCTCCTCATTAAGTTCCTCAACCCCCTCGTCACATAAAGCAAACGCGAGCAACCTATATGAGAGCTATGAGAGCTAACCCATGAAAAACCTTGAAGCTAAATGAGAGGGAGCTTTAGTCGATTCACTACGATAGAAGGGTTAACTCTACACTTATTGCAATGTCGACATAAGGAAGCGTGGTGAATGGGTTTGATAGGACGAGACGAAATACTCCAGTCTAACATTAAGACCAACAACATTTCCCTCCTTCAAATTCAACGTAAGCTGCTCTTACCAACAGATACTACCTTGCACTGAGTAGACAATTGAAGAGTTAAATCAAATCTCAATCAACAAAAACCAAACTCTTCAGGTCGCTACAGTAGTTTAGATAATGCCGACATGGTCCAGCGATTTAAGAGACAGTGGCTACACTAACAAGGAAAAGACGGACTCCACTCCGCTCGAAGGAGCAGGGGCAGAGTGAATTGGTTTCACTTTGTACTTCCATTGACTTCAGACAACAAAAAGAAGGAATAAAATGGTGCGCTGTTGTTGATGTGGAAAAAGAAGGAGAAGAAGTTCTTGTTCTGAGTTCCAGCTCAGCAACTACGTTTTCTGATTTCTGACAACAGGATGTCACAGCTATATATGCACATATAGGTATATTCAGAAATCATAATCCTAAAATAATCCTTTTCCACCTCAAATCATTCAGCTCTAATTTCTTGCTCAAACTAAATGCCATTTTTTATATTTCTTAAGGAAATTTATTTTTTAAAATATCAAAAGAACATTTTTCTCCTTTATTGTTGTATAAGATATAACTAAAAACCTTTCAGAGACTATTATCAGTTGGTGACGAGTAAATGTGCGGCACTTTTAAGGCATTTACATACATACATATGTACAAACGAGTATATTTGTGCGAATATTTTTCACATGCAAGTTTGCCTGTCAGCAAGAGCCAATGTTGTTTAGTGAAAGTAAACTTTTTGTGTAAATCAACAAGATTTCATTAAAGTTGTTGTTGTTGTTGTTGTTGACACCGACGTTACAACTGATTACGCGGAATCCTCTTTTGCAGCAATCGACATCAGCAGCAACAGCAGCAGCAGCAGCAGCAGCAAAAAGACAAACAGTCCACCAACCTGTAGCCAACAGGCAGGCAAACAAACAGACAGCCGAATGGCCACTTAGCCAAGCAGACAGGTCCAGCGAGCGCTAGGCGAGCTAATAATAAATGCATACAGCTGGGGAATCCAGCTTAAAAATCGCCAATGGACGAATGATAAATGAGAAAATTAACCGAGAAGAAGTTGAAAAAGAAAAGAAGGAATATAAAAACATAGAAACCGAAAGACGAAGAAGACCAAAAACAAATGTATGCCAAGCAAAAGTATGCTGTTCCCCTTGATGTGTTTCACGGAAGAGATGGCAACAATAACAAGTATTGCAACAAAAACATATACATACCTATGTACATTGCGCTAGCAATTTGTGATTATTTTCGTAATGTACATATGCTTACAATTATAAATATGTACATACATACAAATGTATGTATGTATGTACATTTGGTATTTTCATGTTACAACTTTTTGGGGCATTCATATTTTTATGCACATATAAAACATTTTATTAAAATAAAATAAGAAAATAAATATATTTTTTTTTTCACATTTAAAGTACCTACAATTCTTTAAAAAAATTTTAAATTGTTTATTCTATAATTAAGAAAAACAAAAAGAATGCGATTTTTTTTTTTATTTTCCTTTTCTTTAATTATTTTTCCTTCTTTCAACAAAATATCTATTTTCTTTCTCCTCAAATGTACAGTTTGGTATAAAAATAAATAAATATTTACCTTCAAATATGCAAAACGTGATGAATCAAACGTCTGACTGTATAACACATATATATATATACGTTTGTCTTATTTAGTATCTTACGAGCCCACAAAAACATACACAATATATATTATATATAATGTACATACATACATACATCTTTTCCTCATAGCTCTTGAGCGTGAAAATAAAATCATTTATTTTATAGTATATTTTTATTGCTTGCTTACCTGCAAATAAAAAAGAGAGAAAAAAAGGCAAATGAAATCAAAAAAGTCAAAAAGAAAATAAATAAATTTTGATGCATTAGTAATTTATGAGGAAAAATGTAGGAAATTATTTATTTGAAAGTATAAAGAAACTAAATAAAAAGAAAAAAGAAATTGTATTTTTATTTCTATTTTTATTTTATTTCTTTTTTTTCGCGTTAGCAACAAGCGATGTGAAATTCAGCAATAATCAGACCAAAAAAAATACATATTTTCGAATAATTTGATGGGTAAAAATATATCTACATAAATCTATGTATATAAAATGCTCGATTAACATCTAGAGAGGCAATGGCCACTATGAACGTATGTTTGTCTTAACTTTGCTACATAAAATGCCTTCAAGACTTCAGGTAATACTTATATACACATAAGTAAAATAAAATTAATAATAAGAAGAAAAATGAAATAATACAAATACTAATAAAAAGTAATAATAATGATAATAAAACAATAATAACAAAAAATAATTATTATAATAAGAGAAATTAAATAAGAGTAAAAATAATAATAGCATAATACTAACAATAATAATAATAACAATAATAATAATAATAATCCATTCCATTTTTCTCATAGTGAGATTACATCTCGCCACCTGTGTCCAGGTCCCGCTTTTTCGCTCGTAGTACTTTTTCTGCGAACTCTCCTACTTTTGCCCAGTTTGCTTCACTTTCTAACATAATTGAGGCAATGTTATCTACTCTTAGTTCTCCAACTGAGTTTTTAAGTCTGATTCTCGCGTCTTGCCAGCGGGTGCATTGAAAGAATGTAAGCTCTGCGTCATCTTCGTCAGCATCGTTATAAATACATGACGGATCTTCAGCTTTCCCTATTTTATGCAGATATTTCCTGAAGTATCCGTGACTAGACAACATCTGGGTAATGTAGTAGTCTACTTCCCCGAATTTCCTGGTTGTCCATGTTCTGACGTCTGCTTTTAATTTGGCTGTCCATCGTCCATGAATTCCTTCTTCCCATCGGGATTGCCACTGGTTCAGGGTTTCTTTCCTTATGTCCTCTTTGTTTGTATTAACAGTACATCCTTGGTTCCTCATTTTTTTGAGCGTCCAGATTCTTTTCTTTTCGGCTGCCAATAGGTCGATGGGAATGCTTCCGCTTATCACAGCTATAGCTTCCCCTGATACTGTGCGGTATGCTGACGCTATCCTCAAAGCCGCTGTGCGGTATACTTTGGCCAGTACCATTCGTCTATTTTTCTTCTTGAGCGAGTCCGCCCATAGCTCGGCTCCATAAAGTAGGATGTTAAGGGTTGCCGCCATTATGAGCTTCCTTTTTTCTTGTGTTGGACCTCCTATGTTAGCCATTAGTCTACTGAGCTGGGAAGTGACTTTGGAGGCTTTCACTGCGGCATGCTGGATTTGTGCCCAATAGCTCAGTCTAGGGTCTAGTCTTACACCCAGATAGTTAACAGCTCTTCTTGATCTCAGCGTATCCTCGATTGTGTGCATGTCTATTTCCAGAGGTATGTGTTTCATCGTTAATAGCAGCAACTCAGTTTTTTCTGTTGCGAGTTTGGGACCGCGTTGGTCAAGCCACATTTTTGTTCTAATCATTACTTGATTTAACTTCCTGCGTGCGTCTTCCGTATCGCGCGCGGTAATTATAGCGGCAATGTCGTCAGCATATCCCACAAGATATGTGCTCTCAGGCATCTCAAGGTCTAATATGCCATCGTAGCTGACGTTCCAGAGGTCTGCCCGAGGATAGAGCCCTGCGCTGCTCCTGCCGTCACCTTGTGTTTTCGCTGCCCGTCGGTAGTTTCGTAGAGTAAGACCCTGTCTCTAAGGTAGCTCCTCATCATTAGGCTGAGGTACCGGGGGATGGAAAATTTATTTTCTAAGGCTGCGATCATATCTTTCCACTGTGCACTGTTGAAGGCATTTCGAACGTCCAATGTGGCTAGTAGGACTATTTGCTTATGAAACCCTTGTTGGGCCTTTTCAACGCTTTTAATGACATTCTCGATTGCTCCCAGTGTTGATCTACCAGGCCTAAAACCGTATTGCTTTTTTGAGAGCCCTCCAGCACTAGCAATAGCTGCTTCTAGTCTCGGTTTTAGCAGTCTTTCCAGAAGCTTTCCAGCAGTGTCCAGCATGCAGAGAGGGCGGTATGCCGATGGACTGTCTGGGTTTCCTTTCCCCTTACTAATGAGTACCAGCTGCTGTCTTTTCCAGATTTCTGGGAATAGTGTTCTTTTCAGACAGGCATTAAACATATTTAGAAGTAAATTAGGCCGTTCTAGGGCAATTACTTTCAGTACTTCCGCGGGTATGCCATCGGGACCTGGTGATTTATTTCGCTTAAGCTTACTTGCCGCTATTTGTAGCTCTTTGGCCGTCCACAGCCCGCCGCGATGTGGCCCTAGGTGGCCTGAGCTCAGCCATATAATAATAATAATAATAATAATAAAAATAAAACCAATAACAATAATAATAATAACAATAATAATAATAATAATAATAACAATAATAATAATAATAATAATAATAATAATAATAATAATAATAATAATAATAATAATAAAAACAATAATAATAATAATTATAATAGTAATAATTATAACAATAATGTTAATAATAACTATAATAATAATAATAATAATAATAAGAACAACAATGACAACAATAATAATAGTAATAATAATAACATAAATGTTAATAGTAATAGTAATAATAATAATAATAATAATAATAATAATAATAATTATTATTATTATTATTATAATAATAATAATAATAATAATAATAATAATAATAATAATAATAATAATAATAATAGTAATAGTAATAATAAGAATAATAGCAATAATAATAATAATAATAATAATAATAATAATAATAATAATAATAATAATAATAATAATAATAATAATAATAATCATAAAAATAATAATAGTATTATTTTGTTTGTGTGGGTGAGGTTGGAAAACTGCATAATGCATTGTCACTGTGCCATCGCGCTAGAGGTATGTTCGGAGATCAAAAAACTAGCACCAGCTTGAAACCATCATCCACCCTGGGACCACCTTCGTATTACCTCAGGATGGCGTTCCATATTCTCATAGTTATGGAACTGCGTTCGGGTGCCGCTTTTTTGTATGTAACAACTTTTCTGTACATCCCGCTATGTGTTTTCATGCTTCGACGCTGGTTGTCAGCAGGTCGGCAAAGTTTTCATTGTAATTTTTTTTTACCTCCAGCATCATACCCAGATTGTGAGTGTTTTTTGGGTCTTTACGGTCTCCCGTAGATCCTCATTTCAATCTCGAGGGCGGTATGTTCTGCCGTTAGCAGGAGGAGGTCAACATTTTCCGTTGATAGTTTGAGGCCGTGAGAGTCAAGCCTCGCTGTAGATTTGTTCACTTCCTCATTTAGCTTCCATTGTGCTTCCGAAATGTTCTTCGCTGTTATGAGTGTTGTCCGGCGTGTCCATACAAATTATTCCGTCGTAGCTGACGCTCCAGAGATCAAGGCCAAGGGTAGGAGCTGTTATTTCATATCAGAAATATATTCGGAGTGGTTAACAGTCTCAACAGATGGGCGACCGCAATTAGAAAAATTAATTTAAATTTTTATTTAAATTAATTTTCTATAACTTTTGGATGTTGATCGGACCAGGACACGAAAGCAATAAGAATAATAATAACAAGAAAATAAATAGCTAAGAAAATTAATAATCATAATAAATATAAAAAAATAATAAATATAATAATATCATACTATTTACGATAATAATAATAATAAGACAAAAATATAAAAATTTCAGGTGATTGACCGCAAAAATAAAAAAGTTAAAAACTGCTGACACTAACAAAACAAAACAAAAAAATAATTATTTATGCCATTTTTTTGTAAACACCGACTATGTATGTATGTATGTGTATGTGTGTAATGCACAGAAAGCAAAATAACATTAAACATTAACAAAGAAATCAAATAAATACATTCATACATGCATATGTACATATGTACATATTCCGTTAATGTTGCGAACTTTTATAAAAAAGTTAAAATATTATTGTTTTTACTTTAAAATAAAATTTATTTTTTAACTAATAATTTTTTTTTTTTTGTTATTTTCAACAAATATCAAAATGCAGATATGAACATATGTACATACATGTATATACATATAAGTATTAAAAACCGTTTTTTTTTACAATAAGGTACGCCTCAGTGCCATGAGCATATGTATGTGTGAATGTCTGTAATATGTGATATGTACCTTACTTATTACGTAAATTAACGATATTTGTGCCAACAAAAATTATAATACAATAACAACAACACCGAATGGTAGGTAACACCTTGCAAAGTCATTTCGATTGCACTTTTTTATATATATATTTTTTTAATTATTTCTTCTATTTTTATGTCTGGTTTTTGTTTTATATTATATAAATATATGTATGCGTTTTTTTTTCTTAAAAAATATCATATGCATTATTTTTTAATTACAATATTTATACATATGTATGTCTGTATGTTTACTAACAGGCTTTTTTGTCTTTTCTTATAGTCATCGCACCCATTTTGCAATGCCATCACATTGTTGTTGTTATTCGATTTTGTTGTTGCCAATTACCAACTCATTTTTGTATGTAACATACATATGTCAATTTGTTGTTGGTTTTTTGTTTGTCTTTTCATATTTTGCTTTTACTATTTCATCGTCGTTGGTGTCGTCGCCTAATTACCCTTACATGTAATGCATTGATTGGCCTATCGGAAGTGAAAAGTGTATGAAGAAATGTTGAAATAACACAAATACTAAACGTGATATAATTAAAATAATTATTTAATTATAATTAATTCACTATAAATATATCTTCAAAAAAAGTTTAGATTAAACTAAAAAAAACGAAATAAATTAAATTAATATTAAATAAAATAAAAAGAAATATAATAAAATAAAAAAAAACTATTAATATAAAAATGTGTAAAGAAAAAAATAAAAATAAAACAAAAGAATATAAAACAAATAAATTAAAATAAAAGTAGATAAATAAAATAAAATAAAATAAAAAATGAAATAAAATAAAAATTAAATTAAATTAAATTAAATAAAAAAAATAAAAAATAAATAAAAAATAAGAAAATAATATAAAATCTATTAACTAAAAAAAATATATAACATAAATCATAACAAAATAAAATAAATAAATTAAATTCAAATAAAATAAAGTAAGAAAATGAAAGAAATATAAAATTACAACATAAAAAAGCTATAAGAAAATAAGTATACTATCAAAAAGAAAACTATATAAATAAAATAAATTTCAAAAGCATTTAAATTCCACATGTTTTTTTTTACAAATTTCATTTATTAAAACAACAAATATATGCCAGTAATATCCGTGTCGTTTAAGAGTAAATTTTGTTGTAGCTTACTTCTTTTTATCACTCTTCGCGATAATTATCAACGCTGATTGGTATGATGATGGTGATGATAATGGTGGTGGTGCTTGAGGAATGCAAACGAAATTCTAGGTCATTGCTGCGCACTACGAATTTATTGTATGAATTTAACGTTGCGCACATAAATGTTGATACATGCGTACCATTATATACAAAGTTACGTAAATACCGGTGTATCTACGTAATTATGTATGAGCACATGCAGATAAATGCAGCTTATTAACCCGCCAAAGAAAAGGTTGAGACAACGGTAATGGATTTTTATAAAGGGTGGTTAAATTTTCAAGGGCCGATGTTGATTTTGAATAAAACACAAACTATTTAGGAAATTATTGAAATTTTATTTTATTATGATATATTGGTATTACTCAATTATGTATGTAACAAAATATCGGCCAAATGAGCGCCGCGACCTCGGCGGCACACCTCCATACGATGGTCCAAATTTTCGATGACGCTGAGGCATAATGGAGTTTCTATGCCGTTAATGTGCCGAATTATCTCATCCTTTAGCTCTTGAATTGTTGCTGGCTTATCGACGTACACCTTTTCTTTCAAATAACCCCAGAGAAAAAAGTCCAACGGTGTCAAATCACATGATCTTGGGGGCCAATTGACATCGCCATTACGTGAGATAACACGGCCATTGAATTTGTTGCGCAAAAGAGCCATTGTTTCGTTAGCTGTGTGGCAAGTGGCACCGTCCTGCTGAAACCACATATCGTCCACATCCATATCTTCCAATTGTGGCCATAAAAAATTCGTTATCATCTCACGATAGCGAACACCATTCACAGTAACTGCCTGACCGGCCTCATTTTGGAAAAAATACGGCCCGATGATGCCGCCAGCCCATAAACCGCACCAAACAGTCACTCTTTGTGGGTGCATTGGTTTTTCGACAATCACTCTTGGATTCTCATTCGCCCAAATGCGGCAATTCTGTTTATTGACGAATCCACTGAGGTGAAAATGTGCCTCATCACTGAAGATGATTTTCTTCGAAAATTTTCTAATAAGTCTGGATAACTTTAACACGTTGTTGGATTGTGTATCTCTCCATGGTTCAAATTGAGTAAGTCTGAAATAGAGAAATGTCAAATTAAATTCGGAAAAAAACTTGGCGTTTAGGGGTGGTTCACATTCAACATCGGCCCTTACAATTTAACCACCCTTTATATTCAGCATTTGTTGAATACACACAACTCAATTCGAAAATCTAGGCCTTGGACGGATATTAATCAACTAGCTAATGCATTGGTTATTCGAAATTTCGTATTTATTTTTGGCTTTTAACAATAACAGGTTTCATTAGCGAATTCTTTCATATATTTTTTGTAATTGGTAAATACTTGTTTTACTCGAAACGAGCAAGATAACGGATAATTTAAATAATCTTTTTTATTATCTATGTTATAACATATCGACTTACGTATATGCATAATTTGTAATTTTAATGCTGTAACGAAAATGCTTCTTTATATCATATATTTTCAAAACTAAATGAACATTTACCATAGCTTGAATTTTTTTATTAAGTTATTTATTTATTTTATATTATATTAACTTAAATTACTTTATTTTAATTTATTTTCCCTTATTTAATTTATTCTATTTTTTTATTTTATTTTTATTTTAATATTTTTCTCTTATTTTATGTTGCTTTATTTTATTTTATTTTACTTTACTTATTTCATTTTATTTTGTTTTTTAATTTAATTTAATTTAATTTTTATTTTTTTACCTTATTTTGTTTTGTTTTATTTTATTTTATTTTATTTTATTTTATTTTATTTTATTTTATTTTATTTTATTTCATTTCATTTCATTTCATTTCATTTCATTTCATTTCATTTCATTTCATTTTATTTCATTTCATTTCATTTCATTTCATTTCATTTCATTTCATTTCATTTCATTTCATTTCATTTCATTTCATTTCATTTCATTTCATTTCATTTCATTTCATTTCATTTCATTTCATTTCATTTCATTTCATTTCATTTCATTTCATTTCATTTTATTTTAATTTATTTTATTTTTTTTTATTTTATTTTATTTTATTTTATTTTATTTTATTTTATTTTATTTTATTTTATTTTATTTTATTTTATTTTATTTTATTTTATTTTATTTTATTTTATTTTATTTTATTTTATTTTATTTTATTTTATTTTATTTTATTTCATTTTATTTTATTTTATTTTATTTTATTTTATTTTATTTTATTTTATTTTATTTTATTTTATTTTATTTTATTTTATTTTATTTTATTTTATTTTATTTTATTTTATTTTATTTTTTTATTTCATTTTTTTTTTGTTTTGTTTTATTTTATTTTATTTTATTTTATTTTATTTTATTTTATATTACTATATTTTATTATTTTATTTTATTTTATTTTATTTCATTTTTTTTTATTTTATTTTATTTTATTTTATTTTAGTCTAATTTAATTTTTTTTCATTTTCCTTTTTATTTTACTTTATTCCGAGGTATGCCAAATGTAAACAGACTAAAGATAAGGGACATAATGGGTATTTGCCTTACAATGTTTCCCCCTCTTTTTCCTATCAAAACAGAAAAGTGTATTGCTGTTTATTGCATTGTTGCTCGTCTTAAATTCAAAGGTATAGAAAAAAAAACAATAACAACAATGAACTGTGCAACAAATTCCATGAATGTCGTCGCATTTTCAGTGCCAATAAACAAAGCTTGAGAACCTTGATTACGACTGCCTCGGACTAGTTACAACAGCGACGGTGGGCATTGGTAAATAAGTATATACAAATGGATATGTATACGTGTATGTCGGTAGGAATCTTTGTATGTTATAAACAGAGCCAGTGTTAGCAGCCAACGATCAGTAAACAAACTTTAAACAAGCAAGAGCTTTCATATATATGGTACACATAAGTATGTATGCGTATAATGTATTATTGGTAGCCAACAATCATCACGCCCACTAACAAGCCAACTATTATGTGTATGATACTATGTATGCATGAATGTAACTAAGTAGCTAGCAATTATTCAGTTTACAATAATCTACTTTGATACAGACAACCAAACATGCACACTTATATACAAAATATGCATAATGAATATGTTAATTTAATATGAAAGTAGATATATAAGTCACTCAGTTACTAAGCCAATGAGATACTCAGTCAATTCAGTTGATAGGTAAACAACATTGGCAACAATTTTATTATCAGTGAACGTTATGTAAATTTGTTTTTGATATTGTAATAATTGCACGCAAAGCACAATCGACTGGCTAACAGTGTAGGGCATGATAACGGTGGTGCGAAAGTAAACAATTTGGAGCGTTACTACATTTGGAATTGAATATTATATGTAAGTAAAATTAAATAAAAATAAATAAAATTAAAGAAATTAAAAAAAATAAAATAACATAACTATAAAAAATAAAAAAAATAAAATAACATAAATATAAAAAATAAAATAAATGACAATAAAATAAAGTAAAGTACAATAAATTAAAATAAAATATAATAAAAACAAAATAAAATTTTGAATAATTAAATCGGAAAACTAAAAGCCCAAATCTAAAAGCACACCAAAGAACACCGTTAGCCTACATATATGTGTACATAACCATCTGTTGTCTTCCTCACCGACATTTGTCAGTATGTTATTTCATATTTTTTCTGTTTTTATTATTATTATTGTATTTTATTAGTGTCTAATATGCATCATGAGGCACTAAAGCCAATGCATAGTTAATATACGAATTTGCATACGAGTATATGTATTTATATGCACATATATGTATGCATATGTACATACGTGTATATACTAGCATATACATAGATTTGTAGAAGCATAAAATATGCGGCTCGGGGTCGCAATGCAACATTGACCTTCGACATTGCATGTACGCGCCTTAACACGTCGCATTAAACTGTACAAAAATGCTAACACATACACACATTTGTACATACATATACCTATGTACTTACATACATATATTATATATGGTACATACGTAAGTATCTGATTACGCCTGTACATGCTCTACAGGCATCATACATTGATATGCACATCAGCACATCACAGATAAATGAACTAGTGTATGCGTTTATTGGAATTTTTGCTTAGGCATGCATACATACATACATACATGTATACGAGTACATACATGTGTGTGAATGATTGCAAACAAATGGCGAGAAGGAGGAAGTGGAAGTGACTATCGCTACGCGCAAATGCACGCCGACAATGCAGAAGGTTGCAAACAAAGAGCGAATGGAAATTGTTATTTTCGTTGTGGAGGCGTCTTGCTCTTTTTTCCAATATTGGTTTTGTTGATTGGTGTTATGATGATGCCCTAGGTAAAATGACTGCGCCGTAGTAAAAAAGATTGATAGGTTGACCATGAGTAAAAAAAAACAAATGAAAAAAGTAAAAAAATAAAAAAAAACTAAAGAAAACAAAATAAAATAAAATAAAAAAACACGAATTAAAATATAAAATAAAAATTAAATAATTAAATTAAATAAACTAAAAACATTAATAAATTAACTTAAAATAAAGCAAAATAAAATGAAATAAGTTAAACAATCACTAATAAAAAACAAAATTAATTTAAAATAAATAAATTAAAATTAAATCAAAGGAAACGAAATTAATTTTAACAAATAAAGTAAGTGTGAAAAAATAAAATAAACTAAAACAAAATAAAAAATAAGTTTTAGTAAAATAAAATGAAATAAAATAAATAAAAATTACTTAAAATAAAGCAAAATAACTTAAATGAATAAAGAAAAATAAAATAAGTGAAGCATATATTTATAACAAAAAATTAAATAAATCAAAGAAAATTAAATAAAATATAAGTGTGAAAAAAACTAAGCAAAATTAAAATTAACTAAATTAAAAGATAAAGAAAACAACAAAAAAATAAAAAAAGATAAACAAAAAACACAAAATAAAATAACACAAATTAAAATACAAAAAAAGAAATTAATTAAATAAATAAATTTAAGCAATTAAAAAAAAAAAATAAAAATTAATTAACTTAAAATAAAGCAAAAAAATGAATGAAGTTAAGCAATAAATAACAAAAAATAAATAAATACATTAAAATTAAAGCAAAATAAATCAAAAAAAATTAGATTTAATAAATAAAGTGAGTGTGAAAAAATAAAATAAATTAAACAAAATAAAACAGAAGTTAAAATAATATAAAATGAAATAATATATATAAAAATAACTTAAATAAAAAAAGCAAAATGAAATAAGTAAAACAATAAATAACAAAAAAATAAAATAAATAAATTAAAATAAATAAAAGAAAATTAAATAAAATTTAAGTGTGAAAAAACTAAACAAAATTAAAATTAATTAAATTAAAATAATTGAAAATAATAAATAAATAAAAAAATTTAAAGAAAAAAAAATAAAATAAAATAACACAAATTAAAATATAAAAAAACAAACAAAATAAGTTAAATAATAAATAGCAAAAAATATATAAATATATTAAAATTAAATCCAAAGCAATCAAAAAAATTTTAATTAGATTTAATAAATAATGTACTATGAAAAACAAAATAAACTAAAAGAAAATAAAAAATTAATTATCATTTTATAAAACTTATGTATAAAATGAAATAAAATTAAACAAAATAAATTGAACCAAAATAAATAAAAATAACTTAAAATAAAGCAAAATTAAATAAAGAAAAATGAAACGAGTAAAGCAATTAATAATAAAAAAACACTTAAATTAAAACTAAATGAATTAAAATTAAATCAAAATAACTCAAAGAAAATTAAATTAAATTTAATAAACACAGTAAGTGTAAAAAATAAGGCGAATTAAAATTAGTTAAAATAAAATAATTAAAGAATAAAATGAAGGAAAAACACAAAAAAAAAATTGCCTAAACTAGAATTAAAAAAAAAATACAAAATAATTAAGAAAAACATGAAATAAAATCAAAATTATAAAAATATGACGAACAGGCGTGAGTATTTGAACGATTATGTGCACCATAATCACTATTTGTTTAGTGGGTTTTAACACTTCCAAGGCATTATGCGGCTGTTAATCGATCATTTTTAAAAAGCCGCCACTCTTAACTGAAACAAAACATGTTTGGTTTAGCAATTAAATTTGACAGACGTCAAAATACATCACTGTGCTGTTGAAATCACTTTGCATTATAAAAAGTCATATTGGATTGAAAGAATATAAAATAAAAAGAAAGAAAACTAAACAAAATAAATAATAAATACTAATAATGAGTAATAAAATTAACAACACATAACCAAATAAAACGTAATAAAATAAAATATAATAAATCAAATAAATAAGAGAAAGCCAAATAATATTCAACGAGTTAAACAAATAAAATTAAATTAAATTATTTAAATGAACGAAATAAAATAAATAAGTAAATTTAAATAAAATAAAATTATTGAATTTCATTGCAATAAAGTAGAAAAAACTTTATAAATTATATAAAACAGTAGATGACAACAAGAACTGCTCACTTTGAGCTCAAAAACAGGCCAAGAGAAATGATAAGTTAAATTTATTTATTTATTTTTATTTTAGAAAGAAGACATGAGTATGTTGTTTAATTCGATTTTTTCACCTGTGTACATACATGCAGACACATACAACCACAACATGAATACAAACGATTATACCGAATAAAAAGGTCTCACTGTCGGTTCTTTTTTTGTTTGTTAGTGAAAAAACTATAAGACTTTATTGCATGTACACACATATATACATATGTATGTATGTATATACACAGAAAATTGGGTTAACCTGACAGATATGAAAGCATGTAAACAGTTGCCAATGCAATAACTATCATTTTACTTTGAACTAATTTTATTTTGTTTACTAATTCAAAGTATTTAAATTTATATTTTGAATTTTTAACTAACACCGACAGTGTAATTGAAACAAAAAGCTAGCACCGTTTTTCTATGGCTGATAAACTTATCATTTTAGCTGGAACTGCGGAGCCAAGGAGGTGAAAAAGTTAGCTAATGAATGCGAAAAATCACCGTTAATGGCGGTTTTCCAGTGAATTTCCGGAGCGTTGAGCGGACTTGTTTGCAATTTGATAAGAAGTCAATGAGCTTATAGTAAAAATAAATATAAATAAATATATTATATAGGTATGTATATATGTACGTATATAAATAAGTTTGTACGAACTTTTCTTTATACTTCGCCCATTTATCTCTATTTCGATGATAAGTGTATGCATTGCTTACATACGTGTATACATGTGCATATGCATAAATGTAAGAGGAGATTAACAAAAGTTCGGTTAGTTGGTGACTTTCAATTTGTATTTGTTAAATGTAAAAAAAATTATTAGTCTTACTTTCCAATTTTAGAATGATTGGCTGAAATGGAGACGAGAAAAGGCAAGATAGCCGAAGATAGGTCAGACGGAATTCCATCACCAGCGCAAACAGAAATTCGTCATGTTAGTCTCTTTGGATTTCAACGTAATTTTCAGCCAATACAAATATTCAGTGAATGCTAAATTGCATATGGAACGATTGCACCGTCTTTAAAGACTAGTTCTAAGTAGTTCCGAAGATTCCAGACCGAACATTTTTCCGTAGCGGACGTGCCCCGAGAGGATCGACCAAAATCTTCCACTGATGACGTCACTGTAGCTCTGGTCAAGTCCAAAATTGACGAAGACCGACGATTGACATTGAATTGGGCTTAAATACCATTGCTGTATCGCGAATATTAAGTAATCATGAGGCCCAAAAAGTGGCTCGAGTGCATTTTGCTCAATTTTTCCTAAACAAATTCGAAAATGGTCAGTCCAGCAACTTTAGTAAAGTCATTACTGGTGACGAATCTTGGTTCTATAAGTACGATCCAGAAACCAAACAGCAGTTCATGATATGGAGCCCAACAGGAGCAAACCTACCCATAAAATCTAAGCAACAAAAATCAGCATCAAAAGTAATGATGTCAGTTTACTTCACCCGATCCCCGATGTCACATTAGACAAGAAGCTAAACTAAAGTTTGGATACTTTCTGAAGACACGAGAAGGCTGCTACTAGAGGGTAACACATGGGGCCTAAGTCCCAGGATTTTACGGTGAAATTGTGTGGTGGCTAACTATAAATGAAGCTTTAAAAGCTAACTTCATAGATAAGGTTCAAAGAAGTGCGTTAATGTGTATCAGTGGTGCAATAAGGTACGCCAAGTGAAGCTCCAAATATAAATGTAATACTCAATATCTTGCCACTGGAATTGGCGGTATATCAGTCAGCAGCAAAGACTACACTTCGTCTAAGAGAGTCAAATCAATGGACTACTCAGACATGGGACCACTCGGTAATAACCAACTTATACGTACAGATCGAAGCGGTTCAATTATATTAACTGATAACTACTTCAGAACACGAATTTCCAGCAGTGAAGAAGGGTGGATAATTACCATACTTCAAGGGACAGAGTGGAAATATACACGGACGGATTAAAGTCCTCGCTGAGAACCATCCGATGGAACTCTCTTTTAGGCTACCTGACCACTGCAGTGTTTTCCAGCCAGGCAGCTTTAAAGATAATGATATCTTCTTTTTTAGCGATAGTCAGACATCAATAAAATCACTGGACTCGTTTACGCTAAATTTCAAATTAGTGCTGAACTGTCGCCATTTCTCTAGATGGCCAAACAGAACATATTGTCTCTCATATGGGTCCCTGGTCACAGGAACATCGGGCGAAACTGTAAGGACTTGCTAGGCAAGGTATGACCAAGCAGATTTTTCTCGATATAGAACGGATGGAATTTGCATCTGGACGAGCCGCAATAAGTTGGAATGATACTAGAACAAATCTAGGCACACCTGGTCGAAATGGGATAAGAAGAGATCACGACATATGTACCCCTTAAAAAGTGGTGACAAATAATAAGAGTTCTTACAGGCCACTGTTTGATAGGGCGACACGCGGAAAAACTAGGGACTCCCTATAAAAGATGCTTCAGAAGCTGCACGGAGCCGACGTCAAAGTCATGGATTTAATGAGGTTTTTTAGAGAATCAAAATTGCTGGAAAATACAGCCTGATGATCAAGTTTTTATGGTATCACAATGGGCCTCAGTCAAGTCAAAATGAATCCGACAAGATAGATCGGTAGCCACTACAACCTAATCTAACCTAATATCGTCTTCAAATATTGAAAATAAGTATGATATTAAAAAAAAAAAGAATAAATAAATATTGACTAATTTCCTGCCACACACACACACACAAGTTTATGGTAAGTGCCAGTAAATCAGTCAAGCAATACTTGGCCACTTCTAGTTGTTAAGCTGGTCAGTCAATACCATTTCGTGAAGGTTAATACAATGAATTTAATCGATAAAATATTCCAATGCTTAGTTGCATGCCAAACGAATTAATTTTCAAGAAGTGCATTTCAAAACAGTAAAGCGTAGTAAAAATATATATGCAGCATATACATAAATAATACATACGTGTATGTATGTACACCAAAAGAAGAACTTGAAATTACAGTTGTTGTTAATTGAAATGGAAATAAAAAATTATTTCAATGCAATTTTTTTAATTTCCGATTTTTTTTCTTTTTGAATTTCATTAAAAATATTTATATTTTATAACATTTTTTGGAAAACAAATTTTCAGTAAGAATTTTTTCGTCGTAATATTTTTAAGATTTAAGATTTTACAAGAAAAGTTTTTTATTTAACATATTATTTAAGATTTTGTTAATTATTTAATATTTTATTTACAATTTGTTTTAAATATTTTATATAAGATATTTTTTTTTATTATGTTATATTATTTTTTATGGTAATTTGTAACTTGTTTAAAAATATTATTAGTATTCATAATTTTTTCAATTTTACGAATAATTCATTTAACCTATTTTGGCAACAGTCTATTGAATGCAATTTCGTATTAATTAAATACTTTTTTTTAAGAACCTATTTTGAATTATTTTCTGCTTAAAAAATATATTCTAGTTTATAAGAAAAATTTTACTTAAACTCTCACAAAAATTTTATAGTTTTAATGAAAATTTGTATTTATAAAGTTTTTCAATGGCGTTTATCGCTTCAAAAATTAACTCGATTAATTCGATAATTTGAAATTCCATTTTTCGGACCTTCTGGCTTCTAACAAAAAGTTTTTTTTTGTTGTGCACCATTTTTTATCTCAATATAATTATATATTTAATATTTTTCAAAAAAAAAATATTTTTTATCAATCACTTTTTTTTTAAGTTTCGTTTGTGTCACTATTCGCTTAATAAAATTAATTGTTTTTCTTTGTTTAATTTGTTTTTCTTTTAGCAATATTTCTTGTCTAGCAACATTTTTTCCTTAGCAACATTGCATGTCTCGCAATATTTTTGTTTAGCAACATTGCATGTCTCGCAATATTTTTGTTTACAACATGTCATGTCTCACAATATTTTTGTTAGCAACATTTCATGTCTCGCAACATTTTTAGCAACAGTTCATGTCTCGCAACATTTTTAGCAACATTTCATGTATCGCAACGTTTGTTAGCAGCATTTTATGACTCGTAACATTTTTCATTTAGTAATTTCTCTTTTAAAAACCGTTTTTTTTTTTGTATCAACATTTTGTGTCTCAAAACATTTATTTCTTTAATTGATTTCTTTTATTAAAAAAAATATGATTATAAATAATTTTTTTGAAAAGTTGTGTTTGTGTAACTTTGCGCCCAAAAAAAATTGTTTTTTTCCTTTTTTTAATTTGTTTGGTTATTTAGCAACTTATCAACATTTTTCATTTAATAATTTCAGACAAATAAATTTTTTTTTTGATCTCCAGCATTTTGTGTTTCAGAAAATTGATTTCTTTCATTAATATTTGTCACAAAAAAATTTGCTTTATTAACAAATTTTTATTTGAAAAGTTTCGTTATTCACTAGTCGTCTAGCAAAATTATTCCGTTTTTAATTCGAATTTTTTCAGCAACGTTTTGTGTCTCACAAAAATTGTTATTGGCCAATATTTTTTCTTAATTTTATAGACATTTTTTTATGTATGCAGCTTTTTTGCTTGAATATTTATTTTTGTTTAGCAACATTTTGTGTCTCGCAACATTTGTTTGGCAACATTTTTTGAGCTGTTATATAGAAATGCGACACTTTCGCTAAGCTAAATTCATTTTTTCAAATTTCCTTTCAGCAACATTTTTATTGTGTTTTAGCAAAAAATTTTAATACTTCATTTTTAGAATTAATTTCTTAATTTTTAGAAATAATAACAAAGCATTTGCTAGTATTGGGTTCTTTAGTCAAACAGATTTTAAATATTCACATAAAAATCAAAATTCTAAAGCCAAGTGTTACTATTTTGCTGTCCAACAAATGTATTCTGAAGCATATGTGCGAGCTTAACATTCATTTAGCCGGTTTTGCATCACCACTAAGCGGTTTGAAACGATGACTAGTGTAATTAATGAACATACGAATGGTAAGCAACAACAAAAACAACAAAAATAAGTAAATTAATGCCAAAGCCTGAGAGTAAAATACTATTACCAAATCAATGGTTATACTACAATTATCTTACTTACTAATTAACCAATCGACACAACAAGTGAGCAAACGAAGCCAAACACATACATACGTATACAGGCGTATATATAAATATATTATATATATATATTTATGCACATAAATGTGAATAACGGTTATGTATGCAGAAGTTTATATACCTATTTCATTGTCTAATCAAGTCAACTTCCCACATCAGCAACAGATCCCGGCTGCCACTGAGTTCAAACAGCTTCTTCTTCTTCTTCTTCTTCTTCTTCTTCTTCTTCTTCTTCTTCTTCTTCTTCTTCTTCTTCTTCTTCTTCATAATGTAGATTATGAACATATGTTTTCGAAAAGCAACAATAATTTCATTTTCACATACTTCCCCCCTGGGTCGTTGCATTTTATGTCAACCAAAGTCGGGCGGGCAATGCGATTTCTATATAATCATAAATTAATTAATGCCACAGACATCTTGCTGTAGAGCAAGAGAAAGAAAGTAGAAGTGAGATGTCTGAAGAGCCAGTGAGTGAGTGAGTGAGTGAGTGCGTCAGTGGACAACAATGAGCGACATATGAATCGAGTAAGCAACACTGTTGTAAGAGCTAATAATGAATACAGTTCAGTTTGAATGGAGAAAAGCAGAGGGCGGCGGTGGCGTATGAGTAACATCTGGTCACTGTACTGTAGCAATAAAAGCCAACAAGACACAAACACCGAGTTGCTTTTAAACAGATACATTTGTATAAATATATTTCCAACTATTTGTCAAGCAGTCATACCAAATAGACCACCCCCACGACGATGCCACTCTATCGACATGTAATTAGTTTTAGCTTATGCCTGTGAAATGTGTCAATTGCATTTGGAGACGCAATTACATGACGCACGCAGCCGAGAGCTGTGAACTGTGAACAGAGTGCAATACGCAGTGCACAGTGCACAGTGAACAGTGAACAGTGAATGTGTGGGGCAGATGTTTCTGTGTGCTAAACATCTAAGGCAAACCTGTGTGTGTATACGTGTATATGTGGGTAGATGGTCTTATTGTCTGTGGCTCTGTGCCGCTGTGGTCAATCCATTACTATGCCATGCCATGCCATGCACTCAATAACCAATGCAACTGTACTCTGCGTATGCCAATGACTTGTTATGTGTTGTTGTTTTGTCGCGTCCGGTGTATGAACACGTGACTGCAATGCAACAATGGCTGCCGCAAAGCCGCTGTAGGTGTGCAAAATGCATACACTTCGATGAGAATAAAGTAGTATAAGTAAGGAAGATTATATTCGGGTGGACCGGAGAAGTAGATACTCGGCTGGTAATTTTATTGAACGCCAGGCGGCTCATCTGATACTTACAGAAGTGGGAAGTAAGCAAGTAAAATTAAGTTTTCTTTAAGAATCCACAGAACGATCAAAAGTAGACCTTCTATATGTTATATGGGAGGTAGGTTCACTTATGCTTCTTTGAATAAACCAACTCAGTCAGTTAAGTAAGTTAAAAATATGTGAAAAATCGCATGCGACTTTTCTGAACTAAACAAGCAGAAAAATGGCAACGTTGCAGCACAAAATATGAGGTTTCTATTTGCGCTGAGGGATTAAATTGAGGAGATAGATAATTTAAGCAGAAAAATAACAGTTTTTATCAAATAAATAAATACAATAAATATTATTTTTACAAACTTATTCATAATTTTTTAGTCTACTTTTATTTTAAAAATAGCATGCAATATATATATACTTCCATACGCTTTTGAACTGTTATATATTTTTTTATATTTCAGTTAGCAATATAATAACATGTAATGTTGACAGCGATTTCATCATGATAAAAAGTGAATTTTTTTTACTATTTATTTATCTTTTTATCTATATTATATTCAAACATATTTCTTTACAGTTAGAAAACGCTAATAATTATTATTATAATTAGCAAAATTGTTGCATGAACTAGACAGCGTAGTTATTAAAATCGATCAAATCAACGAAATGTAGGTCACATAACGGTTTTATTGTTTAACTAACTGTGATGTAGAAAAAAAAAGAAAAAACAAAATTCAAAACATAAATAATGAGGTTAGTGCCTTTCAAAAGATAAACTATATATAAATTAAAATAAAATAACTAGTGTAATTACATACCAGTATATACATATATATATGTACGCATAATTCTGCGTAGAACAAAGAAGAAGCATAAAATTGCGTAAAATTTTTAAATATAAAAATAAGTGTGTTTTAGAAACTAAATACCAATTTTTTCACTTTTTCTTGCTTTTTTCTTATAAAAGTGAAATATTTTCAAGTACATCGTCTGTATATGTATATTAACAACAGTTATCTAAATATACTTAATTTGCATAAGTGATTACTTCTAAACCATAAATTTACTTGGAAACTGAAGTATTTGGCGGAAATTGTAACTCATTAAAGAGCAAATAATTCCAGAGTAAGGTGAGTGTTTGTGCAGTATATGTATTATGAAAATATAAGTATATGGATGCACACCTAAATGCATGTGCTAGAAGTAGTAATTTGATTTCTAGGAAATATGTCAAAGCATTAATTTATTTTTTCAATTTAAATTTTTTCACAGAACTACATATGCCTATCTTCTCAATGAACTTAAGTCTGTTAATATGAATTGAACTTATTTTCGGTTTTTACTCTTTTTGTTTTGCAAAATAGCTAATTTTTATACAAATTTCTTTAGGTTTCAAAGTGTTATAACAAATGTAACTAGTTGCAAACTAGTTATCAACTAGTCCGGAAATAATGTTTGTAGAAAATAAAAGCGTTTAGCATTATATTAATTTCTTTTTCAGTTTCCAACTATTTAATATGGAACTAGTTGTCAAACTGACCCAAAGGTAATGTTTTTGGGAAAAAAGTTTAGAACATTGAAAAATATTCTTAAAAAGATAAATAAACGAAAATTTTTATGTTTGAATGAAAATTGTACGTGACTATAGGGTAAAGAGGGGTTTAATGGGGTGTAGTCAAGCTTCCGGGTATGCAGTTACAGTTGGGGGATGTACTCAATCACTAATCTTGTCTATAGTTCAGCCAGTACAAGTAGAATTAATGCTACATGCTGACCTAAACGAGGTTAGATGGCCGTAAGGGTGACAACCCATATTCGGATAAGATCCTGTGCGAAAAACTGCATGACACCAACTACCTCTTTGCATGCCTCCTAAGACCAACTCATCTAACCCCCCTTCCCCTCTGGTCTGAACCCGTCGAAACAGCTACGCCCACTACAGCAACAATGCTGGTTAGATTATGTGGTCCGGATGGATAAGAATACACCAGCTTTAATGCAGTACACGCAAACGAACACCTCCACTTGTTGGAAAGATCATTCATTATTCACAATTTTTTTTGTTACTTTTTGTTAAAAAATTTTTTATTTTAATATTTTTTATTTTACCATTTTTTATTTACTACTTTTATTTTTATTTTTATTTTTTTATATAAATTTACATCTTAATTTTTTTTTATATTTATATACATACATATGCACTTTTTTAATTTTTGGCTTTTATCTTTATTTAATTTTTTATACTTTATTCCTTTTTATATTTTTTATTTCTATTTTTCATATTTTCTACTAAATATTATTTTATATATTTTTCTTGTATATTTTTTTAGTTTATTTCTTATTTTATTTTCTAATTTGCAACACAAGTGTATTGATTTATTATTTGTTATTTTACTTTTTTATTTTTATTGATTTTTTTCTATTTTTGCCTTTTTTTATTTTCTTATTTTTTATGTTTTTATCCTTTGATTTATTTTTGATATATGTATATATAATTTTCAGTTTTTTTGTTTTTAATTTTTTAATGTTCTTTATTTTTATTATATTTTTAATTGTTTTATTTCTTTTCTCTTTAATTTTTCCAACTTTCGTTTTTCCAAATATAATTTTTTTATTTTTATTTAATTTTTTTATTTCTTTATTATTAATTTTCATTCCTTTAGATTTTTTTATTTTATTTTTGGTTTTTCATTATTAATTTTTTTATTTTTTTCTTTTTTTAATTATTTCTTTTATATTTTATTTTTATTTTCCTCTCGCTTGTTCTTCGCATTACCTTAGTCGTCTACTTATTCCACATCGTAGAACATGCTGAGTTCATTGTTTATTTTTTTCTTTTGATTAATTCCGTTAAGTAATTTATTGATTTAGGATTAGTTGCCTAAGGTCAAGCACACAATAGTGACAAGCGAATCAAAAAGTAACAGTGAAAGTTGTTAAATGAACAAATAAATACGCAATAAAAATATTTCTAAATAAAAAATTTCGCATTGCATAAACTTTTGCCCGCGAGTATGCGGAGACTTAAATTGCGCATTTTCGAGTGCTCAATTTTCACACTTTTTCTGCTATTCTTTTTAATTTTCTGTTTTTTTTTTACAGCCCATACCAGTCATCTGCCAAACATACACATGGCAGTGAAATGAAAAGCAAACTAAAAAAAAGAGAATAAATCCCACTCAATTATCACTGCTCGTTGCTATGTACTCGTATGTACTTATCTGCCACTTTTTTTCTTCATTCTGCACCCGAAATATACATATACATATGTACATACATACGCACAGGTCGCATTTCAAACTAGCACGAGGCTAGAAGCGACCGGCATAGCGAAATTTATTGTTGTTTTGTTTATTTAATGGCTGGTGTATTGTTGGTGCACGGCCAAAAGCGCCATATGTTGGCGAAAATTCTTTTGCAAAAAAATGTCGAAATAAAGTTAAGCGGGAACGTATGATGAAATACATACGTAAAAACTGGCACTTTTTTGTATATATACCTATTTTATTGGTAATTTAGCAAATAAATAAAAGTAAAATAAAATTGCCTTCATCACTCAATACGATTGACAAATGGTAACAAATTATTGGGCATTAACTTGTCTGAAATAGGCCAAAATATAATCGAAAAAAAAAATTAAAATGGAAGTAAGAAAATGATGGCAGAAAAACGTACTATTTGTATACCTATATGTATGTAAATGTCTAACAGTTCCGCAAATTACGTATACGCCCTGTGCTGCTGGTGCATACGGGTACACAATATTTTAATCCTACCAGTTACAAAATAGTTACCAAACTAGTTCAAAAATAAATATATATTTAAAAATATAATAAGACACTTGAGAATATTTTACACACACTGGTTTTGAACCAGTTACAAACTAGTTACCAAACTAGTCCAAAAATAAATAAATATTTTAAAATACATTAATACACTTGAGAAAATTTTACACACGCTGTTTTTTAACCAGTTACAAACTAGTTACCAAACTAGTCCAAATATAAATAAAAAAATAAAAAATGCACTTTTTAAAAGAAGCTGTGTGAAAGCAAAAAGTAATTTGACTAAAAAATGTTTTTAATGAGTACTTAGGGTGCACCTTTGAGCGTTGGTCCAGCCAGAATGTAAAAACTGTATTTGGGGACTTTAACGTCGGGAAGGTGTGACATCCGACAGACACGGTTTTCTACTCGACTTGCACTTCTGCTCTCTCAGAACACTCATCAGCAACTCGATATTTGGGAACAGTGGAACGTTCTTCCGAGACCATGACCGACTGGAGAAATACTTGAAAGAGCTAGAGCGTACACGAACGTAGGATCCAAGGCGTCATCTCTAGTGACCAAAAATACTGAATTTATGGAGGTAACACTTCTCCAGCCTGCTGAATCGTGGTAAAAAATAAAAAGCAGAAGATGGCGAACCCGAATATCATGAAGGAGTACGATCAGCAATTGTCCAAGAATTGCAGAAGTAGAACCACAAAGTTAGAAGAGTCGTTGGCTTACCGTTTGAGCTATTCAAATATGGCGATGACTAACAAACAAGGTGCCTTCATCAACTTTCTTGTAGAACATCAAGCGTACTAAAGTCCACCGCCAGCAAATTGATAGAACATTATTACGATTTCCACCTCTTCGTCGATTTTAAACGGCCTTCGATAGCACGAAAGGAGCTATCCTACGTTGCTATGTCTTCATTTGGCATTCTGGAAAACTTTTACGTCTATAAAAACTGACGCTGAAAACACCAAAAGCTCCATCAGCATCGAAAATGAACTTTTCGAGCCGGTCGGTGCCAAATGAGGTTTTAAACAGTACGACCCTTTACCATGTAGCAACTTCGAATGCCAAAGACTCTCCATAGTACTCTCCGTTGGAAGACGTTAGAAATGTTAGGATAAGAAGGACTTGATGTCGAGCGGAAAAATGACCGAGCGTATGACGCGTTGTTGTTAATTTGGCTAAAAGCGTGTTAGCGGCATTTAAGCCAATGAAGAAGAAGATTTTTTTTTTACTAATTCGGAATCAGTTGGTAACTATTATAGTAAGGAGGTAGTCAACAACTAGTTGGTAACCAGTTTGGAATTAGTTAAGGAAAACATTTTTTAAAATCCTTTTTCATGCATTCAAAAATATATATAACTCATATTGGAATAGTTGGTTGAAAAAAGCTAAGGAATTAATTATATGCAATTCAAAAGTGAAAAATATAAATATAAATTAAGGAGAAAAATATTACTATAGGTATACGTGTATAAGAAAAAGCCTTAAATCATAATATAATTAGTACAATATTTATTTCCTTTATATTCACCTGCGCATAGTGGGTGGTATACCAAGTTCCCGGTATCATAGGTACGTTTTCGATGACTACTGTACACGCTGATGTAGTTATTGTAATTAATATTTATATTGTATTTGTATATACAATTTGTTGTTGCCTTTCTTGCTCTTATTACCCTTATTGCTAGCGCGATTGCCACTTTTTTTTTCTAAGCGTCGAAACCGCTTGAAAGCTCAAACTTGTTGAATTTCACTGGAATGTCGAAAATTCGCTAATAGGTTACCGTTACGGTTATGGTTACGCAGTGGGCGCACACTAACCACTTACTGTATGCACAAGTACAAGTACGAGTATGTATGTAAGTAATGTATGGAATATGGAATTTTCAACTTTAATTTTTTTCTTAACACGCAAAAACACATAAACACAGAAACAACCGAACGCGTCTAAAGAAATAAACACAAAAGTTAATTAAGTGCAACAATGTTGAATTGTTTGTAGTGTAGATTGTTTTGGTATTGGTGGTGGCAACAATGTTGCTATTGCTATTGCTATTGCTGCTGCTGTTCGTTACACTCTGAATGCACTAACTGACTGACTGACTGTCTGGCTGCTTGACTGATTAAATGGCTGCGTGACTAAATGACTGAATGACCGACTGACGGACTGCTTCGGCTTGCGCAGTGGTTGAGCCTTGAGCTGTTTGTGCATAGAGTTCGTGTGGCAAGTGGTAAATGGCAAGTGGCAGAGTGAATAATCTGGTGCAGCCGGAAAAAAGCGATTGCCTCAACAGGCTTTTACAATCGTACAAATTCCTCTGATGTGAGCAGTGTTGTGTTGTTGTCTTTTTGCTTGCTTTTCCTACTGCTGCTACTGCTGCTGCTGTTCTCGCACGTTCGCTCTCTATTTATTCGTTTATTTGTTGTTGGCGGCTTTCAGCTTTGATTATGCCTCGGAAATAAATGTGGAAATTTTCTTTTCTATCTTGTTACCCCACGATGATGGCGGATTTTACAGATATGCTTTCCTGTTGCTTCGTCTACTTTTCTTTTGAACGAAGTTGCTAACAGGCTTGTCGACTTTTCTAGCTGCTTTTCATCCAAAGTTGGTTTTACTTTTTCTGCTACTATTTTGTCTTGCTTGTGGTTTTTGATTTTTCCGTTGACAGCTGTTGGCTTTTATTTCCGTTGGATGGGATTTTTTTCTTAACACTTTTTAATAAATTTTTATGTAAGCGAATGCGCTAAAGAGTTGTTTATTTTTGTGATTGTTTTCTTTAATCTCAACGTATTTGTGTTTTTACGAAAAATATAGTTTTGTTGCGGTTTCAAACACTTTCAGTTTCTAATGGGCTGATACTAATTTTAAGTAATAATGTCTTGATTTCAAACAGTGTTTTTGAGCTGCTTTCGGTCTAAAATTTATTGGAGTAATATTTTTTTCATTTCGAAGCTTTTTTATAATTATTTCGTGTTATAAAAAATTAATTAAAAATTTTCGTTAAATTTTATTTTATTTTACTTTTAAATTTTATTTATTTGTTTATTTATTTATTTATTTGCCATTTTTATATTTTATTTTTTTTTAATTGTATTTTATTTCATTTTTTTATTGTATTTTATGTTATTATATTTAATTTTATTCTTTTTTTTATTTATAATTTTTGTTCATTTTGTTGTATTTTATTTCATCTTTTTTATATTTTTATTTTTAATTTTATTTTGTTGTATTTTACTTAACTTTGTTTTATTGTATTTTTCATTCCATTTTTTCACTTCATTTTTATTATTTATTTTAGTTTATTTTATTTTAGTTTTTTTTTACTTATTTTACTTTATTTTATTTTAGTTCGCTTAACTTTATTTTATTTTAGTTCAGTTTACTTTATTTTTTATTTTCTTTATTGTATTTATTTTGTTTTACTTTTTTTATCTTATTTTATTTTCTTTTTTTATTTTATTTTATTTTATTTTAGTTTATTCCATTTTATTTTATTCTTTTTTATTTTAGATTACTTTATTTTGTTTAATTTTATTTTATTTTATTTTATATTATTTTGTTTTAGTTTATTCCATTTTATTTTATCTTATTTTATTTTGTATTATTTTATTTTATTTTATTTCATCTTATTTTATTTTATTTTATTTTATTTTATTTTATTTTATTTCATTTTTTTATTTTATTTTATTTTATTTTATTTTACCTTATTTTATTTTATTTTATTTTATTTTATTTTATATTATTTTATATTATTTTATTTTATTTTATTTTATTTAATTTATTTTTATTATATTTTATTTTATTTTATTTTGTTGTATTTTATTTTACTTTGTTTTATTGTATTTTATTTTATTTCATAATATTTTTTTCACTTCATTTTTCTTATTTGTTTTAGTTTATTTTACTTTATTCCATTTTAGTTTATTTTACTTTATATCATTTTAGTTTATTTTACTTTATTTTTTATTTTCTTTATTTTATTTTAATTTGTTTTACTTTATTTTATCTTTTTTTTATTTTATTGTAATTCATTTTACTGTGTTTTATTTTAATAAATATATTTACTTTATTTTATTTTATTTTATTTTATTTTATTTCATTTTATTTTATTTTATTTTATTTTATTTTATTTTATTTTATTTTATTTTATTTTATTTTATTTTATTTTATTTTATTTTATTTTATTTTATTTTATTTTATTTTATTTTATTTCACTTTATTTATATTTATTTATTTTATTTTGTTTTACTTTAGTTTATATTATTTTATTTTATTTTTTTATTTTATTTTATTTTTCATTTTCTTTCATTTTATTTTATTTCATTTTATTTTATTTTCTTTTGTTTTATTTTATTTTATTTTGTTTTTAACTTAGTTTATTTGTTATTTTAATTTTTTTGGTATTTTATTTTAATTTATTTCATTTTATCTTATTTGTTTTTCAATTTTATTCTGTTAATTTATTTTTTTTTTTGTTTTATTTTTTTTTTTGTTTTTTTTTTTTTTAATTTTGGTTCACTCGAGGGCTATATAAATATTTACACATACATTTATATGATTCTTTCTCTGCCGCTGCGTTGTCAAGCGCTTTCACATTGGGAAAATGTGCAAATTTTATCTGTTAGGCAGAGAATGATTTGAAATGAGTAAGCAAAAATTTCTTCGTGAAATTAAGCAGTTTGTTGCGTGAAGCCAATTGGCAAAGGAAAATAATAAGATGAATTAAGAAAGTGCTACTCATGAGCATACGAGATAATTTCATGTACCAAAATATTTTATTATTTTCAACACAAATATTTTTAATCATTAACAACAAAAGAATAGAAATATAAAATAAAAATTAAATTAAGTTAAAATATGTTATAAACTATTATAAAATAAAATTTAAAAAAATTAACTTAAACCAATAAAATAAAATAAAGTAAAATAGAAAATTAAATAAATAATCATAAAATAAAATAAAATAAATTAAAATAAAATAAAAAACAAAAACAAAAACAAAATAAAATAAAAAAAAAATGAAAAAAATAAAATAAGGTAAGACAGAAAATTTAGTAACAAAGATTAAACGAAATAAAATAAAATTATGTAAAATAAAATTAGAAATTCATTAAAAATGAAAACAAAATAAATTGTGCGAAAGTGTGCACCAGTTTTTTGCCCACATAGATTTCATTGTGGCGCGACGTCTATTCGAGAAAGTTCGTGGCAATGAACAATTCAGTCGGTTGGCAACAACACCCCTACTATAGCATTCATTTATGTATGTACATACATAAATATGTAATGAGTTGCACAGTCGGGCACCCAGTCAATCCGGCAACAGTCGAAGCAGCAGCACAGCGGTGGCAATTGGAGCACATTTGTGCTGCCAGCTGCCAACACTTGACGTTGCGACGTTTCACGGCATGCTATACCAACAAATATAACTACATATAAAGTACGGATATACAACATCCTTATGTATGATATGTACAAAAATTTACTAGTATACATATGTACATACATATATACATATGTATGTATCTGCTAAAGAGTTCGCTTTTAATGGAACTACCGTATGTGGGTCAATGTACGATATGCAAAACATTTCGCCCAAAAAAAAAAAGGAGAAAAAATAGTATAAGTAATAAAGAAGAAGCGAACAAGATTTTAAAGAAGCGAGTGTCAGAAAGGGCAAACATTATATTGAATAATATAATTAAATATTTTATTGTACAATAATTTTGCCCTAATACTCTTACTAAAACATTGAAGCTATTTTTTAATTTAATTTTTATTTATTTTATTTGTTTCTTCTTTAATTTTCAAAATAATTGTTTTTTAATATTTTTTGTGTAATTTGAAATTTTATTACCTTAATTTTAAATTTTTATAGGCTTTGCACAATCTAATTTTTTTGCTGTTTTTTTTCAAAATTCGTGCAAAATTTTAATTGGAATTGTTTTTCGCAATTCACAAAATTGTATCTATTGGTTACGTATAGGCCACGATTGAATGGAAGAAAGAGTTTTTATTTTACCTACAAAGTTGCATGTCTCTACTAACATACATACATACTAACACCGCTATACATACATACATGTATATACAAACATGGGTTAGCTTGTGTGTTGTTGCTTTTTGTCTCTGTGTAGTTGAGTGCATAAATTTACAATAGTCATTTTCGTCGCTGTCGTGTTGTAGCTATTTTCGATGAGCGTGTTATTAGCTATTTAGGTACATACATACATACATACATACGTACAGACAAATATTGTTGCCACAACAAATAGCATTTGCTGGCGCTGGAGCCACAATTGATGAATGCGACGCGTCGCGAAGTTGAGCTACTAGATTTTGATTTCGATTTTTCTCACTTTTTTATTACAAAATATTTTTTTATTGATATATATAATAATTGTTTTTTTTTGTTGTTTGTTTTGTATAATCATGTAAAAATCGCGTGATAAGTCATAACTAATACATGCACAAATTACTATGTATAAATAAAATATTTCAATATAAGCAAAGGAACAAAAAAAATGAAATATATATAAAGTTAAATTGAAATAAATTAAATTAAATCAAAATTAAAAAATAAATATAAAAAAATATAATTAAATAAAATAAAATAAAGAAAAACAAAACAAAATAAATAATAAAAAAGTGAAATAAAATAAAATAACGGATGATCCAAGTAGTGGTACTTTTTTCAATAGCCTTTCGTGAGTCGGGTCTCTCATGTTATTTTTGTTCAGTATTTTTTGGCTTTCCGTCATGGGAAGACTTATGACTTATGTACGTTTGAAGAACGTTTACAAGTCGTTCAAATTGAATGTATTTCACAAGCTTCGCTCAACTTATGATCAACATAATCGGCCTACTGAGCCGATCTTGAGACCCAGCATACATTATTGGATAAAGTGAAGAAAATATAGCGGCCGCTGCTGAGAGTGTACACGAAGATCGTGAAGAGTCGATTTTACGTCTAGATCTTAAATTGAAAGCTTACAAAATAAAGCTTGATCAAGAACTGAAGCCGCCCAACCATCCCAAGCGACGAGTCCCATTTTTGGCAAAATTTCCGTATTTGGAACAAAAAGCAATTTGAAGAGATTCAAGAGCTGCCATTTAATCCAGAAAATAAAACGGTTTGGTGTGGTTTGTGGGGGGTGGAATCATCGGTCCGTATTTGTTCAAAAACGATGCAGGTTTGATGCTTGAAATTGAAGCTAGTGATCTCGGCGACATTTGGTTTTAACAAGATGGCGCCGCTTCCCACCCACACATCGCATTAATCAATGGTTGTATTGAGAGAATAGTTCGGTTACACTTTTTCCTGTTGAAGCAGTTACAAGTAGAAACGCTCGAAACATAGCCGCGGCCAAAATTTAAAAGAGATAATCTTCAAAAAATATTGTAAATGTCAAAGAATGTCATTTCGAATAATAATCAACATTCATTTATTTGAATATTCTGTGTTCACCCTTTATATTGAAATGAAATACAACAAAATAAAATAAAATAAATTAAAACAAAATGAAATAAAAAATTGAATAATGTATAATTAATAAAATTTAATAAAAATTAATATTTATTTAATCTAATAAAAAATTAAATAAAAATTATAATAAAAAAATATAAAAATAAAATAAATAAAATTAAAATAAATAAAGTAAAATAAAATCATATAAAATAAAATAAAATTGAATTAAATTAAAATAAATTAAATAAAATGAAGTAATATAAAATGAAATAAAAAAAAAATAAAAAAAATAAATAAAATAAAAGAAAATTAATTAAAATAAAATAATAAACTATATTTCTTTTAATATAGTAAAAAATAATATAAAAACTATAATATAATAAAATTAAAATAAAATTGAATTATATTAAAATAAATAAAATTAAAATAAATTAAATTAAATAAAGTAAAATAAAATGAAATAAAATAAAATAAAATAAAATAAAATGAAATTAGAAAAAGAATATAAAATTATAAATAATATTTATTGTAATAATAATGTACAATAATAAAAGGCGATATGAAAAAAATAGATAAAATAAATTAAAATAAAATGAAATGAAATAAAGTAAAACAAATTAAATTAAATAGAATCCCATATATTTTACAGTTGAATGATATACAAATAAATAAAACACATAATTGGGCGATTTACGTCCGAAAAACAAAATAACATAAAATATATAATTATATAAACTAAACTAAACTAAATTAAGCTCAAAATAATAAAATAAAATCAATGAAAACAAAAACATTAACGTCAAAAAAAAATTAAGATTAAATTAAATTAAAACAAATTAAATCAAAATAACTTAAATTAAATTAAAAAGAAAATAAAATAAAGTAAATTCATTAAAAATTTTATAAAAACAAAGTAAACTAACATAAACTTAAATACAACAACACACACACTGCGATAGGCATGTACGTGGTAACAGGTGGTGTATTGTATTTGTTCTTGTTGTTGTTGAAACAACTAGAGAAGTGGTGTATTTGTCGCGCATTTTCGAGTGCTAAATTTGCACTACTTATGCTGAAAAAACATTCAAATGCACCTATGTATGAATGTACATACAAGCATGCATAGACATACATACATGTGTATTGTATAAGGTGATATGAATTTATGTAAGTATACATACATATAATATGTAAAGAGGTTATTATATATACATGTATGTAGCATAAGTATGCTACTAGTAAATAATTTTCAACTTTTAACTTCTTTGCTGCTCATTTCTCTGCTTTATCACTGTTTCTTTGGTATACATTTTGCCATTTTGCCATTTTTCGCTCGCTTTAGCAATAATCAATGCAATGTACAATGCAAAGGAAAGCACCAACTACATACAGCTGACACAATTTCATTTAATTTTTGTTTCAGTTTTTTCTACTTTTTTATAATAGCAGCTTGGACTTTCTTGAAACTCATTTTATTTATTTATTTTTTAATTCAGATATACATACATACATACATTTACAATTTGGGTATGTACATAAGTAGTTATTTCGAAAAAAGATTTTCTGATTTTTATTAAATCATTTTCAAAGAAAAAAATATTCATCCAACAAACTTTACTTCTTTCAACTCAATAAATCGTTTTTTTTTTTCTTTCTTTCTTTCGCCTTCTAGTATATTTCTGAGCGCTTTTTGCTTAACGACAATCAACTTTTCATTGAAACAAACAGCAGTTATTTGCATTAAATGAACATTTACACATTGAAAACATTAATACATATGTACATATATTGAAAACATAGAGCGTTATTTTTGGAGACACTTTTGGACGCGGTCACAATAACTGAACGACTACAACTGGTCGATGAAACTGCGGCACAATGAAGCTCCTCCGCTGCTTAGTAGCGGCTGTAGTAGCGGCAACAACATCTATAATTACAACAACAACAACAATAACAATACCAGCAGCAACATCAAGTAGCCCCACTGCATACCACCAGCTCGTAGTAGCAGCATGAGGGTCATTCGGCGGTCGCCGTGGAGCCGGGAAAACACACGAACGAGCAGCTAAGCAGCTGCGGCGAAAATCAGAAGAACAACAACAATACAAAAATTGAACTTTTATTATTTTTATATATATTTATACCTACATATGTACATTTAGTATATGTATATATGTATTTTTTATCTTATTTTTGTTTCGACTAACAAGTATTATCTCTGCAGAAAACTCTATTCAAAGCTGGCGGCTTATGCGGGGATGAAACGGCCGAAGAAGCAGTAATAATTGCATAGCAAAAGGCAAACTACATAACATATGTATGTATGTACATATATATACATACAAACATGCATACGAAAAACTACAACGAAAATAAGAGTAACTAACAACAACAGGCGATCGCTTGCAGCAGCAATAGCAACAGCAACAGCAACACCAAATAGCAGCAGCAGCTGGTGAATGGCTACACTGCCATCGAGTTGTTAGCTCCCTTACTATAGCGGTGTAAGTGGCGGTAGAGGAGATGATGCACTTAGGTGCGAAGGTGGCACTTGGCGATTGCTAGAATTCATGCGATAATGAGACAGAGCAAGTGCTTGACGAGCGTTGACGAGAGCAAGTGGTGAGCGTAAAACTGCTCTCAAGAGTGCAAGAGTGAGGACTGAATGAGTATGTATGAGTGTATTGAGTGTTTTTTGAAACTACTCGAAAGCAACTTTGAGTACTTGAAATACATACAGTTAAACTGTGTAACGAAATCGTGGCGAAAATATTAAAAACTGTTTTATAAATTAAGATTTTTAGAACATTCAGCAGAATGCTTTATAATGCTGAATAAGTAAACACAAATACTCTAATATTAGAGACAGAAATGTATACAAATATGTACAATAATAAAATAATCGAAAACATTTTCAAGGCGTTGTCCATAAACCACTATGTCATATTTTATGATTTCCTGGGCTCCTCTCTGCTTTAATGTAGCCCAACGACGCTTTTCAATACAATAAAAATAATAGAAACTCTTTTTCTCTAAATCGGTAGCATTTCCAGAAATAACTAAGCCGGCTTTATACATTTATATGCTTTTTAAATTTTTCTTTACTTTTAAGTTTTTATTTGCTTATTGCAATATCATGAAATAACTTCGCATACAATTACTTTCGATATTATGACTTTCTTTCTCTAAAGAATATTGTTTTTATGAATTTGGTTCTCTTCGGGTGTTCACAATTGTATAATTATGTATGTTGTCTCATAATATTTCTTTTCAAATAAAGTTATTAAAAAAAAATAGATAATTGGAAAAAAAAAATTAATTAGAGTTTTGTTTTCTATAAAATACTTGAGCAAATACTTACACAACTTACACATGATTATTTTTCAAATTTAGTATGTAATGTAATTTTAGGTTAAATTTTACTTACAGCTTGTCAAATGTTTCTTTTAAATTGCTGTATGTACATACCTGAAAAAAGATAGAGAAAAAATTTAAGTTTAATAAAGGTAAGTTACGAAAATGAGAACGTAAATTTTTATGTACGTGTAGTTTAAAAATTATTTTGTGAACATTTGACTTCCGATAAAGGGAAAGTGAGCTACCCGTCACTTTTTGGGGTTAGAAAGATGATATTTGACACAAGGAACTTTTGATCACTTAACTTAGTAGAGTTTGAGCGCATGTCAAAGATGGACACCAGCAAAGCGAAAATACGCTATATTTTACAGTTTTTCTGCGATCAAGTCGAAAATGCAAGTCAAGCAGCTGAAAATGTGAATAGTGTTTATGGTTCTGATGATCTACAATAATCAATCATGCACCATTTCGATAGCGGCAATTTTGTTTCAGTAATTTTGATGTAAGAGATGCTCCACGGTTTGGAAGGCCAATTGTTGAAAATGTCGATAAAATAATTGAAATCATCGAGTCTGACTATCATGCGATCATTTTTTCGATTACCTAGGAGCTAAACAGGTTGGAACCGCATACAGAAGCCTGATGTATGGATGGCATATGAGTTAACGAGAAAAAACATTATTTAGGGAATTTCCATCTGCAAATCACTGCTGAATCGTAACAAAATAGGTAATTTTTTATTTTATGTCAGATATACACGCGGTAGGGTCGACCCCTGTCAGATTTTTTCTTTTTTATGGAAATAATTAAATTTACTTTTAAAATTATTTTCTATAATTTTTCATGCAGTAATCAAACTTGCAGTTCAAAAAATGTTTGACAAAGATACACTTCGAAAATCTACACTGTGGATTCATGTATACATTTTCAATACGATTACAAACAGAAAAAGAGCGTCACTTAATGCTTTTGAGCAAGAATTTATTAAAGCTTTTGCATTTGTGCAGCGCATTTTCGTTGAACATAATAAATTGTCAATGCAACAAAAAAAATGCTAAAAATACTAAAAATACTTTCAAAAAGCTAAGCTAATGAGCACAAACAGGTGAATGAGAGCTTGTTGAGCCAGCAGCAACACTACTCCGCACAAGCACTCAATAGAGCGGTTGAGCGTATGAGTGAATGAGATATGATTTTGAGCGCAGCAAAGTGTTATTGCAGCAGAAGAAGTTCTGCCAATGAATGGAGAGCAAGCGAGCGAGCAAAATCGAAAAGCTTACGAGAATGCCAAATACACAATGTACTTATTTGAATAATAAATATAATAATAAAATATAAAAATATATGTATATGTTTAAATTAAGAAACAGGCCTATTTATATATATTTAATATATATACGGGTATATATATATGTCACATACATACACACACATGTAGATTAACTAAATATGCTTGTATATGACTGACTGAGGGTATTAATTTTATATGAAGGCATGCAGGAGACCCCCCCCCCACTCTCCAACCGACTTGTCGCCAACGCAAAGTTGTTGGGGTTGTTGTTGTAGCTATTGCTCTATAAGCGACCATATTGAGAGCAATATGCACATGCAATGACAACACAACACACCAGTTGCTATGTGCCATCGTCATACATACATACATACATGTATATGTATTGTACATGCCTATTTATATACATACAAACATACTTACTAATATTCTTAAAAATTTTATATATTTTTATTATTTATTTGCTTGTAGGCATTAACTTTTGGTACGCCAAGCGGGGGACCCAGAGTGAAAGAGCACTTGTTCGAAACAAAAGAAAAATGTTAAAAACAGCAGCAGCAGCAGCAACAACAACAACAACAACAAATAAAATATTAATTACAATAAAAAAGCACTCAACAATTTATTTTATTGTCGTTTTATTATAAAAGTGCAAGCAGAACACTTCGGTTGTGCCACCAACACAACGATGAATGCGAAGTGGAAGAGCATAAAATAGCAGAAGATAAGAATGACGACAACTCTCGAAGTGCTCGAAGCTGAAAAAGAAGAAGCAGAAAAAGCTGAAGATGTTGTTGGCTGATTTCATTATTTGTTGTCTTTACAATTGTTGCTGTTGTTGTCGTCGTTGCATGCAATGCAATTTTATTATATTGCCTCGTTGCAGTTGCTGCATTGCTGCAACGTTTGCATGTGTGCGTACGTGTATGAGTATGAGTGTGAGTGCATTTGACGCATTAACGCGTGTTGCACAGCCCCCGGTACAAACACATACATACATACATACATACATACATACATACATATATGCAAGTGCATGCATAAGTGTGACTGACTGTGCGCAGGCATTTTTTCTTAAAGTGCACACTCATCGAGTCCACCATAATGCAACCATATGTTGCGCTTTTTCTTTGTTTTAAACACACATCACGTCTTTTGTTTATATTGTTTTGTTGCTGGGGCTGCCGCTGAGATTTTTTCCTTTTGTTGCTTCTTCGTCAATCCGCTTGTATTTGGATTTTTTAATTAGCCCCTGCTTTAACATGCGTGTGCACTTAAAAAAGAATTATATTTATTGCGGTTTTGCTCGAGGCATATTGGTGCCTTTTTGGTGCCGGTGGTTTGGGTGATTTTTTGTATAAATTCATGCAATGGTAACGTTGCAGGTGAAATAAAACAATGCATTTATTAATTAAATTATTTTATTTTTATTTAACATATTTTATTTTAGTTTAATTTAGGTTAAACCTTTTATTAAAAAGAATAAAAAAAATTGTTATATTAAAATAAAATAAACTAAACTAAAACAAATAATTTGGAAAATAAAATAAATTACAATTAAAAAAATATTAATAAGTTAAAATAGGTACATTTAATTGAAAAAAAAAAACAATCAGCTTAATTGCTATATAACAAGAATAATATACTTAGTTCAATTCAATTAAATTAATTAAATTAAAGAATACAGTTTACCGAAATAGAATAAAATATAATTATTGCAAAATAGCAAAAAAAAAATAAAATAGATAAATATATAGAAGCCCAAATATCATATAATAAAATAACACAAAAAAATAAAGTTAACAAAAATGATTCAAATACACTAAAATAAAACAAATTATAATAATGCTTATTGAAATAAAATAAAGTAAAACAAAACAAAAAACCTACCAACATAAAAAACTACATAAAATAAAATATAATGAAAAAAAAAATAAATAAAAAATTAAATAAAGAAAAACGCTAAAATACATACAAAAAGAAATAAATATAACATCAAATTAAGTCAAATTAAAAAAAAAATATAGCGCAATTAAAAAAAAAACAAAATAAAGTAATATACAAAAAAAAATAATTAAATTAAAAAAATTAGCTAAAGTAACATGAAACAAAATGAAATCAAATATAAAAAATTAAAATAAAAGTAAAGTAAAATAAAATACGTTAATATAAAATAAAGTCACATAAAACAAAAAATGAAATAAAATAACAAAATTAAACAAATTAAATGAAATAAAAAAATAATAATTAAATGAAATAAAATTAAATGAAATAAAATAAAATAAGTCAAAGTAAAATAAACTAAAATAAAATAAACAGATGAAGTATCATAGAATAAAATAAAATAAAATAAAATAAAATAAAATAAAACAGAATAAAATAAAAAAAATAAGTTCAAATAAAATAAAATGAAATGATATAAATTTAAATAAATAAAATAATAAAATATATAAAAGAAAGAAAAATGAAATAAAATAATTAATTAATTGGCTTGCAGCTAAGCTGTCACTAACAAACGATATTTAATCCCAAACGGGATGCAATAAAGGGAAATAAAATACAACAAAATCCAATAAAAAAATAAAACTGAATATAATAAAATAAATTTAAATAAAATAGAATATAATAAATTAGCATAAATATAAAACAAAATAAAATAAATTAAGTTAAATAAAAAAAAGAAAGTAAAATAATAAAACTAAAATAAAATGAAATAATATAAATAAAGTGAAAGAGAATAAAATAAAATAAAACAAAATGACATAAACTTAAAAAATATAATGAATTGAAATAAAATAAAATAGAAAATTTAATTAAATAATATAAATTAAAAAAATAAAATAATAAAATATATAAAAAGTAAAATTAAATAAAAGAAATAAAATAATAATTGGCTTGCAGCAAAGCTGTCACTGACAACCGATATTTACGCCCAAACTGGATACAATAAAAGGAAATAAAATACAAAAAAATCTTAAAAAATAAAATAAAACTAAATGGAATAAAATTAAGTTAAAAAAGTTTAATACAATAAAATATAATTAATTAACATAAATATAAAACAAATAATTTAAATAAGTAAAATAAAAAACTTAACTAAATTTGGTAATTTGAAAATAACAATTAAATTAAATGCAAAATATAAGAAAATAAAAGAAATAAATTAAACCAACAAAAAAAATAACATAATTTATTCAAAATTAAAATTAACTTAAATAACATAAATAAATAATAAAAAAATGTGAAATCAGTTAATCATGGTTTAGGCTGCAAAAAGTATTAAGCGTAGGTAAAATACTACTTATCACAACGGGCCTATAGGCTTAGGTCGCTCCAATCATCAACAGCATCCACTCAAATGTAGTATTTATTATTTAACGTAATTTTTCTGTGAATCTCATCAATTTTTATTCTTAATAAATTTGAAGTTTTATTGAATTGTATTGAGGTGCATCTGCATAAATGTAAACATGTACACATGTATGAACACAAATACAGTCAACAAACTTAATAGTTTTCACCACGTGTAAATAAAACAAATAATAATTTCAACTATTTTTCTACAAATCACAAACAATGCAGCAAAGCATTATATATATGTGCATGCATATATGTATACTTGCTCGATAGCAACGAGTGCACGAGTTAATGATAATAAAATGCCTCTTATTAACATTGAAAATTAAACAAAAAAAGGGTGGAAAAGAAAAAGAAAAACAAAAAAAAAAATATA
>JAWMAG010000428.1:2500-20000 GCA_037013455.1 Ceratitis rosa | reverse complement strand
TACAAAAATACAAATGTATATATGTATATAGCTTTCTTGTTGTTGATATCCGTTAGATAAACTAATACTCAAAAGCGTGTTTTCTACTTCTATTTCTGTTCCACTTCTATGTATATCCATACACACTTCCAATCACTGACACATATCATACATACATATACATACTCACATATATATATATATATATATATATAAAAGTGAATTTAAATCGTATTTTTATTTACGACTTTATATAAATTACCTTCAAAATACACCCGGCGAGTCAGTTTTTTATTCTTGTTTGTGTTGTTGTTTTCTTTTCTTTTCTTTTGTGCCTATAGGTCTAAAGACGAAGTAAGAATTTTGCGCATGCGCACCAAACTCACTTAACTTTATACTAGCTACCAGCTAATCTAGATACGTTAGTATATACAAGTATGTACATATATGTATACGAACATATGTAACCAAGTATACTTGTTGGTATAATTCTATAAAAATACTAAAAAGGTTTTATTTTTTTCTGTTTTTCTTAATCTTCTTTTCTGTTTCTACGTCTTTATGTCTTCTTTGCTTATTGTATCAACAACGATAATGTGGCCATAATATGTACGTATATATTAAATTATACATGTACCTATATATGTACATATGTACGTTCGTATATATGGCTATTGAGCATTTTATGGATTGAAATCGAAAGCAAGGTCTCTTTTGTTGGAACGCCTGTGGACTGTTGTTGTTGTACTGATATTTTGGTTTCCTTTTTATATATTTTTTTTTCTTTTTTTTGTTTACTTTGAATTTTTGCTTTTATAAATCTATTTTTGTCTCCATTCAATCTGAAAGTGTTGTTGTTGGCCACTGAATCCGTCTCTTGGTCACGCATACTGACATATTTGCACTAAATGCAATTCAAAGTAATTATTTTGCACACATTGGCATATATGAGCTTGTATTTATACTTATCTATTTTTTTTCCTTTTTCTTTGTGAGTTTCTTTCAAGCTGTAAACATGTATAAAGTCACGGTTTAATTGTTGGAATTTTTCGGTATTAAAAATTTTTCTTATATCGAAATCGACAAAAATATTCTGCTAAATTAATGAGATTAAATTGTTGTTGTTGAGTAATTTGTATATGTTTTTAGTTTAACTACAAACCACAAATGAGGAATGATATTTTATTTATGTAAATATGTATATGCATATATGCATACCAATGTGCCTTTTGAAAAGAAAAAAATATCTACGTATGTAAAAGCGTTTTGATTTTCTTTGTTTTGCTTGCAGACGGAAATACTGAACGTATTAGTCATGGCGGCTAGATGAAAGGATAAAGTAAAAAGCAGACCAGCTTGCAGTTGCCTAAAATAATAACCAAAATCATGATCTTTTACTTTAAATTATTTAATTTAACTTATTTTATTTTTACATATTGATTTATTTAAGTTTATTCTTTTAAAATTTTTTATTTTATTTTATTTATTTCATTTTTTTTTATTTTCTTTTTATTTTTTTCTTTGTTTTATATTTTTTTTTATAATAATTAATTGATTTCATCCTATTTAATTTTTTTTTGTTTTATTTATTTTATTTGATTTCATTTTTTAATTAATTTTATTTGAAATGAAACACATTTTATTTTTTTTAATTTTATTTTCTCTTATTTCATTTCATTTAGTTTAATTTTATTTCATTTCATTTCACTTTATTTTATTAACATAATTTAATTTAATTTAGTTTAATTTAATTAAAATTCAAAATAAATTTCAAATCATTACAATACTTTACTTTACTTTACTAATACTTTACTTACTTTACTTAACATAACTTTACTTTACATTACTTAACTTACTTACTTTACTTTACTTTACTTTACTTACTTTACTTACTTTACTTTACTTTACTTTTACTTTACTTTACTTTACTTTACTTACTTTACTTTACTTTACTTTACTTACTTTACTTTACTTTACTTTACTTTACTTTACTTTACTTTACTTTACTTTACTTTACTTTACTTTACTTTACTTACTTTAACTTTACTTTACTTACTTTAACTTTACTTTACTTACTTACTTACTTACTTTACTTTACTTTACTTTACTTTACTTACTTTACTTTACTATACTTACTTTACTTACTTTACTTTACTTTATACTTTACATTACTTTAACTTACTTTACTTTACTTTACTTTACTTACTTTACTTTACTTTACTTTACTTTACTTTACTTACTTTACTTTACTTTACTTTACTTTACTTTACTTTACTTTACTTTACTTTACTTTACTTTACTTTACTTTACTTTACTTTACTTTACTTTACTTTACTTACTTACTTTACTTTACTTACTTTACTTTACTTACTTTACTTTACTTTACTTTACTTTACTTTACTTTACTTTACTTTACTTTACTTTACTTTACTTTACTTTACTTTACTTTACTTTACTTTACTTTACTTTACTTTACTTTACTTTACTTTTAATTTAATTTAAATTTTATTTTATTTTATTTTATTTTATTTTATTTTATTTTATTTTATTTTATTTTATTTATTTTATTTTATTTTATTTTATTTATTTATTTTATTTTATTTTATTTTATTTTATTTTATTTTATTTTATTTTATTTTATTTTATTTTATTTTATTTTATTTTATTTATATATTTTATTTATTATTTTATTTTATTATTTATTTTATTTTATTTTATTTTATTTTATTTATTTTATTTTATTTAATTTTATTTTATTTTATTTTATATTTAATTTATTTTAATTTATTTAATTTTATTTTATTTTATTTTATTTTTATTTTATTTTATTTTATTTTATTTTATTTTATTTTATTTTATTTTATTTTATTTTATTTTATTTTATTTTATTTTATTTTATTTTATTTTATTTTATTTTATTTTATTTTATTTATTTTATTTATATTTTATTTTATTTTATTTTATTTTATTTTAATATTATTTTATTTATTTATTTTATTTTATTTTATTTATTTTATTTTATTTTATTTTATTTTATTTATTTTATTTTATTATTTATTTTATTTTATTTTATTTTATTTTATTTTATTTTATTTTATTTTATTTTATTTTATTTTATTTTATTTATTTTATTTTATTTTATTTATTTTATTTTATTTTATTTTATTTTATTTTATTTTATTTTATTTTATTTTATTTTATTTTATTTTATTTTATTTTATTTTATTTTATTTTATTTTATTTTATTTTATTTTATTTTATTTTATTTTATTTTATTTTATTTTATTTTATTTTATTTTATTTTATTTTATTTTATTTTATTATATTTATTTTATTTTATTTTATTTTATTTATTTTATTTTATTTTATTTTATTTTATTTTATTTTATTTTATTTTTATTTATTTTATTTTATTTTATTTTATTTTATTTTATTTTAATTTTATTTTATTTTATTTTATTTTATTTTATTTTAATTTTATTTTATTTTATTTTATTTTATTTTATTTTATTTTATTTTATTTTATTTTATTTTATTTTATTTTATTTTATTTTATTTTATTTATTTTATTTTATTTTATTTTATTTTATTTTATTTTATTTTATTTTATTTTATTTTATTTTATGATATTTTATTTTATTTTATTTTATCTTATTTTATTTAATTTTATTTTATTTTATTTTTTTTAATTAATTTAATTTAATTTAATTTTATTGTTTTGTATTGTATTGTATTGTATTGTATTGTATTGTATTGTATTGTTTTGTTTTGTATTTTATTTTATTTTATTTTATTTTATTTTGTTTTATTTTATTTTATTTATATTTTTATTTTATTTTATTTTATTTTATTTATTTTATTTTATTTTATTTTATTTTATTTTATTTTTATTTTATTTTATTTTATTTTATTTTATTTTATTTTATTTTATGTTATTTTATTTTATTTTATTTTATTTTTATTTTATTTTATTTTATTTTATTTTATTTTATTTTATTTTATTTTGTTTTATTTTATTTTATTTTATTTTATTTTATTTTATTTTATTTTATTTTATTTTTATTTTATTTTATTTTATTTTATTTATTTTATTTTCATTATCATCAGATCATTTGTTTTATTTTGACTAATTTTATTTTATTATTATTATTTAAATTAAAATTAATTAATTACAATTTATTTTATTTCATTTTATTACAATTTATGCTGTTTTAATTTATATTATTTTATTGTAATCTATTTTGTTATATTTTAATTTATAACAATTAATTTAATTTTATTTAATTCAATATTTTTTATTTTATTTCTTATATATTTTTTTAAATTGTGTAAATCTACTCCATCCTTCGACTCCAGAAAAGTCATCCGAGGAAGAAGGAACTGATCTAAGCAATCGAATAGATTTTGATTAGGAAGCCAAAGTTCAAAATTATGCACCAGAACCGCTCACAAAAAACAAAATAGATTACATTGGGCAAAATTGGATTTATTGCAACGGAATGAGGAATTTTTGACCACATTTGCGAAGAGCAAAATTTCACAATATGAACTCCATATTATACCGAAAACATCAAACTGATTTCCAGAAATTTGATGCCCTTAGCGATGAAAATACGTGCACTTACTGCAATGATAACGTACGTAAGTTGGAAATGGAATACAACGCCGATGAATGGCGGTTCAGTGAAAAGTTTGAAGGCTGTTCTATTGCCCTAACAACATTGGAAACATTGGAAAAAATCGAATAAGAAGAACAAAAACGGAAGATTTGTTGTGACTTAAAGGTTATAAACATATTACAAGGTGTTGTTGAAAAGGGCGATTGATTTCTCAATATTCCTTTGCTTCCTTTGTAATTGGAAATTATGATATTCGAACTAATATTAAATAAAAGATTGGAGAAAAATATCTGACGTAAACCAATGAAAATAAATTAAAAGTCAAAACTTCATAAATTTACTGAGAGACGATTATCTCGAAGCATGGGTGCCATTAAGAGCAATGATTTGGGGAACTATCATGAACAGCCATGACATGAATTTTTGCAACAATTGCCTCAAGAGTCGACGAATAAGGTGAGCGTTTTCACTAGATCACCAAGCCAATGGATACAAGGTATACAAAATAAGCCAAATCGAAAATGAATACACCGATGACCTGGATTTTAATAGATATGAAGAGAACACGGACGAAGATATGCCAATAAATGTTTTTACTGATCCTGATCTAGAAGATATTCCTGATGTTGCTGCTGATGGTGATGAACCACAATAGCGGAGAATGAAACTATCATTAATATAAGCCTAATAAGTTGTTTGATTCGAAGTAAGGAAAATAAGAAAGAAAAAGTCGTAGACTTATAGCTGAGATATTGTCCAAAAACGGTGAAAAATTATGATTTTTGTGTTTTTGAGGTCGAAAAATTATTTTTTTTCGGTAAGTTGGTTTGTATATTTTTCGTCTCTTCAATATCAAACAATTTTAACTCAGATACTTGAGCCATATTCCATACGGTTGACAATATATGATAGTATCAAAATATTAAGAAAATGCTAAAAATCCACTTGGAGCAAAACGAGGTAATACTCACATATTCTTATACCAGCTAAGAATGCAAAAATAATAATGCAGAAATTCAAGATTTGAGGTCTCCATTCAACTTCTGATCACGAGAGCCTTGTCGGAAATTTAGTGTTGCATAGTGTTATTATTATTATTATTTTTTTTTTACTTTTAGTTTGTTTGCTGAGTTTTTATTATACAATATTTGGGTGTGATTTTCAATTTTGATTAATTATATTTTTTTTAATTTTTGCCACAGCCGTCTGCCCACATTAAACAAACATTCGATCTTCCAGCAATTAAATCCAATTAATAATATAATCGTCATATTAGCATAGACACACATTTCTATATGCGTATGTATGTACACGTATGTATGTACAATATAAGCGTACAAGTAGCATATTATGCTCATGGCAAAAACCACTTATCATTGCTAAATGCTTTATCTGCATACGCAAATTATATCGATCAATATCTCGTTCGTAGTCGAGTGAGCAATAACACCCTAACTAATCCGATTTTACAAACTTGATTAACTTAAACATTTTAATCGTTTCGGTAACGCGCAATTATACATATATGTTTATACATATATTACAAGTATATGTATGTATATCATTGTGTGTTTGCATGCATATGTTTAATTGCGTTGATATTATTTTGAAATGGCCACACTAGATATGTTGTTTTTGTAGGGTAAAAAAATTCAAAAATAATTCTTACACTACATAAATGAAATGCCAAGCGGCCTTTGGGTGCACTTGCATGTATTTTCTATATAATTTACTACTTATTTCTAATTTAAGTTTTTTATTTTTAATTTTTTTAATTATTATTTGCCGTGTACGGGACGCATGCGCAGTAGCCCAACCCAATACAGCAATGTGACTTTTTAAATTATGCAGCAGTTCACTTCGTGTGCATGTATGTATGTGTGTGTGTGTGTGCTTGCAGCGTTACAACAAGAACAATGAAAGCATACCAATCTATGAATATTATTCCGTTTAATACATTTAATCATAATAACACTAATAATATATTTTATAAATATTTTTCAGTTTTTTGTTTTTTTTTTTGTCTTTTTTTTTCTGTTTATCTAATCCGGTTGCTCGCGCGTTCAAATAATATGCAAATGAAGAATATTGAGTGACCAACCAAGCAACCAACGAGCCAACAAGCCAACCAACTCAGGGCCGGCTCGGAGAATGCCACAATTAAACGCTCTAAATAGGCAGCAAGAGTCGGTCGTTGGTGTTGTACGGTTGGTACTTTGTACGGTTATTATTGCATTTGTGAAGACTATAATTGCACATTCTTGCATACAAATGTATGCGCATGTATGCGCATGTGTGTGTATGTGTTTTTGTCTTTGTATTTAGTCAAGGACGTCGCTTTAAAGTTTAAACAAAATAAGTCAAGCATCACCAAATCAGAAATGCATACACATATATATACGTATAGGTATACACATATGTACATATGTACTTTAATTACTTAATTAGTTATATATGTACGAGTGGCTTTTTAATTGAAATATATTTTAAAATTGAAATTATTTATTTTAACTCAGCTAAGGTCGGTCCTTTCATGCTTGAACTGTTAAAGCTTGGAATGTGCATTCTCATTTATTTCACACGATAGTGACCCCTACTTACTGGAATGTTAAAAAAATGCTAGCTTTGCAAGGGTTGCTTATATGCAGTCATTATTGCGTCATTGAATTTTACCGAGATTAAAAACACTATTTCTAAGATCTTATTTATTTCACACGATAGTGACCCCTACTTACTGGAATGTTAAAAAAATGCTAGCTTTGCAAGGGTTGCTTATATGCAGTCATTATTGCGTCATTGAATTTTACCGAGATTAAAAACACTATTTCTAAGATCTTAATCTACCAAGAGCTAGCAATCTATAATTCAGGCTGTAACTCTTGCGATGCTCCAAAGGTAACCAAGGAAGAGGTTCCTAGAGCCTTTCCCTCTATAGAGCTTTCCGCTCCAGAGTGAGCTCTAAACTTTCGCTACACAAAGTGGCTCTGCCTATAATACAGAGACTAAAAACAGAAGTTGTTTCAAATTTGAAAACGAGAGCGTCTGATATTAGGAGCTAGTAGAGCATGGTTCGTATGTGACCTAAACCCGAAACCCTCCAACAGCATAAAAAGTTCAAAGTTCAAACTGGTACTAAAAGCCTTGGCCCTTACGAACCGTAAGTCAGAGACAGAGTGCCGTACGTGGTCAAGTCGGAGAATACCATGCAACTATTGCATGCTCGAAACCTGGCGAGGCGTTGGTCCAGGAAAAAGTAAAGTAGAAATTTTCTGGACTAAAACACAATCAGGCAGGATGAGAACTGCAGGGATGGTGAAAAAGAAATATAAATTATATACATATCTATTATTTAACATCAGCACTGAGGGTTTGATGACCATACAGCGGGTATAAAGCGGGTCACCATCCTTAACTCCAGCTGCAGAAAGTGAAAAAATGCTCCGAGATATCGAGGCTAGTGGAACCGATGAAGAATACAATGGCCTCCTAAAGCTTAAATAGCCATGGTCCCATTCAGAGGAGAAACATATTTTTTTTTTTTAATTTCAATTTCAATTTCAATTTCAATTTCAATTTCAATTTCAATTTCAATTTCAATTTCAATTTCAATTTCAATTTCAATTTCAATTTCAATTTCAATTTCAATTTCAATTTCAATTTCAATTTCAATTTCAATTTCAATTTCAATTTCAATTTCAATTTCAATTTCAATTTCAATTTCAATTTCAATTTCAATTTTAATTTTAATTTTAATTTTAATTTTAATTTTAATCTTAATTTTAATTTTAATTTTAATTTTAATTTTAATTTTAGTTTTAGTTTTAATTTTAATTTTAATTTCAATTTTAGTTTTAATTTTAATTTTAATTTTAATTTAAGTATATTTTATTTAAAGTAGTTTAATTAACTTTTATTTGATTCAATTTAATTTCAATTATGATGAGGAGCTACCTTAGAGACAGGGTCTTACTCTACGAAACTACCGACGGGCAGCGAAAACACAAGGTGACGGCAGGAGCAGCGCAGGGCTCTATCCTCGGGCCAGACCTCTGGAACGTCAGCTACGATGGCATATTAGACCTTGAGATGCCTGAGAGCACATATCTTGTGGGATATGCTGACGACATTGCCGCTATAATTACCGCGCGCGATACAGAAGACGCACGCAGGAAGCTAAATCAAGTAATGATAAGAACAAAGATGTGGCTGGACCAACACGGTCTTAAACTCGCAACAGAAAAAACCGAGTTGAAACACATACCTCTGGAAATAGACATGCACACAATCGCGGATACTCTGAGATCAAGAAAAGTTGTTAACTATCTGGGTGTAAGACTAGACCCTAGACTGAGCTACTGGGCACAAATCCAGCATGCCGCAGTGAAACCAAGGAACCAAGGATGCACTGTTAATACAAACAAAGAGGACATAAGGAAAAAAACCCTGAACCAGTGGCCAGCCCGATGGGAAGAAGGAACTCATGGACGATGGACGGCCAGATTAAGAGCAAACGTCAGAATATGGACAACCAGGAAATTCGGGGAAGTAGACTACTACATTACCCAGATGTTGTCTGGTCACGGATACTTCAGGAAATATCTGCATAAAATAGGGAAAGCTGAAGATCCGTCATGTATTTATAACGATGCTGACGAAGATGACGCAGAGCATATAATCTTTCAATGCACCCGCTGGCAAGACGCGAGAATCAGACTTGAAAACACAGTTGGAGAACTAAGAGTAGATAACATTGCCTCAATTATGGTACAGAGCGAAGCAAACTGGGCAAAAGTAAGGGAGTTCGCAGAAATAGTACTACGAGCGAAAACGCGGGACCTGGACGCAGGTGGCGAGATGTAATCTCACTATGAGAAAAATGGAACGCCACCCTGAAGTAATGCGAAAGCGGTTCCAGGGTGGGCGACGGTTCCCTAGAGGAGAGTTTTTTAGTGACCTGCAAGTGGCACATACCATTGATGTGACGACACAATGATGATGCGGAAGGCAATTTTCTTCTCCTCACCCGCAAAAACAAAAAAAAAAAAAAAAAAATTTCAATTATTTTATAATAATGTAAATACATTTCATTTATTTCAATTTAAATCAATTTATTTTATTTTAATTTAATATGACTTTGATTTTATTTTATTTTAATTTTTTAATTGATTAAATTAAAAAACCACTTTAGTATAAAAAGCTTTCCCGAAGCTTTCGAACAAACTCAGAGAATCTATAGTAATTATAGTTATTATAGATTCTCTGCTTCTTTATTAAAAATTTCCGAAATCTTTCATTTGTTCAAGTTTATAAGAAGCTTTCATACCAAGCTTTCACGAAAGAAAAATTATTATTAATTCAATAACTTATACTTTATACTATTTTTACTTTGCTAATTTGTTTCAAAAACTCAAAACTAAAATAAAAGCATTTCAAAATTATATTTGAAAGTTTCTGAAAGCCAGAAAATTTAAAAATTTTAAAATTCTGATTTTTATAAATTTACGAAATTTGGTAAACAAAATCCGACATAATCATGTCCGAGAAAAAGAATGAGGATGCCAATACCAATTGTGCGAACCACTTAGCCAACTCCAAATCAAAGGCTACCAACCCGTTCTTCATTTTTCTGCATGAGTTTCGGCAAAATCTTATGAAGCGAGGCGCTTACAAGACTATGTCGGGAAAGCAAATTTGCTGTGCGGCTGGCGAACGTTGGCGTCAAATGTCATCTGATGAGAAGCTCAACTATGTTGTGTGGGCGCGTAAGAATCAACAGCAACAAGATCCTCGTTTACGTGCTATGGCGGTCAAATCACATCGGGCGAGTGGTGGTGGTGTGTCCGTTGGTAGTGCTGGTCGCGGTGGTGTGGGTAATGGCAACAGCGAAACGAAGACGGAACGAAAAGGTCTGGGCATAAATCGTCGCGGCATTACGCGGCCGAAGAAACCCAGCATGCAGAAACGCCGGACGAGCTATATTAAATAAAAGCATATCAAAGTTGGATTGCCTTGAAGATCTTCAAGTCTTTTTTTTTTCTAAATTGACTACTGGTCAAAGTTGTTGGTAATTGTGTGAATTAAATGTATTTAAGATAAGATACGAGTAAAGTGTTTTGTTTACGGAGTGGAAAGGGGTTAGTTGTGCCTCGAAACAGATTTGGTTGCTAAAAACACTGAGCGCTAAAAGCGCTAAGCTTTGCTCTAAACCTGCAGAAGACGCGAAGTCAGAAGACTCTTAGTTTAGTCTGCCTGGTCCAACAATTGGTTATTCAAAAAATATGAAAACAAACACAAAAACAATATAGACAAAAGCTGGGAAGAGGAAATAGTGAAAAAGAGGTTGGTCAGTAGAGTTCTGAAGCAAAACGCGGATTTCGATGACGAAGAAAGCATGAATTCGGTAAGCTCCATATGAGAAAAAGAGCTTTGACTCTAGCACGAGAGCATGATCGATAGTTAATGAAAGAATCTCTGGAGATCGTTGAGCGAAGCCTCGATATGTGCTCAAAATCCTTCTAGAAATACACGCTTCACTGCTTCCTAATTAGCCTAATTAATTATAAAGGTTGGTTTCTTTATATTGCTATGGTGGTCTGAAGGCAAAAAGCAGTCTCAGATCAAGATTTTATTTATTTCTCGGTAAACGAGGTAAATCCGTCTGATTGCCTACAATGAGCCAATTTCGGGGCTTTGGAAAAGGAGCAGTCATGCTTACAGCTTGCTTCCGTAGATGACATCTCAAGTAACGGAAGCCAGGCTATCTTTCGGAGAGGTTACTTAAAATAAAATTCGTAAATCCTGAGATGCAATAGCCGAGCGGTTCGAGTCTTGGTTCTACCAACATCCAAAAATAAAGAATATTAAAAAAGTAAAAGGGAAGCGCGAGGTGATACAATTCCGAAAATCAGCTAAAGGCCTTCGAGGACTTTGACCATAGCTTGGAAAAAATACCTCTAATATCGAAATATTTACGAAACGAAGATAAAATGTTTTTCCAAAATTTTCCTGAATTTGCAATTAAAGACAACAATTTGCTTATCTAAGTCAACTTCTTCCACTGATAACAAGTGCACAGCGAACTACGCCGTCTTTTGCTGGTCGAGTCGCACTGCTTTTACTTGTACTCACTTTCAGCCTTGTTTAATTCATAGCCATGCAATTGCTTCTTTTGCACTAGAATTGTTCTCGTTGTTGTTCCTACTACTGTTTGTGTACGCTCACATATGTACATATGTGCCGTTGTTCTGGTTTTTTGAAGTTTAAACGCTTGAACGCCAAGTCAAGAAACTCCGTCAAGGGCGCACATTCAGAAAAAAATAAAATAAAATTAAATAAAATAAAAATAAATAAATAAGCGAGCGACGACTTGGACGAGCTTCGGTCGGTCGGTCGTTCGTTCGTTGGTTGTGGATTATGCAAGAGTGTGCCAAGACCATTAGAATGGCTGCAAGAATGGCGCTGGCACGGTTCGGTCGGTTATGATGCAGTCAGTCAACGACAACACCAACCACCAGCGGGCACAAGACCACGACATTCTGCACCCATACAATGGTGTATTTGGAGTGGCAAGCCTGTGCACATAACTTTCTGACTGCATCCCATTACCAACGGGTTGAGCTGAGCAGCAGCTACACCTAGACCAACAACAATACACCTGCTGCAACAAATATCACAGCACTCGCAGCGTGGTAATGTGGCTCCTAGTTACTTTACGCTCGCTGGATGCGGATACTAGACGTTCTTGGCTCTTTAGCATTTAACGGCAATTGGAACTACTGATGGTGATGGTGGTATTGGTGTTGTTGGTCGCGCAGTAACTGGTTGGTGTGGACGGTTAGTCGTTCGTTTGTTCGTTTGTTCGTTCGTTCATCAGTTGATGTGTCGTTCGGTCGGTCATAAGTAGCTTTGATTGTTGTGTTTGTTGTTGTTGATGTTGTTATAATTGACGTTCTAGCACGGGCTGAGCGCATGCTCAACAAGCTTATGCATCACTCCACAAGTTGGATTTATTTACCAGTAGTACTCGCTGGCGGGCGGACAGACAGGGAGACAAACAACAAAGCGGTAAATCGAGTGTAATGCAGTAGTACACAAAAACTCGTAAATACATACCCGATAGGGATATGACGGATATTCGAATTCATTAACGAAGGTTCGAACTTCCGATTTTCTGTGGGTGGAGGTACTACCAAAAGGGTTAAACCTCAGAATCTGCTTAGATTCCACCTTCGTTTCTCTACACTCACTGCCTAGCGAATTCCTCTTAGTGGATGAAAAGAGAGTTGAGGTTGAACTCGTATTAGAAAAGTCGGATTCCTCTTACCCTAAGTTGGCGTACATCCAAAGCATCCAAACTCACTCCCCATAAAAGTAAATTGAAAATCTCGGGTTCTTTCATTCAAACTCTGCTTGATTCGTGCTTCTCTAGCTCGGAATACGAATAAAAATGTTGAATATCTCGATTTCGACCGCGATACCGATTAGTTCACCACTGTAATATCACAAACAACTGGTGTACAAACACACAGAGCCACCAGCCAGTTCGATAGCCTGCAGCTCTGCTCACCTCACTTACACATGCGCACACACACACACATGTAACTGAAAATTAAAAATGCAGCAACGGTGTACATTTTGCCGTGAACTAATTTGATAATACAGTCACTTCGCCGGTTTTTTAGTCACTTATGTACATATGTGTGTATGTGTGTATGTATGTTTGTAACAGAATAGAATTAAAAATTCAAAGACAATAATAAAAAAGCAACAACAACCGCCTTTAACAACCACCAAAATGTGAACATTTAATAGCATTTTTGAAAGTAACTCTGTAAGTCTGTAAGCCGGTGCAAAATCAAAGAGATTTGAAATTTTTTGAAAGGTGGCGCACGCACGCGCATGCGCAAACGCCCGTCCACCACGCTATGCTGACAATGCGCCAACGGTAATAGGCGGGGGCACAAATTTGCACGGATATGCCAAATAAAGCCACATAAACGTTTTTAATTGGCCTGATAGGTGGGCAGCTGCGGGCGTAATGTGGTAAACAGTTCTACGATTATTTCACGGAAAAGCGATGGCAAAAGGCGTTTTAATTAATTAATTCATAAAAAATATTAAGTGGGAAAACTGAAAATGTCAAATAAAATAAAGCAAAAGATGTAAAAAATTAAAAAAAATTAACTAAATCAAATTTTGATAAATAAATTAATTAAAACAAATAAAAGTGAAATAAAATTAAATTTAATAAAATTAAATTATATTACAATAAAGAAAAATTCACTTAAATCAATAAATCAAATAAAATAAACCAAAATAAAATAAAACATTAAATCAAATTAAATTAAAAATTAAATTAAATGATATTAAAAAAATAAATTAAACCAAATAAATATATACCTATAAAAAACAAAATAGTATAAAATAAAATAATTAAATTAAATAAAACATATAAATTAAATGAAATAAAAAAAAATAAAATAAAATGAAAAATAAATAAATTAAATAAAACAAAATTAAGTTAATAAGGTAAAAATAAAAAAAAATAAAAATATATTAAATTAAACAATATAAAAGAAAATAAAACAAAATAAAATCAAAAAAATAAATTAATGAATCGAAATAAAAGTATAAAAATCAAAATAACATAAGGTAAAATAAAATAAATATTAAATCTAATAAAATATAATAAAAGATAAATAATGGAAAAAGAGAAAGTGTCAAATATAATAAAGCAAAAGATATTAAAAAATTTAAAAAATATAATTAAATCAAATTTTGATAAATAAATTGATTAAAATAAATTAAAGTGAAATAAAATTAAATTAAATAAAATTTAATAAAATTAAATTATATTAAAATAAAAAAAATTCAATTAAATCAAAAAATCAAATAAAATAAACCAAAATAAAATAAAACATTATATTAAATTAAATGATATAAAATAAATAAATTACACGAAATAAATATATATAAAACACAAAATAACATAAAATAAAATTAAATAATTAAACAAAATAAAATAAAACAAAACATATAAATTAAATGAAAAAAAAGAAAATAAAATGAAAAATATTAAAATATAAGTAAAATTAAATATTAGATTAAGCAAAATAAAAGAAAACAATATAAAATAAAACAAAATAAAATCAAAAAAATAAATAAAAAATTAATTAATGAAACGAAATAAAAGTATAAAAATCAAAATAACATAAGCTAAAATAAAATAAATATTAAATCTAATAAAATTTAATAAAAGATAAATAATGGGAAAAGAGAAAATGTCAAATATAGTAAAGCAAAAGATATTAAAAAATTTTAAAAATATAGTTAAATCAAATTTTGATAAATAAATTGATTAAAATAAATTAAAGGGAAATAAAATTAATTAAATAATTAATAATTAATAAAATGAAATTATATTAAAATAAAAAAATTTCAATCAAATAAAAAAATCAAATAATATTAACCAACATAAAATAAAATAAAACATTAAATTAAATTAAGTGATATAAAATAAATAAATTAAAGAAATTAAATAAATATAAAAAACAAAATAACATAAAATAAAATAAAACGAAATCAGATAAAATATATAAATTAAAATAAGTTAGAAAAGATAACATAAAATAAAATATTTTAATTAAATTAAAAAAAAAAAAACAAGAAAATAAAATATAAGTCAAATAAAATAAAGACAAATAAAATAAAAAAAATGAAAAAAATTAAATAAAATAAACTTAAATAAAAGAAAAGTAAGATAAAATAAAATTTATAAAAGTAAATAAAATCAAATATAATAAAATAACACAAAACAAAATATATAAAATAAAATATAGAAAATAGGATAAAATAAGATCAATTAATTAAATGAAAGTAAAATTAGAAAAATAAAATAAAATAATAATAATATGCATAGATGTTGGATTTATTATTATTACTTATTTTAATAACTTCGATTGACAAAATTTTACAAAGCTTTGTACAAACGTTAAACTCAAAGCCAAACAATAATGCGAGGCGTAAATCAATAAACAAGCACATCTTCCATGCACAACACACCTTCTATTTCTTATCAGTCAACGAACTTAATTTAAATTGTTTTAATTTTATTTAAAATCAATTTATGCATTCAGAAAAAATATAGCTAAAAAGTTTTAAATATCTTAGCCTTCCTAGCTATATGAAGTAGTAAGAACTGAAAGTGGCAACTCAAGCACGAGGAAAAATTCTATTTTCTATCTTCAATATGGTAAAGCTGTTTTCCTGGAAGTGTTTAAGTAAATTATTACTCTGAGAAAAAATTTTTCTATTTTTAGCTTAACCATTTCTATAAAAAATTAAGTATGCAAATAGAAGTTGAATACGGGTGAGTGAAGGCTTCTTGTGATACAGGGTCATTGCTCTTCAATTAGAATGACGCAAAATTTGCAAACACTAATGAAATATAGTATACTGAAACGAGTTCATAATTTTCGAAAGGATTTCGAGGCGTCTAGTCTACTTGTGGAGAAAATTTCCATGTATTTACTTAAAATTTTAATAATCGCTGAACCGTTTTCACTTATTTACTAACGTTTAAGATTTTCTCCAAGCTTTCCTTCGTAAGACCACCTTCTGTACTGCATCTAAATAAATAAATACATATGATTTGTTTTTAGTTTCGCTTTCCCTTTTGTGCCTCTTAAATACTTAAGTAGACTACTATCAACGTCATTGCCTACAGTTACTTGCCAGTTGGATATGGCGTAGGTGTTAACGGTGCTATATTCAAATGTGCTATATGAAGACAAATGTGTATCCATGTTTGCAACTGTCTGTGTGTAAGTCGCAATTCCAACACCTACGTTATTCCGTGGTACACAGAAGTTCATTCATTGAAATTCTAAAAATAGAAACTCATCATCAAAGAAAACTCACCGTTTATTCACAACTATACATCGACGGCCAACACATCGATACACACACACGATGAGGATGTGCATCCTTTGAACAAGTTTTTATCTCAAATTGAACAACTGGTTGCAAAGAGAGGACAAAGAGTGAGCAAGAAGACACTTCTACCAGTCGTCAGGTTGTCGGGAGCACGCGGGGTGCACTATGAAACGCCATTGACGCTACCAACTATTATTTGCAGTACAGCATAGAGGCGCCTACGCAATTCACAACTTAATTCATTGCATATCCTTCTCTCTCTCTCTCTCTCTCTCTCTCTCTCTCTCTCGCTCTCACTCTCTCGCTCTCTCTCTCGCTCCCTCTTTCTTTCTGTCTGTCTCTCATTCCCAGTTTTTTAGCCACACTGCGGCAGACCACATTTTGTCAGACATCAGACACCTACTGGCAAGTTTCTACAACTCTTTACATATCTACTGTCCCCTCTCTCACACTCGGGGTCGATGATGAATGCAAGAGGATTAAAAAACTTTGTAACTGTGTTTTCCTTTCGAAAAAAACATACATTAACACTTGTTGCGGTTGAAAGTCAAAAGTTGTCTCCATTATTATTCAAAGCAGTCAGGATATACTTTAGACCTCATTCGTTTGTAGCACCAATCACAAACCCACAAACTCCAACGACCATCAACCGAAAGTCGAATAATTCACGTCATATGCAAATCAAATGGAAACTTAACGCAAATTTACCTTTACATAAGTACATATGTATTGTACTATATGTATGTACATAAATGTGCTATACCTACAGATACTTCACAAAAGGTGGTTCTATATTCACACTGTGTCCTTAATAGATACCCTTTCTGCGTAATCACCACTCAAAAACGAAGGATTATGCGATAATCGCATCCCACTAAGAAACAATAAGCATAACAGAGGTTCGAGACTGCAGTCTTGTTGTTTTTTTTTTTTTTCTTGTTTTATTTATTTATTTAATTTAATATAAT
>JAWMAG010000427.1:0-83606 GCA_037013455.1 Ceratitis rosa | reverse complement strand
CACAAGGAAGAGGAGGGGGATGCAGAGTCAAATCGTATACGGGTCATCTTGCAGGGCGGTATAAAACAAATGGAGAAGTGGGCAAGTGACGCCGGGCTTGACATTAATCCACAAAATATTGAGCTTGTTATTTTCATTATTTCAGCACTTATTTGGGGCAAGAAATTAAATTGGTCACAACATTTAGAGGAACGGATATAAAAATAAAATCAGAAATTGTACATAATTTCCACAAATCACTAAACGTTAGAACTGGTAAGGTTACCAAGACACAGTTACATTACCCGGTAACGACTTAGTGGACTTTCACCACCATGGAAGGTGCAGCCTATGCCGCTCCTTACTTGTTCACTAGAAGAGAGTTTTGCATCGCAAATACTAACTCAAGATGGATGGGTCTCAGCTATTGGCATGGAACTAAAGTAATCTGGCCAGCATGGATTGAAAGAAGGTCGAGAGAGCTTTATCGGTCCACTGTAACATATAACGGGTGATCCAAGTAAAGGTACTTTTTTCAATGGCATTTCTTTGACTGATGGCGCGTTTGTTGTATCAAGCTGTCATGTTATTTTTGTTCAGTATTGTTTGTCCAGCACGCAGTGAAGGAAATACAGCGCCACCCGCAGCAGCTCGGACTGACGGACTAACGTAAACTGCTTGTACAAGAACTGAAGCCGCTCGACCTTCCCAAGCAACATCGCTTCGCTCGGGTTCTTGAAAAGATCCAAAAAGATGATAACCGACTATTTGATGCATGAAATTGAAGCCCGTAATCTCGGCGACAAGACGGCGCTACTTCTCACACATCGCATCAATCAATGGATTTTTTAAGAGAACACTTCGGTGAGTAGATAATTTCACATTTTTTACCGGTCGCTTGGCAACCAGGATCCTTTGATGTTAAGCCGTTAGATTCTTTCCTGTGGGGATATGTAAAGTCTAAAGTCTATGCGGACGAAGGGGGATTGATTCAGGCCTTGTGGCAAAACATCACGCGTGTCATTCGCTAGTTACCAGTCGAAATTCTCGAACAAGTAATCGAAATTTGTATTAAACGGATTGACCATCTGAGACGTAGCCGCGGCCAACATTTTAAAGAGATACTCTTCAAAAAAATAAATGCCCAAGGATGTTTTTTTGAATGATAATTTTTTTTCTTTAAAACAGTAGGGAACCTCCAAATGAATCCTCCTATAACGCTATATGTATGCAAAAGTTTGCTCCGAAAGTTTACGTGATTAATTTTGTTTAAGCCTCCGCCATATAATCATGCCAAACTCCAAAAATACCTAAAATATACACAAAAGACGTACCGTTCATTACATGATACTGAACTTTTCGTTATATATATATTTATTACAAAATATGAAACAAAATTTTTCAAAGTGAACAGATCATTTCTGCTGTAAAAGCTTAAAATTAAAACGCTGATTCACAGTTGGCACCGAACTTTTTCTTTGGTCTCCAGAGAATATTGTATATATATAAATTTTTCCTTTCCACACAAAAAATTAAAATATGAATATTATAAAAAGCCAAACTCAAAAGTCTCCACAAAGCAACTAACAGCAAAACTTCCAAAGCCAATTTTTCATTAAAATAAAATGAGTCACCACCAGAAAAACCTATAAATAATCACACACACACACATAACTTTACTGAAAAAACTCATTTTAATTCGGTGCATTCACACGTGAACTCGATTAAAAACTCTTTGCTGGATAAAAATACATTTTTTTAATATTATTTAATTTTTTTCCTTAAGGAATGGTTTTATTTTTCATTTATTTTGCGCTTCTTTTTCAAATCGAAAACATTTAATTGCTTTCTCACGCGGTGTCTGCAGGTTTTAAGTAATTTTCTGCCGAATTTCGAAAAGAAGGGACCAAATGCAGTAAATATTTAAGATATGCTCGTACATATAATAAAATCTCTAAATCATAATCATTTCAGCGCCGCGCCAACACTATGAGGCTGAAAAATGGTAGTATTGTTGACACTAACATCATGACATCTATGCATGTACTACTGTATTCGCAACAACAACAATCACATCGGAGCTAGTAAAGTAGTGTCATCAACATCGTTAGCCCCGCAGCCAATCCTTTTGCAACCGTTTGTTTCTCCTGCCTATTCTCTTTTACTTCGTCTTCATTCGTCTAACGTAAAGATTTGAATGCCGTTGGCATTGTCGTCGTTACTTTTGTTGATGGCTATGCACAGGTATTATTCATTGCACCTTACCAAAGTCGCATTAGCGGACTTTAATGCACTCACTAAGCCGGCTAGTTAGAAGAATGGAAGTAAGTAATTTGACCTTCGTTGCGTTTGTTTGGCAGCTAAGCACATATGTGTGTGTGTGTGTGTGTGTGTGTGTGTGTGTGTGTGTGTGTGTGTGTGTGTGTGTGTGTGTGTGTGTGTGTGTGTGTAAGAGCGCTAACTGTGAGTGCAAACAGTGCAATAAATGTTTTCACCTATCCGAAGAAGGAGTGGTCGCGTTTATAATTCATAAATCAAAGTTTGTTTGATTTGTTTAAAATGCCCTCGAACTAGTCCGTGAACAGTCCAAAACTAGTCTGTAATCAGTTCACTAATTTCTACTAACGATTGATTAAACGTCTCAAATCAGATTCAGATTTAGAACAGTACGAATATGGAAATAAAATTACTTTTGTAGTACAGGACACGACAAAATATTGGCAAAAGTACCGAAGGAGCGGTGTTAGGTCACCTGAAGTATGTGCATCGACAATCTCTATTCTATACAATACAAGAATCCCAAATAAGTATGGAAAAACACAAAACCTCATCTTTGCAGACGGCTCAGAACTCGATGGCAAAGTGGGATCTACTGTTTGTTGTCACAATTAATATGAACATTTGACTACCAAACGATTACAGAGCCCTCGCAATTAAGTAAGTCCTGAATGTCTGCTCAAGTCTACGATAGCCGGAAAATCTGTCACGTTATATTCTTACAGCCAAACAGCCATTAGAGCCCTTCAGTGGAACATGTGTAAAGTAGCTATAAAATATAGAAGCACTCTGCAGAGACTTTCTAGACAATTAGTCTTTAACGAAAAAGGACAAGAAGATGGCTGAATTAGACCCCGTGCAACCTCGAGCATTGGATGCAAAAAGACCTTTTCGCCACTACATTACATTATGGTTGCATATGGTTGCTTTTATTTATAAGGCACATCAAATGGTTCGCACATTTGAGATGGTGATAAGGCCTAAGTGGTTTGGTCACTGACCAGCAGCGGCATCGACTCAGACTCAGTTTGTGACCAGAGCAACTTAGCGTGGAACTATTTTTGGAAACTCTAATTTTTACCCCATATCACGGTATTCAATTATCAGTTCGAAATAGTCTGGAAAACAAAAAGGAAAAATTCCCTTGATTCCTAATTGACTTATCCGTTGGAAAGACCAGGTTGAGAAGGACCTGGTTGAACTTGGAATCTCTAATTGGCGAAAAGAAATGAATGGCGCAATGTCATAAATTCAGCTATATATTAACCGGACTAGTCTGCAAGCTTCTCCTTTATTTAGAAAATATTCATCCAAAAGTTTTAAATAATCTCAAACACATAAACATATTTACTTCCAAGAAGACTAGTTCGTGATCAGTCTCCGTCTATGGATTAAATATTTTCAAGCTAAAAAATTGACTTGAGTTTGTTCCTTTATAACTCTTTACAATGTCAACGCTGCATTAATATATTAATTTGTATTTAGTTGCGTTTCTAGATGCTTTGCTTTGCTAATGCATCTGCAACAGCAACAACGACGACTACTGCTCCACGTTGCCTTTGGTTACTGACCGTGAAATGTGATGACGTTATCCAGCAAGTGGTGACATTCGTTTTTTTCTTTTCTTTTCTTTTTTTTACTTAAATAAGTATTATGTGCATACAATATGTAGGAAAGCAAGTTTACATTAAATATGTATTTATGCTTAGAGCCAGTTACAGAAACAATCTTCACACATATTATATGTATACCGTAAATTATTCAGCGGTGTTGTTTGTAGCGCTGGTGGCCAAGTTGCAATAGTTTTGCTCATACATATTTATCTCCTTTATTGTCCGACTTTCTCAGCACTTTCCATACACTCAAGCCAGTTATTGCTTTAATCTTTATTTATTTACTTATTTATTTTTCCATGTCTTTTATTGGTGAACTTGTGAGTTTTTATAGCCACCGCATCTAATACGGCACTGAGTAGTGTTAAATGCATTTGGTTGCCAATGACAATAGATTCTAGTCAACAGTGGTGTGTTGAGTGTTGGTACGGTGGGCTTAGTGAAGAGATAAAATCTTTTTTTTTTAAATATTTTTTAGTTTAAATTTTGTTTGCAAAATTATTGTTGCTAAAGATTTATGCTGAATAATAATATGTACATATGCACATACAATACTATACAAATTTAGTACAAATATTTCATTTATTCTGCAATTTTGTCTTAAGCTATTTTACCATAATACAATAGAATAGTAAAAGAGTTATTTTATTTTTAAAATCATTTTATAAAAATATTATTCTTAAGATCTCACTGAATGTTTTAATGGATAAAACAAATTATTTAAAATATTTATTTCATGTTTTAAAAACAGCAACATATACATACAAACGAGTATATCGTTATAAGAGAATAAACGTATATGTAGGTCAAAGAATATTATAATTGACAGCTTTAATACAACTTCATCCACTCCAATGCTGCCTACAAGGCCACAAAGTATTTCTGCACAATTTAATCGAATAAAAAGCAAACAATGTGAGAATATAAATCACTATTTACAAATGTTATTTGTCTCGCGGAAGAATTTTCATATGGATTCGCAGGACTTACAAGACAAAAGGGCGCCGTTGCTTCAGAGAAAAATGCGTCTAAAGCAACAAAATGAAATATTTATAGCATGAGAATAGACAAATGCATATAATAAATATACTAAATAAGTGAATGTATACACATATTGTGCTTGTGTGTACTTTTTACTTAGAAGAATGACCGATAGATAAAGCACAGGAATAAGAAAAAGTTAAAACTTCAAGGAAAATGTTAAACGAGAATGTTGTGTGTGGAAACAAACAATTTTTAAGAGCCTAGCGCTTATTAACTAAGTATGGTAAAATTGACAATTTGCGGATTGGATTCAGTGTAATCGATTATACATTTGACACTGGATAAAATGTTTTCTTGTAGTCCGATTTGTGCTACTAAATCCCTAGAAATCAAATGTTTTTCGATTTTTTAAAGATTACTCCCAGACTTACTAGATTTAAGAGCTGTAATGTACATAAACAAAGTAAATGGAAATTATTACAGTAAAGTCACGAACTACTAGTTCACTTTTACCATTACTTCAAGTGTCTGATTTACTTTAGCTTACGGTTTTACGTTTTTTAAGTTCTGAAAATCAATACACTTACAATGGACTAGCTGTTTACTGGTACTAAATGCACTAGTTGATATGAATTTCTAATTTTCATATTAAAACTTTATTTTTTTAATAATCTATAACTTTTTTTATTTGTTTTTCGGAGGATGGACTTTGTTGAGTTGAGCTCACGAGCTCCTCACTTAACCCACTTCTCTAATCAATAGTTGTATGGTCTTCAAAAAACATCCCCTTCTCGTTGGCAGCTTAATCTACTTAGATATCGAAAAGTGATAGCACTGGCAGGAGAACCTCTAAGGAGCATTAGCGAACAAAACATTATAGCCAGCGGCGAATAGCAAGTAACCAAAAGCAGCAATGTGGCTGTTTGTCCTGGCGCCATTCAACTGGCTTTAATGTCATATTTGTTGCCCAAAGCTGGAAAAATAGTTGCTGGAGAGTAAAGTAAAAGATCCGTAGAGTGTGTGTAAGTGTATTATGATAAGAAATTTTTTTTTTCGAAAGTCCGTTTTGTTGTTACTGAATGAATTATGGGAAATTGATTTTTCTTGCCGCCTCTTTAGTGTGTTAGAAATGAGAAAAGAAAGAAAACTTAATTAGAAATGAGCAGAAATGACAGCAAGTTGAAGCAAATATATATATATATATATATTTATGTAGGTATGTATAAAAATCCAGCTGTGAGGAAAATCGTTGTGAAAAGAAATTAATTTCCTTTGTGGTTTTCGATAATAACTCATTTCGACGGCGAAAAGAAAAGTTGAAAAAAGAAACCGAAAATTTGTTTCATTCGAATTTTTTTGGTTTAGGTAATAAGGCAGAAGGAAACAGGAGAGAAGAACTATCTTCGGCCAGCCGAATTCTTTGAACTTTGCATGAACATATTAGATTTATGTAATTTATTTTAGAATTAAATTTTAATTCGCATATCAAAAACTGGTTGGTATAGTCCCGCTATATGATTTTCAAATTTCGATGATTTTCGGTAAGAATGCCTATATATGTCTCGCCCTGAAGTGCTCTTTTGACGGATTTTTGACCAAAAACCTATTATCTGAACAAATGTTTAATATTCAATGCGGCAAAATATATTGAAATAATTAGTAATTATTAATATTTTATAGTATAGCCGTTACTTTTAATATCTAATCGCTGCACCTTTTCGGTATGGAAGCAATAAGATTGCTAATTTACACCAGTTTGCTACTGTTACAAGGTGCGTTTTGGGTTGTAATTGCGTTGAAAAGATCACGAAAATGGCATATTCTACATGGCATGGAGAGGTATCACGCTTTCAAGAATATCTTTATGCATAAACCCATCCATAACGCCATTGCAAAGGTACAGCACCACACCCAGGAAAACATTCCGTGTAATAATATTACCTGAGCCAGGCTTAACAGTAGCGATATAGTATCGAGGATCTTAGCCCCTGTTGATTGATCGCTCATCTCATTACATCCGAATATTTTAAATTAAATTTTATTTATCAGAAAAACTACGGTGTTACATTGTTTCACTGACCAGTCGTAAAGGGATAAGCCGATTTTTTCTGCAAATGAATGACTTTTTGGCTGCTATGTAACTTTCTAGGTCAAATGCTCGCATTCTTCTTTAATCAGTTCTGTTGCTTTCTTTCATGTTAAAGGCCTTAACTACGCTTGACGCCGACTTTTCTAGATTATTGTTTAATTCCATGAGTATCTGTAAGATCTCGCACAGTGTTGTAGCTTTAGGTCGTCTTCCACGGTGATATGTTTCGACACTTTCAGTTTCTTTAAAGTATTTATTATTCACACCAAACTTTGTCTCAAATGCCTTTTGAAATAAACTATTGTTGCAATACGTTTTTTCAACTATACTGATTTTGTTCCAGGCATTACCACTTTTTCATAAAATTTAAAGCGCATGGTAGTTATTCGCGGTTGACATGCAAACAGCAAATCCAACCAACCAGCAAGTCACCAACTGATGGAAATCGGACCCGATCCAATACGTTTTGTCGCAATAAATATTGCATACTCGCAATTCTTTCATGAGTGGAAATTTTTTAGGTTCTGTACGATTTTAATAAAAAGAACAGTTTTCCTTATTTCTATGTAATTCGCTTATACTTAAAGGTGTAGGATGCGGATGCATGATAATATCAACCGTTGGTTAGTCCAATATGTTTTGTCCGATACTTTATTTCGAGTATGAAAGTAAGCAGTTTAAGCTTCCAATATATGATACTTCTAAAATAAATGGCCAGTAAAATTAAAAAATTATTATTAAAAAAAAAAACAAACGAAAAGTAAAAGGCAAAGAGTGAGTGCAAAAATAATGGGAGAGAGTCTTGTGGGTGGCTAATGATCAGCAGTGCGTCGCATAGATCATTTGGTTTGCTGCCAATCGTGAAATAAGTTCTTCTTTGAGTATTTATGGACACATTCAAATACATTACATACGCATGTGTAGCACTTAAGCCACTTTGCAGTCATAACTTGCATGCAACATTGCATTAGTAAAGAGATATATTGAAAGAAATAAGCACAACAAACCACAAAACACCCCCTACAAACTATTAACTCATTTTAGCTGATGGCTGAGTAAGTGTAGGAAAGTCATGGATTTGTAGAAGGGGGGTTAGCTGGCGGCGGACAATTCAAGGGTGTCGTTTGTTTACACAATTGCTTATGTTGTTATTTAGGTTGTTGTTGTTGTTTTGTAGTTACCTTTTGTGTGATAATTGTTAATAAACACTTTACACAAAACAGTGACAAAGCGGAAATGTGAGAAATTAAATGACATGAGTGAGGGAAAAGCAGCGCAAGCAAAAAAAACTTGCAATTAGAATATAATATTAAAAATGTGTGAATATGTTTGGTAAAAAAATTACATATTTATGAAAAATTTCAATAGTAACTGGCGTTATTTTAGAAGATGCAAAAATAATTAAAAATTTGGTCAGAACTACTGAGTGCATTGCTAGTTTTACAAGGACTATCTAATAAACAAATGTAGATATTTGTTTCTTGTTGCTTAAAATAATTTTCAGAATTAACGTCCTAGTTGAGCTATTCACATTTTATTTATGTATATATCTATTTAACATTATTACATTTTTTTACTTTTTTATTTTTTTTTTTTTTTTGGAAATCAGTTGTCGAAAGTAAAAAATTGATCGGATGGGTATTCGCGAAAGAAATAAGGTCCGAGCACTTTTGCCTCGCCAAAGAAAATTTGAAGAAAACGACTCAGTCTGACCCCGAGCATGTTTGAATAAAAAGTTCATCCTTGAGATAGAAAACTCATTCAACTTTTTTTTAACGTCAAATTTCTAAATAAAATATAAATTTCTCATCTGCGGAAGTTGTCAAAACACTTGCAATTTTCTTGTTATTTTTCGAAATTAATTTTTTCTGTCTTATTACCAAAAATGGCAGAAATTATAAAAAAAAATATTTGTTTTCAATCACAAAAAATCGGAAATAAATTATACCTATATACATACTTATGTATGTATGTCTATGAATCTCTGATATATTAATAATAATAAATAATTCACACGAATACAATTTAAAAAAAATATTGTTGATGCATATATCTATAAATAAAGAATAGGCCACAAGAAAAAATGAAATAATATTAATATTATATGATAGAATTCTATACCGCATTTAAAAATGAGTTAGCATGTATCAAATTATATTAATATAAATAATTAATTGACAAGCAAATTTATATTTAAAAATTTAGTAATATATAATTAAAAAAAAAAAATTAATTAAAAAAATTTAATTAAAAAAAATTTAATGCAATTTGAAAAGAAAACATGTAGTCAAATTTCAATTTTAAGCAAAATTAGTTACAGAAAACTCTTTAAAAAAATTAGTAAAAAATTTGCTATCAATTGGAAACGAGTATAAATCTTAATTCGAGTTCCAAATGCGCTTAACTTTTAAATTGAAATGACTTTGTTAAATATATTTTAACTTGAAGCCCTAAAATATGTAGATTAGAAAAATAAAATTAAAACAAGAAAATTAAATGCATTTGGAAATAAAAAGTAACATAAGGAAAAATTTAGTTCTAATTAAAAATATTTATTTAAAGAAAAAATTATTTAAAGAAAATAAGTTTGTCAAAAAAACGAAAATTGTTTATTAAAATTAATGCTTTAATTCGAGTTTCATATGAGCAAGAGATTTACCAATTAATTTTACTTAAAAATAATAATATTTAAAACAAACTTATTTCATTAAAATACTGTTTATATTCAAAATCTTTTATATGATATAATAAAAACTCTACTTATAAACTTTAACTGGTGGAAAAAATAATTAGAATTTTTAAGGCAAGTAAAGATTAATTACAAAAAATAATCATAATTTCCACTCACCAAAACATTCTTTTGATTCTCCTTATCCAACAGGAATTCCATACTCTTGTGCGGCCGGCGCACAGATGCAATTTGACTGCCATTTGCTGTTGTTGTTTTGATGACAACACCGCCACCGCCACCACCGACGCCCCGGCCACCCACATCGCGACCATAAACACGCACATCGTCATCATCATCCACATCCAAATCGGCATTTGCACCGCTAATCGCGCTCATATTCAATCGTCTCGCCGCACCGTGATGTTGCGGACCGACAATATCCACCAACGAACGCGTCTTGCCCGATATAACAGTTTCATGGGTATCCAAATTTGTTTCAATTAAACCGATCTTACTATTGTTGTTGGTGTGTTGTAAATACGCATTTGACATGGTTGTATACGTGGGCGCGACAATACGACCGTTAGAAGTCGCGTCGGTCACACCGGAACCGGAACCGGCAGCGCCAGCGCCGTTTACCCCATTGCCGCCGGTTAATAACATAACGGTTTCGCGTGTAACACCCGGCACGGAGTACGCGATTTGAGCCGACTCCTGGGCAGCGGATGGAGTTTCGTATTCCACGTTATATGGTCGTGTTGGTGTTGTTGTTGTTGTTACGTTTTCACTTAAGCCAACCGTATCTAGTTGATTAATTTCTTGTGTTATTTGTTGTTGTTCGCGATTTACATTAGCCCCGCGAGCTTCGTCATACCCGTTGTCAATGTTTTTCTCGGCCAATTCGTTTGCTGCTTCAACAACAGCACTACCGTTCGCTTGCAAGCCCGCATCTAACTGTTTTTCAATTTCATCGTCATTATAATACGAACGTTCGGCATCGAGAAAATCGGTATAGAATTGACTACGCGACTTGAAGTTGGTTGCATTTGGCATACCATCCTTCTTCTGCGCATGTGCCGGCACACCGCCTGCACCGCCCTGTCGTCGGCCGCTGCCAAAGTATTTTGTTATAATAGTTGTGCTCGACGTGGTGGCCGGCATGCTGCCGTAACGATAGGGCTTCGGCGGTTTGCCGGTAACAAGCGGCTCGCCATTACGATCGGTAATGGCGCGCATAGCACTTTTGTCGTTGCCGCTTTTGTTCGAATTGATAGTGACTGGCGTGGTGGCGGAGCTTTTCGTGTTGTTGTTGCTATTATTATTATTGTTGGTTGCCGGCTGTTGTTGACCTTTGCCGCCAATTTTCGTTGCATCAGCTGGGCTGAAGTTGATGGGCAGAGTGGAGGAAGTGCCGCTATTTGCTGATGTTGCTGTTGGTGTTGGCTCATTTTCAGCTTGTTGTTGTTGCTGTGATTGTGGTAGTGTACCTGGTGGTGGTATGGGACCTTTTAGCGGTATATAAATATAATCGGCACCGTCACTGTGTGCGGTTTTAACAGTTTTGGGTAGATTATTTCGCGTTGACGACGCTTGTTTTTGCTGTTGTTGTTGGTGTTGTTGTTTTATATGTGGCAAAGTTGCCGACTTACCGAAACTCTTACGCATTGTCGACTTATCCGCCGACATAAGGTCATTCTGCTCGCCCCCTCCCTGCTGTTGCTGGTGATGGTCCTCGCGTTGTTGCTGCTGTTGTTGTAGTTGTTTTTTATTCTTTCGTCTCAAAGAGAAGCGCAGGCCATGTGCAAAACGTGATAAAAAGCCCTTCGAGCTCGGATGTTTCTCATCCTTGAATTTCTTATTCAACAACTCATTGTTATTGTTTGCCGCAGCACCGTTAACGACGCCACCGCTTTGGGCACCTACTATGGCGTTGGACATTCTGTAGCGTGTAACTTGAGCCGTGCCACATAAATTACCCACACTCTTTGTACGTCTATCACCCACGCCCCCTGCACTCACACACTTGGCATCAACACTGTTAATTTGTTGTTGTTGTTGTTGTTGTTGCTGATATAAATGCTCGATTTCGCGTCGCTCGAAATTATCGAGCAACTGTTGAGACGCGTATAAAATATGATGCGCACGATTTATTGGCGGCTCACTCAGTATCGGCAGGTGTATGCTGAGCGGACGCGTTTGCCCTGGCGCACTGTTATTCGAAGAACCCACACTTGCAACACTTATTAAACTGTTATTCCGATTAGACTGCGCATCCGGTTCGTTAACAACGTTAATTGACTCGCTTTGTTTTGTTTTCACCGTCGCCGAGGTCGCTTGTTCCGTTTGAATTAAATTCGTTGTTGCATCAATGATCGTCGGTTTTTGACTAACATTAGCTGGCGTCGCCAATCCAACGCACACCGTTTCACTGTTGTCGTACGTCTCAGTAGACTCAGCAGTCGCTGCGTCGTTTGAATCGAGTTTTAATGCTTCGCCCTTGGTTTCGTTGCTGTAATCGATGGCTGCGTTGGCTTTGTGCGATGTTTTTTCTATGTCTTCGCTCTCCACCTGATTTTCTGCTTGCTCTTGCCAACCGCTCTCTTGCGCTTGCAAACGTAAACGTTCTCTTGCTTGCTCTTCAGCTGCCTGACGTTCTCTTACAATAATCATGGCTCTCACCTTCTCTATGGGCACTGCTCTTATTTGCGCAATACTCTTGGTGGCATTACCTGTAGCCAGCGCGCTCTTCAACTCGGCCGCATAGCGTGCAGCAATCATTTCATTAACGCGTGTATTTTGTATGACCGTTGCGTCAGCATTGTCCAGCAGCTCATCATCGGTATCGTCTTGCTTCTCAGCCGCACCCAGTGCTTGCTCACTATCCTGGTGTTGATATAGCTCGGCATACTCTTCAGAAGATTGCTCTTGCCAGGAGTATTGTGAGACAACCGGGCAGAAGCTGACCTCTTTGCTGAACGAAGTCCTTGAACCCGTGGGCAGAAGTATGCCCAGCGGTTTTTGCGTCGTGGCCTGTGGCAACTGATGCATGGAGGTATGCGCACTGGATACATACATATCATCCGCCACCTCATCCGCGTGTGGATCGTAAGCATTCAGATTTGGTGTGCTTGAAACCATATTCCGCTGCTTGGCAGCATTCGCCTGCGAGTGAAAACGTCGTTTGGGTATAGAGTTCGTTTTATTCAATTCGGTGTTACTCAGTTCTTTTGCATCGAAATTGCACTTCTCTAAGCTTTGTGTGTAGCTTGTGCGCAAATTGGTTGGATCCTGGTCGAATGTCTTGCTATAGGCGACAGTTGCAGTACTTGTTGTGGACGTTTGACTGGCAAAGAGTGGCGCATCACTAATTAGACTATGAGTGGCCTCGGATTTGCGTGCGTGTTTTTGTCGCGCAGGTGGTTTCCTTATAGTCAACTGGATATGCTGAACTGCGGCGGCCGAAGCCTCTTCGGTGTCGCCAGCACTATCCAAGTCCGAGTAACTCGAGTTGGAGTGTTTTCGCAGACGTGGAGGTGGACGTGGACTACAGCTTGGTAGGGGTGCTACTGTTTCTGCTGCCAGATTGTCGTCTGTCGTCATGGCAAGTGGTTGTTCTTCACCATCCATCGGCTTATCATTCAAAATCGAAGCATTGCGATCGTATATTTGTGATAGTTCATCCAGTAAAAAGTTACCTTTGCAAATTATATGATCATAATCGGCGCTCGCTGTGCTCTTGGGCGTGTCCATATTGTCGCTGTTCGTCTCGCGCTCACCTTCGCTACTTTCGTCGACGTAGGCGCTACAACGCTTCAAATTGGATTGTATGCACTGTTTACTTAACTGTCCTTGCTCCAACGAATAATCTAGTTGCGTTAGATCCTGATAGCTTGCGTTCATATAGCCCAGGGATTGTGTGGCCCAATTTCTACGGCGATCCTCTCCAAGCTGAACTTTATTGCCGAACACCGCCTCAAAGCGTTTCAAATTACGTTCACGCCGCTCTGACCAACTGCAACTACGGCGTATTCTGAATGATGTGGCGGCGTCAAAGAATTCGTCCTCGTTCTCTGCTTCGTTTGCACTGGAATTGCTGGGACTTGTATCGTCCTCTTCCGGTGATGATTTGCACTGCCTATGGCGTGTACTTACACGTTTTTTGCGTCCCAGTTTGTTCAGTTCACTTGGTACACTTGAAATGCGTCGTGCGGCAGTGATGTAACCACTAACAAAACCACTAATAGCTGTGTTTTCAGTTGCAACCGCACCACAACCACCACCAGCGTTATTGTAGACACGTTGTCTTTTTCTAGCCTCTGGCGTGGATTCGTTGTCCGTCGTTTCGTCACTATGACTCTCACGCGGCGATGATGATGAGCCCGACGATGTCGTTGCCGATGCCGATGCCGACGTCGTACTAAGCTCCGAGTCGTCTAGATTATATGTCGCTATAATGGCGCCACCCGCTGACCGTTCGATGTCTATAAGTTCATGTTCTGACGGTTTCGTTCGTTCGCTCCTACGTAAATGCTCCAGTCCGTGGCCGTTAGTGTCGCTCACGTTGCTTACCTCACTACCGTATTTCCGTTCTTCTTCAATCGAGTTGACGGGAAAATATGTTTCGAGTAGCTCGATTGTATTGCAGGTTGCAGTACTTAACGCGTCGCGTATATCTGGCAAACTGTTTCGTAGACTCGCTGAAAAATTCTCGAGAGTCGTTCGATGTGGCTGCTGTTGCTTTTGCGTCGCGGCTAATAGCTCTAATTTTCCTGACGATGTCTGCTTTTGCCCACTACGTTCTAATTGTATTTGTAGTTGTTGTTGTTGCTGTTGCAATTGCTGCGGTGTTGGTAGCCATGTGAATGAAGTGGTCGATGCGCATGTGGATGCTGAGGTGGAGGATCGCGTTGTGCCGCAACTGCTGCCTGACGATGCTGATGAAGCGGATGACGACGAAGTCGACGAGATATCGGACGCTACAGGCGAAGGCGAGTGGGCCAACGAGCGACGCTGTTCAAGCACTGAAGCTAAAATGGTCGCCTCTCGCTGTGGGCTATATTTAGCACGCTCATACGTTGGACACGCCGATACCAGCGATTGGGACACATAACGCGAGCCATTAGCTTCTTGCTCTCTATCTAAAATATTGCGCTCCTCGTCAAAATCGTTTTCAACGTCTTCTTCGTTGTCGTCGCCCATCGCCCGACTGCCCTTTTCACCATTTACCGTTTGCGTCAGGGATTGTGGTCTTGTTTTTGATTCTGTTAGTGGCGTATTGAATGATGTTCTCTCCTCCTTTTCTTCGTTTACGTGATCCGTTGTCATGACAAATGTGGCGTCATTTATTTTTGGCTGGCATATATCTTTTTCTTGTTCTTCTTCACTACTGATGTTTGTGTGCTGGTGGTTGAGTAGACCTTTGGAATGTTGCTGTTGTTGTGTTGTTTTTGTAATGCTGTCAATGTCCCCAATCGCATGCCTAGCCTCACACGCGTACTCATACTGCTGGAATTCCTCTTCCTCCTCGCAGAATTTCTCGAAATTCTTTGGTATACTTTTCGATTTGGCGCGTCGCAATGTCGATGGCTCACAATAGCCTGAATCTTCAGAGAGGTTTTCCGCCGAATTCTTGCCGGCACGTTGGAAAGCCATTATGCGACCGGTACGCAAACCCGCTGCGCTGCTCGAGTCTGTTAAATCCTCCGCCGAGGGTTTTGAGGCTGTTAAAATACTATTGCCTGATGAGCTGCCAGAGCTGGTGGATGACTCCGAGTCAGATTTGACCTCACCTACCGTCGCCTCGATCAAATTCGCCTTACTTGCACCGAAAAGAACACGCTGGTCATCATCGAAATTCAGTTTATCCAAATCGAAGTATGTCTGGTGCAGACGTCCGTCAGACGACTCGAAACGTTTCAGCAATGAACTCTGTGAGCCACGTCTACTGTTATTCCCGCTGTTACTGCCACTATTACCGCCACTACGTATACCATCCTCACTATTAAGCGCGCCCGTGCTGCGGGCACCATCGAAACTGAGTAGCGAGGGCGAAGAGTTGCCCAGACTGGACATGCTCGCATGCTGCTCTTGCAGCTGCAGCTGCCGCTCCAGGGACTCGAATTGTATAAGTGATGAGGAGCGACTAAGCGAGTGATAGGATATCGAATCTGAATCGGAATACTCATCAAAGCGACGACTGCCCGTGCTATTACGCTGCGGCGCTACCATTGGGGTTGTCTGCTGCTGACCCCAGCTGTCACGTGTGCTTGCCTCATAAGCCAAAAATCGTTCCAAACTATTACTATTCGCCTCATTATAATCAAAGGGACGTTGCGTTCGTCGTAGTAAAACAGTGTCGTCATAACTGCCGGATGCGAGCTGTATTGTTTGATTAGATTGTTTTGTTACGGCTGATTGCACGGCCACTGAAAGCTGACCACCGATAATAAAATCGTCGCAACGACGTGCACGTTTGGCAGGACAAGCGAAATCGCGCTCCGAGATCGAATCGGGATCTGTAAGGAAGTGGTGAGAAGTTAGTTTGGGGTTTGCAAGTATTTTTTTAGTTTTGAAATTTCTTAGTTGTACCTTTGTTTACTTCGACCCTAATGACAGAGCCTGTCTCTGATTCCGCCGAGCTCCAGAAGTGCTCTCGACCCTGCTCATATTGACTCCAGCTGTTTTGTGCGTGCTCCTCATCTTCCGATGTTTCTTCGAGTATTGGCTCAAGCATTTGCCGTGAACTGGACAGGTAAATGGCATCTGTGTGTGGAGCGACAAAGAAAGAAGATTATTAAAGTTTCGAAAAAAAAAACTAACGGATCCTCTGCGATCTCAGTCAATGACAGACCTAAGCTCTGACCACGCCATCTGCGCATTGTGGCACCCCTAGTCTGACACACTACGTTATTTTTATTTTGCTATAACTCGTTTTGGTCCGTATCAGACGGTTTTCGATTAAGTATTTTAAGCCACAAGGCGTTTGCGAAAGCTAAACCGTTTCTAAACGCGCCCAATATACAACTAATCAAGAAGACCTTTTCAGCAATGTACCGCTTCAGCGGCTCCAACAACCATACAGTTGCATTGCAATGGCGGCGGCGGCGGAGGCGGTGGTGGCTGGCTGCAGCTGTTTCTCGTCTGATTGCATTCTATGCATGAATGTTTGTATGAACACATAAGTGTGTGCAAGATCACTACGAACGCGGAGGGCACGCAGCGGAGAAGACCAAAATACTTCACACAAAGACGGCAAGTCAGGCAGACAAGTCATCAGTTTTGGGGAACCGACGATGGATGAGTGCAGTAGAAACAGGCAGACCAAGAGTCTGAAGTTATTGGACGAAGAAAAAAACAAAGAGAAAAATCAAAGCAGAGCTGGAGAAGATGAATAAAAACAAAACCGAAAGCTACACAGCAAACTAAAGAAGATCCAGTTTAAGGAATTAAGCATGCCGTTGGCTGCTCTGCGTGGAAGACAAGACTATTTACCCATTCTCAAAGTTCGTGGGCCACCACAGCGTTGTTTTGTCTGTTCTATTTTGCTGCCTCATGAATTTTCCCTTTTACAGTTTACAGATCATTCAGCAGAAGCTGAGCCAAAGCCAGCGAGCAAAGCAAAAAAATAAAACAATCAAACAACAAACACAATTATATGCATATACCTACGTATATGCTCATATGTGTAGGTATGTATGATTCATTCATGATCACGAATCATTTGTGCAGACGTAGAGTGCGGCGTATGTACGAATATGTATGTACATACCATATATACTCGTACACGCCTTGATTGGTCTGCGCTGACTTGCCAGAAACTTGAAGACTACATTTGTCGGGCCGGCAGCCTCGGCCGACAATCGTCGTCGTTAATAATAAATTTATTAATTAAGTGCAGATAAAGCGGCAGCAGATTATTTTCGCCTGCCTTTTTTGTTGTTGCTTTCGCATTCAACTTCAGCTGTGCAATGACGCGCAACAGTGTGCAACATCAAAATCAACATCTAGCAGCAACAAGCGAAACTCTTTCATGTACTGATCGCAACCTATGACTTCATCTCCGGAGCTATCGGCCTGTCGGTAGCTAGTCTTGATATGTGTAATGCCGTCTAGGTCAGCAATGGTATTTCAATTTTTTCTGCTGTTACTAAACTTAGCATTGCGGTCTCACCATCGCCCTTTCTCTGTTTCTTATTGTGGCGGGAGCGGTCTCTTTTGGTTTCGTATGTTTGTTTGCAATGCTCTAGAGAAAAATCCAAGTCGTCGCTATTATTTCTAATGACTAACTACTGAAACGCAAGTAGTTATGGCGAATCATCTTCCTATTCACTGCCGGGATTGAACTCAAATTGGAGCAATTTATGAAAACAAATTCTAAGCTTTTTGGAAAAACATAACCAGGAATTTGTACATAATCTTCATAGATGGAGAAAGTGAGCGGAGAAGGCGGACATACACATATGTATGTGTTGAATCCTCACGAAATATTGTTGGACAAAACCCTTAGTTCTAACCAATTAAGCTCGATGAAAATTAAGTAGAAAATTTTTATCCCGAAGAACTTAGCGTCAGGTGAAGAAAGAGCTGATGTGACTCTCATCTTATTTTCAAGACTACCATTAATACCATATATTCATCCTCCCTGAGCAAGAGTTGTTAAAGGTTCCCAGATCTAACACCATTCACGATAGTGCATGAGGGATTTTTGGTCCTGTTGGGAGGCCTTCAGTTTTTTGTAAGAGTTCAAGAGTCAAGGAGTTATCACACCGAACTCATCACTGCAAGGAACATTTGCGACTCTATTACAGGCAAAATTTGCTCCGTTGAACTCTCTTTAACAGAAAAATCTTCCTTCAGTCGCTAACTTGACAGAGGTGGAATACGAAATGTGGTTCTAGAAATACTTATTAGTCCAGTATACACCTTGCAGTGAAAAATTAAACTATTTTCTGAAAAGTCTAGTGGTAAACTAGTATTTTAAACATAAAACTATGCCAGTTAGCTATTGTACTATTAAATATGTTTGTACTTGTTCACCAGTAACGTAAAAACTAAGAATTCCACATTTAAGTCACGGATGACTGTGTCACTTTTTAGTGTTCCACTGATCGCTTAAACATCGTGTAGTCACGATAGATGAATGTCTAAAGGCTAACATTGTGCACAATAAGGTTCATTGTTCGAATCTTATTGTAGGTATGCAAAATAGAAATTCAACATGCACAGATGGACTATTATTTGAGTAGTATGTAGCTGTTAATTGGTCGTTATATCCATCGACTGACCAGAGGCGGCTTAGAAGAAACTAAAAGTACTAAAGGTGTTGTTAAAAATACAACAAGGGGCGTGGGTGAGTTATAAAGCGCCTATTATAACAACCTGCAGCCGATTGAACTGAATTCAACATAGGGGATGATCAAACTATTAATTAATTATAAATTACTTTTCCTTTATATGTTCTTAGGCTGGTTCTTAGTATATTTTTATTATCCCTGATTGCATTAAAGGAAAAGTTGAACATTGACGCCTGTTTACCGCCAAGTAAAAATATATGTGGTTTTTACTTACCTTGTTGATCGAATGCCGACAAATTCCATAATGTTGGTGTATTAATTACACCTGCCAAATCCAAATGCTCCATATTTTTTATAGTTAATGAGTATCTTTAGGCGAACGATTCTCCGGTTTTCTTATGTGTTGTTTCACTCTCAGTTAAGCTTACTTAAGTCTAAATCGCCTTCTCACCTTTTGCGCTGACTTATTTATCTAATGCCTCTATTATCAGACTTTGACGTCAGTTACACTAAAAGCAAACCATTATTTTCCGATTGCACTTTCGCTGCAGCTTATGCAATCAATATGCAAGGTACGTTCAAGTTTGTTGTCCTGTTTAAACTCTGTTATAATTTAAGTTTAATTAATTTTTCCAATAAATTTTGCGGTTTAGAATTTTTACTGCAATTCTCAATGAATTAATTTGTTTTTTCTTTCTGTTTGTGTTTTGGATACAATTTTCTTTATTCCTTTAGTATCGTCTTGATGCTCTAACACTTTTGCTTCGATTAAAATGGCAAATGGCTAATTTGCCTATCCACGGCAGAATTATAAAAGTTTCGTTTTTATTTATTATTACTGATATTCCTTTCTCTATCTGCTACTTCTTCCATTTATTCAGTAGTATGAATTTGCATGTACATACATATACTTTATTCGTTAACAATTTTACATACAAAGCACCAAGTTCAGCATTCGTACAGAATTTATTAAATTTTCGATAAGCGAAAATGATATCTGAAAAGATAAGAACAATATACAGAAATTAAGAAATGTTAGCAAAAGTGATTAAGAAAATTTTGTTATTGTATTTATTTTAATATATAGGAATTTTTACGAGGCCAAGGTGACTGGGAATGCCTTAATACAATATTATGAGTTCATGTGTGAGGAATTCGGTACAATAGACTAAAACAGTGGTTCCCAAATCGATATGAATTTGACTTGTAATTCAAAAAAATAAATATAAAGAAATAAAAAAATAATAATAATAATAAATTTTATAATTGGTGTGATAAGTAATTCCATCTAAAATTTGTTCATTGTATATATAACAATTTGGGAACCTCTGTTAACTAACAACTCACGAAACGAATGCCATTTCGTTTTGCTAACAAGAAAAATTAACTCAATAAAGTAAAATGGTTTCATTTCGGCGCCATGTTATTAAAATGAAATGAAATTGTTAATGTTGGGACCGCACAAGTTCATCATTAACGTTTATTTACTTACAGCTGCTTGCTATGATATTAACAGCAAACTTCAGTTTTAACGTTTAGCATTATATGTTAACGATTAAAATTAACGACAATATTTCGTTTCGGGTAAAAATAAAATTATTTTTTTTTCGATAACTGCTATAACGATAACATTTTCAAATGTTTCGATTTTTCGATTAACGTGAAATTTATCGTTCCGATGGTGTATTGGTTTTAACCAATCGAAAAGTTCAGTGTTTCTACTCATACGGCAAGGATATTAAGAACGTTATGTCTTTATGTTTTATAAAAAAAGAGTAGATCTACCAAGCACTTTCATTGTAACATTAAACAGTTAAGGTACCATCAACGGTGACAATTAATTAATTTAAAATTACATTTCAAAGTTACAAATTTTTATATTTCATATTAAGAGCTATCACAAGTAGCGTAAACAATAATTTTAAAATTCTGGAAATTAGCTTACTACTCAATAATTTATCAAAAATGTTCTTCGGCAATACACAAATCCTTTGACAGTAATTTCAATAGAAATCAAATTTGCAGCATTATACAACGTAGTTTTTACGTCGATCTCGAAATTTTGTGATAACAAAATGCGTATAGGAAAAAGGATTTACGTATAATTTGCTACGCCTGATGGTACCTTTAGGGAACCACTGCCGCAAAGAAAAAGCTGAAAATTGTTATAATATTGATTCATATTTTTTAAGTTTCTTAATATCTATGTATAATATATTATAAGGCAAATATCAAGGAGAGAAAAAAGAAAACACCAGTAGCTTCAGTAAGAGATGGGATCTTTTTTCTAAAGTCCTGCACTTGATCTACATAACTACAGTCAAGCGTATCTTGTTCAATTATGTTTTCGTATGATATAAATGGCTAGAAAGAGCTATGCAGCTGGGGATCATTCAATTCACGGCTCTTACTGACATTAGCCGAATTTGTAGATATATGACATCCACTTTTTTTTTAACAAAAAAAAAATATTTTTTTCCCCTGAAATGTACGATATGCAACACTAAATTCCCAACAAGACTTTCGTGATCAGAAGTTGAATGTAGACGCCAAATCTGATTTTCTGCATCTTTCCCTTTTAAATTCTTAGCTCTTATATGTAAGCTAATTTGAAAATGAATACATCGAAGACCTTGATTTGAACAGATATGAAGAAAACATGGACGAAGACATACCAATAAATATTTTTACAGACTCTAATCCAGATGATGTTCCTGATATTAGAAAAGCTATAAAATGAAATGAAAATCATTGTTTGATTCGAACTAAAAAAAACAAAAACAAAATTTGTGGGCAAAAAATTGGTAAGTTCCTCTCCGATTCTTATATGAACTAAGAGTGCAAAACGAATGATGCAGAAATTCTAGATTTGGCGTCTACGTTCAAGTTCTGATCACGAAAACCTTGTCGGATTCCATGCCCCGAAAAATGTCGCACTGTGTAATACTAACGTAGATCAGGGAAGTGATTAGAGGGAAAGCGACTAATATGTAACCCTTACATACATATGGAGACAGATCAATAATACAATAAATTTAATACTTTGTTTTAGTGAATTAAAACTTTAGAATTTCTTATATCTGGTAATTGACCGAATTTCAAGAAAACCACAGCAACGCGTGGCTCTAACTGCTATTCTCTGAGTGTATATAAATACGTACACATATATTTAGCATGAAAAGCGAAATAAAATTCATTCCAATACCTAAATATTCTTTCTCTTCTATTTTGATGCCCAAATTCAAAGTAAATGAAACGTATGTTCACATATATTTCACAAACAGGTGAGTACAAAAGTTCGGTTGAACTATTTTTAGAAATTGAAGAAATTTAAATAGCGTAATGGAAATAAACTCAGCAAATTTGCGTTGTTTCGTTGTTTGTTTCAAATAATTAAAACTAAAAAAAATATTTTTTAAGCAATTCATTAAGTTAATCAGTTTTTGCTTAATCAAAACAGGAGTAATTTTAATTTTACAAATTTTTAATGTAGGCGAAGTAGGGATGACATTTAATTGAGCGATAAATTCGTACCTATGTATGTAAGAATACGTTCCTTCGAGCAGGGTTTAATAGCGAGTCCTTATGGACGAACATTCGACTTGTAGTAAGCTGTAGCTATAACGGCTGACTTCTAAACTCTATTTGTGAATTTTTATAATGTGTAAACTTTTTTTGGACAATATTGCTTTTTCAAAATCATTTTGAGTTTATTTTAAACCAATTTTCAGAATTACATATGAATACTGGTATATCTAGAAATATATAACTAACGCTTTATAAAGACTGAAGCGATTTTAGGCCGATCTCCTCCAATATTTCATCTGTAGTTTAAAGCTCCTCTCCAGAACATTAAGGGATTTTTATGAGATACTTTTTATTTCCTATCAGACATACATATGAACATATAAATTTATTTTTGATGGTTTTCTGAAATAAAATAAATCTCTTACTTTTAAAATTCGTTTTCGAATAGAATATTTTCATTCAAAATTAAGCACATGTTAAGATTATTTGTTTGTATTTATCAAAAAGTTTTGTTTATATATTTCTTTATCAATATGTTTTCACATCATTCGCTCTTCGTTTAAGTTCGTGATACGGCCATTAAAATTACTAAATTATTGTAAGGAAAATACCAGAATCGATGGCAAAAAAAAATCGTTTATTAATTGTGAGTTTTCGCCTCGCCACAACAACACGACTTTGTCATTTTTCGAGATAACAACACAAAAAAGATATACAAAACCGTTATTTCGCGTCCATTTCATTCAACTTTCGTTTCGCTACTACTCACAAAATACAATTCAAGAACACATAGCAAATTTTTACATAATAGTTTATACGCCAAAATGCAAAGAAAGATTTTTATAAATACAAAAATTAGCAGTTTTGGAAGAAAAAGAAACAAAAAACAAAGCGCAAAAAGATTGGAACGCAAATTGATGATTTTTCAATTTAAAATTTTTTTTTTTACAATTGCTGGGCTTTTGGTTATAAGTGTTTTCAAAATATAGAATTTTTGTTTTTGTTTTCAAAAGTAGGGCTGCTAAGGTACTGTGCGGGAGGGAATCCATCGGACGCGCATTGTGTGCGGATGGCTGACATCTGTATTGCTACAGCTAAAAAAAAATTGTTTTGTTTTTTTTTTTGTTTCCTCGTTTTCTCGTCCGTATGACGCATTGTGGGAAGCGTAGGAAAGCTATAAAAAAAGGCAAAAAATCAAATATTATACCTTCATTGTTAAGTGTCTATAAATGAATGAAGATCTTCTGTATGGCCAATTGTGTGCTTGCGCCCAAGCGAGAACATATGTATTTACATACTTATTCAATTAATAATACATTCATGTGCAACTAAATATTATATTTAGATCATTTGACGCGTTTCTTCGCTTCACTGACGTGCTTTCCACTTTTAACTTTTTGATTTTATTTTTGTTTTAATTGTTTGTTCAGCGTCTATTTCCAATGCTCTTTTTCTTTCTGATTTGTTATTTTTACTGCTTTTCTTTGTTTTTAAAATGCGTTCAATAGATAAAACTGAAAGGTGGCATTACTTTGACAAACACATACTCTCAACTACATATCAATTGCTAAGCTTCTATACTTATGTTTACATTTGTATTTGATTCTAAATATGTACATCGGCATTTCTGGTAGTCATTTATTATATAGTCTTTAAATTCTGACAATTTCAATGGCAAGACTTTGAGCAAAGCACGCATAAGTGTTTCCTTCTTAGAGTTTACTGCTATAAAATATTGAAAGTAGAAATTTATTACTATTGTTAATTTATTTGTATACCTTTCAAGAATAAGAATAGTATATTAACTTTGGTCCGCAGTATGTATGTAAAATCACTAAAATCGGAAGACTATATCATATAGCACGTACCACCGATTTGTTCAGTTGGGAAGTTTTTCGTCCAAAATCCATCAAAAAATCATTTAGAATATTAAAATATATATTCTATAAATAATACAATAAATTACACATTAGAACTTGAAACTTATCAAAATCTGAAGACTTTAAAATATAGCTGCCACACGATGATATGTTCAAATATAAAATTTCGAGTCGAAAATCCGTCAAAAAAGAATCTAAAAACGTGATATACAAGGATATACAAATATATATTATACAGCCTTTGCCAAAAGTATTAGGCACCACACTAATTATTGAACTTTTTGTTGTAACAAGTGAAGGAATGAAGTTTTATTAGTAAAACAGTGAAAATACAATGAATTAAGAATGGGATTAAGATTAAGATCTGGAGAATGTGCAGGCCAATCTAACAAAACAATGTTGTTAACTCTAAACAAACGCATCGTAGTCGCTGAATTATGACAAGGAGCAATGTCTTAAATTAGTATCGCAGAAAATGCGCGTTGACGAAGGCAGAAGAACAGCTTCTAATACATTTATGTAATTTTGACTGTTCATGCGACCCTCGCAAATGAACATTTCGCTGACACCATAAGCAGCCATGCAGCCCCAGACCATAATGCTACCTCCTCCATGCTTAACAGTGGGTACCACGCAATCTGGATGATATTCTTCCCCAAGCCGTCGCCTCACGAACGTCACACCAGGTGTTCCAAATATCTGTAGAAAAGAAAAAAATAATGTTTTCATAAGATTTGTATTACGTCTTCAAAATTGCTCTAGGGTAAGAAGCTATGGCTGTTAATACTTTAAGACGATCTTAACTAAGCTTACCTCGAAGTTTGATTCATCAGACCACAGAACATTCGATCAATCTTCTTCCGAGAAATGTTGGTATCGGCGAGCCCATTCCAAACGATTTTCCAATTCTTTTCTGAGAGCCACGACTTATTTCGGGCTATACATCCTTTTAAACCTGCTGTTCAAGCACTAACTGGTTTACTAAATTCATCCGAAAGGGCAGCTTCAAGGGCAGAAAAAGATTTTTTTCTTCCACTTTTTGATTTATTATTGTGGGATTTTGTCTCCACAAATCGCCTGGTAGCAAATTGGACCGCGCACCGCGAATATCCTACCAAATTGGCAATCTCAACCTGAGATTTACCTTCTTCACTTAGAACTTGAATTCTAACTCTATCATCGTAACTAATTTCACTTTTTTAGGCATTTCGGTAAATATGAACTGTTTTCATAAGATTGTTAACTTTTCACTAAACGTAATTTACACTTTCACTTTCAAATTTTAAATTCGAAAATATTTGATGAATTTCTTAAAAATAACAATTTTTTAGGTTTAGCTTACCGAGTGTGCTATGACTTTTAATATTACACAATTTATTCGTTTAACAGTTAAACACCCATGAAAGTCATTTACAAAAAGAAGTGGTAACTTTGATAGGCCCATTTGGGAATACTTGTATTTTAGTGGGGTGCCTAATACTTTTGGCCAAGGCTGTATAGTCGAGTGGTTACAATTGCCTACGAGTCCTGGTTCGTCCAACATCCGAAATTATAGAAGATTAATTTTTTTAATTGCGGTCGCCCCAGAAATAGAAATGTTTAGCACACAGATTCTATTTTTGACATGAAATAAAAAGCTCTACATAGAAGTCCATCGGCCGTTCGGAGGTGGCTTAGAATAAAATATATCGCAATAAAATAAAAATCCATCAGAAAAGCATCAAAAAATCTGAGATTTGGTTTTCTACACACGGATATACCAATGAACAAAAAATCATAAAAATCGGAAAATTTTATCGCATAGCCCCCTTAATCCTACAATTAAATGGAATGTCTGTCATTGAAACATAAGTCCCGACTTTCAGTCGTAATTAAGTCGGTTCCAGAAATCGCAGTATATCGATTTTTTCTTTTTTGCTTTTTTGCTGATTGATAATCACGGAAATCGCGTTTCTTCACTGACCCGTGCGAATAAGATATTTCCAATAATCTTTTAAATTAAAAATCTTCCTTTACATTGCATATAGTTTACCATATTATATATATTTTTTAAAGGAATTTCAGTTGAATTCGGAAGATCATTTTCTTTATTCGTTAATTTAATATAAGAAAGTTTAGCGTAAACTTAAATCTATCAATATTGAAAGAGGTAATTTTATACAATTTATTTTAAGAATGTGTTAGTATGTGCATATGATTGCAGCGTTTAATGAATCAATTGAAATCAATCGACAACACTCGCTGAACACTTATCGATTTAATTAAAAAACAAGAGACCGATTATTTTTTTTTTCAATAAAAAAAATGCAGATATACATTGTGTTTATGATAAATGCTACTATATGAGTGCTAAGTTGTGTTAATGTTCATATGTATATATATAATTAAGTGGAGCCTCTGAATTGAATTTCTGCCGAGCTCCTCCTCCAATTTATGAGTTTGCGTCTTGATGATTTTCCAACAAATGGAGGGACCTACAATTTATACTAAGCCGTTTCCGAACGGCTGATGGTTATTTATGAGGAGCTTTTATGTCATGTCAGAAATACACTCGGAGGGGTTGACATTCGCAGTCAAGGGGGTACCGTAATTATTTTTTAACTTTTTTTGTCTTAATTAATTTTTTGTAACCTTTGGATGTTGGTCGTACCAGGACTTGTATCAGGGCCATCCGAATGGCAGTACGCAATGCTAACCATTTGGCTAGCAGAACTCAAATATACATATGAATATCTATGGTACATAGGCATGTGCATGTACCGCTAGTATATACTCAAAGTGTATACTCAAAAAAAATTCTATTTTTTCTTTGCATGTCTATAAAACAAAGTCCTACAACGTAAGATTAAGAATAGTTCTTCACAGTTTGCGGGAATCTGGTAGGAAGTTTGAATTATGAAAACTGTACGGCTACTGGGTCTCCCTAGTGGTATGCATATACCTATAGAATTCAGCACTTATATTATGACGTAATTTTCTATAAAATTCCTTAGAATTTGGAGGCATCCGGCAGGGAAACCTGGCCTTTGTACTTTAGTATTTGAGGAGCGTTTTTTGTGCCTTTGTTAGCTGTTATCTGCCAAAGTAACCAATACCCAAAGAGGAGTGTTGTATGTAACTCGATGGATTATCTACGGATATTATGCTCTTCCATCATTTACTATCAATCCTCTGCTTACCCTTCACGAGTAGTACAGCACATATCAGTCAGTGGGACACAAATTAAATAAGAGCCGACCCCGCTACTATGTCGACAGTCGACAGAAAATACCTTCAGGCTCAGTTCCGTTAAAATCCCGATGGAGCTCGCAGTGAGCTCCGATTGAGTTGATGGTGTATATGTCATTGCATAGGTGCAGTTTAGAAGACTCTTGTTATTTGCCCTGTGTCTGCTCTAAGCACATTACCCCATAACTGTGGGTACCAACCGCTGCATGCCTTACCTAGTTTCCCCTATCTTAAAAAATAACTATAATATCTCTTTAGTGGCACGGTCAGGAAGCAGGCTTCTACAATAACGGTGGTCTTACCTCCTGGCCTGAGTGGATAAATGCAAGTGACCACATAAAACATCACCGAGGATGAGACCTGCGGATAAAGAGTCCGAAAAACTCTCATATGCTGGAAAGCATAACGCCGTAAGGATATTAAAAAATGCGACGGATGAGATAATCATGCATGTATATGGTGGATGGTGACGCGCTTCCCGAGCTCGAGTTCTAGCTTCCGATGAAATGAAATCAATTCCAAAATTTTGCTGCACTATCGTCGATATCTACAGAAAAAGGCCAAATAGAACAGAGTACCCCTGACGTGGACCCCTGGTCGCGTGAATATCGTAAGGTGGATAAAGAAAGGAATGTAAGGAGAAACGTTGCTCGTCAAGATACGACCAAACAGATTCTTCTAGATAAAGCACGCATTTGTATGCCTTTTGGCACTTGCAGGCTGTTTCTCAAGGGACTTAAACTTAAGCCTGCCGAAAGTCTTGACCAAAATGGGTTAAGAAAATTTCTTGAGATATGTACTACTTAAAAATATGGGACGTATTTAAAGTAATAGGAGTCCTGGCAGGCCATTGTCTGATAGGTTGACAAGCAGAGAGTCTAGACGTAGGAGATGTTGCAGAAGCTGCAAAGAAAATGATGAAGAGGAAACGATCACCTATCGAGAGAGGACTATCCTGCCAATGTAATAGGGGCAGATCTAGATATTGGCATGTAATATGCTTCATAGGAACAGCAAATATAAAGCAAACGTAATCATTAGGTGTTTCTCTTAATATTAAAAAGTATTATAATGACAGAATGAATGAATGAATAATTGTTGAAATTAATAGAAACCTTCACGAGAGTAAGGCCAGAGTGTAGTATATCATACATAGTTAGAAATTTTTTAAAATATTAATAACAAAAGTCCTCAATAAAATAATAATAATATTGTGTTTTTTTTCAATTTCCAGTATATTATTCGTTAATTTACTTATTGTAATATAAATTAATTAAAATGAGTGTTACTACCATTTTTTGAAAAATGTAGTCTTATTTAATTTTCTGCCTTCTAATTTCTAAATTTTTATTTTTTAATTTAATATTGACCCTTGCTTTAGCTCAAAGGAACACATGTGCTTTATTCATGTACATATGTTCCTATAAAGTCTCAATCCATGAATACCTAATTAAATTACTACAAATATTATTTGCTTATTCTTCAATGGAAACGAAAGAAGTAAATTTCTCTGCATTCTTAATGCACGAATTATTGTTGTTTAATTCAACTTACATGCAGGAATGCTGAGATTCGCATCAGGGTGATCAAAAAACACACAAAAATCGAAACATAACATTTTTTACTTTAAAAATTCCTTCTTTGCCGTTTTGACCCCAATTGGAAATACCAAGAGTAGCCAGGTTCTTCTCCACATGATCTTCCTCTGATGATTTATTTGTAGAATTTGAATTTTGTTTTTCTAGGGAGGACTTTACTTTTCAATTGCTTTAATTCGACTATAAGTAAGCGCGGCTTATACTATTCGATGTAAGATACTATTAGTTAAAAAAATAAAAAACGGCGACGTTTCCTGATAGAAAATATTCTTTAATGCTCTACAAATTTTTTAGCAATTTTAGTAATTTTAATATTTAATAGACTGTACATTTCTACAAATTTAAATTAATAATATAGAAATAATATTTAAAAAAAAATTTAACAAATACTATGCATTTTCCATTAACTTGCATTCTGAGTTAGTAAGGACCACTCTAATATACCTAAACACAAATGAATGTTTTCAAGTGTAGAATGCAATGTAAACAATTTAATATATTTAGCAGAAAGCTGGAAAATTCTGATTTAAATTTCACAGAAATTTCCGCTTTGCTTAAATTGGGCATGCTTGTACGTGGGTTGCTATATATATTTCTGGCCTAATAATGCAAATACGAATATTTATCAACGAAAATGGTTTTTTTTTTTTGGATTTGGCTCGTCTTGGAAGACCCACACGATCGATTGCTGTTTTGTTTCGGGTTCATACGCATAGATCCATGATTCATCCCCTGTGACGATCTTATAAACGTCTTTTGAAGCACCGCGATCGTATTTTTTCAGCATTTCTTTACACCAATCCAACACGAGCCTTTTTTTGAGCGATTGTCAAATTGTGCGGGATCCAACGAGAACAAACCTTTTTTACGGCCAGGTGTTCATGCAATATCGAATGTATGCTGGTGGGAGAAATGCATAGGCATGCCTCTATCTGAAGGTATGTTACATGACGGTCTTGCATTATCAGTTCACGTGCGGCATCGATGTTTTCTGGCACAACGGCTGTTTTTGGACGACCTTCCCGGAATTCGTCTTTGAGCGAGCGTCGGCCACGATTCAATTCGTAGTACCAGTTTTTCACAGTGCTATAGGATGGTGCTTCATAACCATACAAAGATTTTAGTTCATCGATGCACTCTTGTTGTGATAATCCACGTCGAAAGTTGTGAAAAATGATCGCACGAAAATGTTCACGAGTTAATTCCATTTTTTGGCCGAGATGAATTTTTTAATTCCCTGTAAATAAAACAATTCACGATTAAATGACAAAACGTTCTGAGTGATGTTATGCTAAAAAATGTCAAACTTTCCAATGGAAATGTCAGATTGCACCTGGCAACACTTAGTGTTGCCTAGGTCAGACCTATATATAGCAGCCTACGTAGTAAGTTATGTTTATTCTATGTACATTTACTCATAAACTTAATCTAGATTAAGAAGATTACTTACAAAAGAGATAATTTTGTAAAGAAATGAAGATCACTTGTAAATATATATGTGATAAAATTGTGTAGAACTAAATTTTCAGATAAATAAATGATTAATAAAGAGTATACAGAAATACAGTATAAGAACACACCTAAATGTCTATGTATATATTTTTTTATCAAAATATAGTTATTCAGATTTCTCGATACGGAATTCAATTATTTAATAATTATAACATTTTCTTGCATTTACAAAATCGATATTTTTTAATCCTTTTATGCAGTGTTTTTTATAATAAATTCTCTCTTTTGCAAATGTTTATTGCCTTGAATAAAACTTTCCAGGAATTTTCGCAATTAAAATAGTTTTACTATTGTATTTAATAATTTAACAGCCGTAATATGTTAACCATTAAGTGCAAATTATCGCAATTGTAATCGGCAAGCAGACCAAAAAACAGAAGAAAAATACAAACTACAGCACAAAGCTTTATTGATAATTAAAGCGAATTCACAAAGAAATTTTGAAAGCGGCAAGTGCTGAGAGTAAAGAATAAATAAAGGTACTAAATATGTCCAGGAAACACAATTTGCAATTAGGCTAGAGCGCAGAAAAAAAAAAATATATATATATATGAAAGAAATTAGTGCATGACCAAAGGAGTGCTAAGGGCATTTATCAGCAAATAACGTCAGTAAAAAAAATATAATCAAAATTCTAAAATAAATTTAAAAACAACAACAAAATTTAGTAAACGTATTGAAAAAGAACAATTAAAAATAAAGCAAGCAAAAAGTTATCAACGAAGAATAGATGTAAATAAAACCTAGCGGTAGTAATAAAATTATAAAAACTTGAAATGATCAAAACAGAAAATTAAGAATACAAAAAAGCATAGCACAAAAATATTAGCTGATTAAAAACAATCAAAATGTGTATTAGAGCACCGAAAACTCATTTAAAAAATATTAGCAAATTTTTAGATAACAACAATTGAAATTGAAAATGCATATTTGTATGTGCATGATTCATATACTTTAATGTGCATTAGCAGCTGATAGGAAATACTATTCATGTGAATAGCCAATAACAAAATTAAAACCAGAACTGAGCGGTGTACCCAGACACGAAGATCGACCGCAATGCATATATAGCTACATACAAATACTCGTATGTAGGTATGCTTTAAGTGGTGTAGAGCGTAATTTTTATCAAGTTTGCTTTCGGTTTCATGTGTAGTACGAGAAATGGTTTTCAGGTGTGGCATTGCATGTGAATTTTTTCTTTTTGATATTTTTGTAAGAAATAAAAAAATAAAATTGTCGAATGACTTAAAAGATATTTAAATTGTATACTTGAATGAATCGTAATATGGAAAACTGAAAAAGGTTTTGATAATTAAAATAATTAAAAAATTGGAAAAAGGAGCTTTGATAGTATGGTTTGATATTAGGGATGGATGATATACATATGTAAATTATTAAGGAATTTAAAAACATTGGTATTATATGAAATAAGTTCATGGAATCTCTCTAGCAAATCGGTTTGTTATTTAAACAAATAAAGATAAGAAGGTGTGATCTTTACAAAACTTCTTAAACCTTAACTATACTTATATAATAGGCGCTTTGTAACCGCTGAAGCGATTTTCGGCCGAGCTACTTCTCCAATTTGTTTTGCGTCTTGATGTTTTTCCAACAAATGGAGGGACCTACAGTTTTTACTAAGCCGCCTCCGAACGGGTGATGGTTTTTTTATGAGGAGCCTTTATTTCATGTCCGAAATACACTCAGAGGGGTGGACATTCCCTGCCGAGGAGCGACCGCAATTAGAAAATTAGCTTAATTTTTTATTTAAATTTTCCGTAACTTTTGGATGTTGGTGGCACCAGGATTTGAACCCGGAGCTTCCGAATGTCAGTACACAATTCTAACCACTCGGCTACCACGACCCTAAATAATATTAATAAAAAATACATAAATAAAAAAAATTATTCAAAAACATTTTCATTACAAAATAGTATGAAGTTGTTAAATTTAATTAATTTAATTTTCATGTAAATCAAGTATCTTGCATATTTCTTATAGTAGTTTTTGTAAGCACCTTTTCACCCATTTTCAATTCTATTTTAGGCAAATAATTTCAATCGGTCGCACATTCACCTGAATTTCCAATTTCGGCAACTCGCTGCCTGTCCAAATTCCAAGCAAACAGTGAGCAGAGAGCAGGACAGAAATGTGGCACGCAAACGCGACGCAAGCAAGCGACGAATACTAGTCTTCAACTTCATAGAAGCTTTATAATGTATGTAGTATCCAGTAGTCTACAATTGGCAAAGCATTTGATTGTCGGAAAGCAGATGCCATTAGTATGTACCATGCATACAGATCCGTCTTTGGTTGTACAACCAATTACCGATTTAATTTTGGTGAGCACTTTTTATTGCTGTTCATTCCTTCATGGGTTTGCTTGTTGTTGCTTTCATTTTGCTCTCTTTTTTGTAATTTGTCGTGAAATTTTAGAAATAAAAGTATGATTGGTTGCATCAATTAAAGGGTCGTTTGCTGCTTCTACTCTTAGAAATTGCTGGTTGTTCTTATTTTTTGCTTTTCGTTAATGTTGTTACTGTACGACCGTTCGTCGGTCAATGACATTTTGCACTATTTTTATGAGCTGAGTGAAGTCAAGCGTCACAATTTGGTAAAATTGCAAGTAAAATATTTAAGCGCCTGAGTGTGAAAAGATTTCTCAATCATAATCGTTCATAAATTAAAATATGTAAAAGAACAGAAAGAGTGTTCCTTTCATTTTTTTTAAACGTGTGCGTTAAATACCTTAATTATGAAAAAAAAAAATAAAATAAAATCAAAAGCCAATTTTATTCATTTCTTTAGTTAGTTTTAGTTAGTTTTTCTAATTGCGACCTCCCTCGGCAGAGAATGTCAAGCCTTCCGAGTGTATTTCTGTCATGAAATAAAAGCTGCTCATAAAGATCGTTTAGCCATGCAAGGTGGCATAGAAGAAATTCGTAGAAGAAACTCGACCGAATTCAATGTAGCGATCTTAAAGCAGAAATTATATATATTAAATCGACAAAACTACTTCGGCTGTTAGCAATGTGGTGTAGGAGTTAGTATACGAAGAAGAGGATTCTATCATATGAAGATTTATTTATTTTTTTTTGCATCACTAAGTGATAATGATTTTATGAATATTGACTTCAGCGGAATTAAAAGATAAGCAGGTAACTTAAGTTAAAACTCATTCCTATAGACAGTTTCGATTAAGGCAGTATCACTGATAAAAATAATAATAAAAAAAGTGCTCCGTCAAACTCTTCCAGGTTTTTACACAAAACTAAATCACTTTCCTTCACTATCTTCTAGTAAATTTCCTCACGTAGTGAGTAGATGATATTGTCATCATTAAAAATAACTTTTTTCATACCCACCTGTTGCTGTTGAGCTATGTTAGTATGTTTACTTTCGTTGTGTATTTTCGTCGTTATTCTGCAGCAAACTTCAGAAACTTGAGTGAGAAGTAAGATATTTCTTTTACTCACTCAGAGAAGTATTATATATATAAAATTTAAGTTTTGGAGAAACTTCAGTCGTTTAAAATTTCGCTTTCGAGAGTACCGAAATGCGTATTGCTCATAAAAAAATTCTTGGGAAAGGTTTACATTTTTTTAAAACACTACACAATGTACAAAACGTCCAAACGGATATTCAAAAAAATTTAGCGATATTCTGTTATAAAAAGAACTAAATCTAATAACTAAGCGGTTCCCGGGCACACAAAGAATCTTCTGGCATGCATAAATATACACATATAAGATTGTTTGTTTATAGCGAGAGAGCGCAAATTTTATTAAAAACATATGAACATTGCACTTGCACACACACACACTCACACTTTTAGCGTTGCTTTTGTGCAAATTCGTTGGGCAATATAATTTGAATTCTTGTGTTTTACTGTTTGTTTTTTTATTTACTTTTTTTTTTTTTGAAATGCGAAATGTCAAAATAATTACACACTCCGTCTGTTTACGGTTAGAATTTCGTTTGATTCTTTTCGTCGTTTTGTTCGTTGTAGGAAAATTTCGAATCTCCAACTTTTATTCGAATTTATGATCGTAAAATATCTACAGCAAAACCACCTACTAGCCACGCTGAGGTGAATTCATGTACTGAATCCATGAGAGGTAAGGTACATTTGTATGGCTCTACTTAGTAGATGACGAGCTAAACAAACACAAAAACTACATATGTAAATATTATTATGTGTGTTTTTGCAGATAAAACCCCGACTCATAAAGTAAAATAAACTGAAAACAACCGCGCAGAGGGACAAAAGTGATAGTGAAGCATGATTTAAATCAGGCGAAAGTAAAATAATAACATTAAAAAAACAATTAATTAAAACAAAAATAAAAAACAATAAGAAGCCAAAAAATTCAATTTTATAAAATATGAAAAAAAATATTTAAAAAATTTTAATTAACACAAATAAAAAAAAAATAGACAAAAAAAATAAAACCAAAAATTAAACAAATTAAAAAATATCAAATAAGGTATAAAATAAAATAAAATATAGTAAAATCAAATTAAATAAAATCCAACACATTGAAATAAATAAAAAGTTAAATAAAAGGAAATAAAATGAAATAAATAAGAAAATATGTAAAATAATACAATATCTAAATTATAATAATTAAATGTATATAATTGGCGTTTTGTAACCGCAGAAGCAATTCTCGGCCGAGCTCCTCCTCCAATTTGTGGTTTGGTGTCTTGATTTTTTCCAACAAATAGAGCACGCAATGCTAAACTCTCGGCTACCGTGGCCGCCATAATTAAATAATTAAAATAAAATTAATTACTATAAAATAAAACATACCTAAACTAAATTAAATAAAGCAAAAAAAAAATAAACTAAAATAAAATAATATGAATTAAATATAATAAAACAAAACAATTTAAAACAATGTTAAATAAAATAAAATTAAATATGTTAATAATTAAAATAAAATTAATAAAAAATAATTAAAATAAAATTATTAAAAAATAATTAAATATATTATAAATTACTGTAAATTATAAAATAAAATAGTATGACGAAAATTAAGGGCACCTTTGTATTAACCAAAACAGTAATAGTAAACACAAATTCTTATCAATTACCTTTTTTATGTCCGCGCTCTCTATAACCGCGGGGTACTACGCACAAGAGAGAGTTGTAAAATTTGTGTGTAGCATTAATTCTTATCATACCACGATCCCCATTTTTACACATAGTAAACTCCCTCTCTCACTATTTCGCACATGATCGAAATTAAGCAAATATTACATTTAATTCGCACATCAACTGACATGTCGTATGAGTAATATTTATTTTCTCAACATCACTCTTTAATCAAATCCCTTACTAAGCAAACCGCAAACAGTGCTTGCAGTCACATTATTAACAGGCAATCGTTCATTTAGCACACTTCTCAACAGCTATTCATTTTTTTTAATGCTAATAGTAATTATTTGATAAAAGCCACATGCACAGCTAAACACAAACTAACCGTTATAAATAAATAAATATATAGTTATATAGGTGTATTCGTACGATCGTGAGCATAAAAACTGGAGCTGGTGACGATTTAGTGGTGTGGTGCGCGTTCAGCGAGGTGCAGATTGCGTCTGAAACAGTCACCCATTAAATAGAGAAACGTCACGCACTCATATCAATTGTGAGCTAATTTGTGTGAGATTTATTTCAAACCCTTCTCTTTTCTTGTTGCTTGTGCGTGTGTTATCAGAAACATACAAAGTTCTTATCAACAAACAATATACGTTTCGTTACACTTATATTCCAATTATGAGTAAATAAGAATGAGAAAATATTAATAACCAAATGGAAAAAAAATATGAGAAACATATAATTAATTAATATTGTATTAATATAATATAATATATAATAATACATGAGACGATGTAATATGATATTATTTAATATAATATAATAAAGGAATTAAATTTGAGGTAAAACCAAGTATACTTTTGTTTCTTTCTTCGGGTCTGCTCTCATAAAACACAAATTCGTAACTAGTGACCTTATCAGAAAATAACATAAGGTGAGGTTGAATAATTGGAAAATGAGGATCTGAATATGTGTAAAGAAAACCAATAGGAAAATAAATTGCTTATAATTTTTATTATTTCAAAAGGAGTTTTTCTTTAATTTCAAAAATATATAAAATAAAATATGAGATGAAGGCATGCAAACAAACTCAAATAGTGAGATTTTTTGAGTTTTGAAATATATTATTTACATAATTAAATATATTTTTTAACTTTCATCAAACAATGTTCTAATACGCACCAAAATACTGCTTTTTTAATAAGTGTAATATAAAAATTCAAAACAATTAAAAGTAGTTACAAAATATAATATATTTTAGCATAATATTACGAGTAATTCTTCAAACACCTTTACAATGAATGGCAAAAGTGAAGGAGGAAACGAAGTATATATATATACATACGAATAATTATATACTCGTATTATATATAAAGGCATGAAATACCGGTACACATACAAGTACAATATAACAAAATACAACTGACATTCACTTTTGCATTTTTATTATGCAATGCAGTTAATAATTTTCGAGCTTAGAAAAAGAAAAAAATTTCGAGGAAATGGTGTGAAATTTGCCATTATAAAATTTGCGTTAATTATAATAAAAGTTATATTTACTGCTGCGAGATTTGAATTGAATAATAAAGGCGGAAAAAGGATAAATAGACTGATTTAAGCTAAAAAATTAAAAAAAAGTTGGAGATTTTAAAATTACTAAAAAATATGTAGGTAAAATATTTTTAAGCATACATTTGTATGTTAAATCAGCAAATTAATTGCATAATTTTTGCAAAATACCTAACTAAGTGGATTTTATGTAAATGAGTTAGCAAACAATAAAACTTTGGCCGTATTGCAACACTGCGTCATAAAGCGAAGTGGATTGTGTAGTGAATTTTGTTTACACCTACGTCAAACGTCAAAGCATGTAAATTATTATATATGTGCACATATCGTATGTATGTACATTTAGTGTTTTCTTAAGTGCACTCGAACTTACACGTATATCAGATACGTCGCAAGTAGGCACAAGGAAAGACAAGCATATCTGAAAGCGCATAAATAAATATGCACCTACTCCTTCCTTATAAATATAAATCTCGATATAAACATATTTACATATTTTTATTAGCACACAATAAACATTAATATACATATACGTGTATGTCATGCACCTAAAAAATCTTGTTGGAAAAACAAGTGGTAGCTAAAAATTTTTTGTCGAAGTCTATAACAAAAAAATAAAATAACACAAAATAAAATTAAATAATAAAATATAAACTAAAATATAATAAAACGAAAAAAAACATAATTTTTTTTTAATTAAATAAAGCAAACCATAATAAACTGAAATAAAATAAAATGAAACGAAATAAAAAAAAAAAGTTAATTGGAATAATATGAAATTAAGTAAAATTAAATAAAACAAAACAAAATGAAATAAAAAACGTAAAATTAAATAAATAAAATATAATAAAAAGAAATAAAATAAAAGAATATAAACTAGAATAAAACAAAACAAAATATAATAAAATTAAATATAAAAAAAATAAAACATAACTAAAAATAGAATATAATAAAACAACATTAAATTAAAATAAAATAAAATGCTGTATCATAAAAAAAATTAATTGATATAATATTAAATAAAATAAGACGAAATAAAAAAATATTTAAAAAAATAGAAAATGAAATAAAATAAAGTGAAATGAAATAAATAAATTGAAATTAATTGATATAAAATAAAATAAACAAAAAAATAAAAAATAAAATAAATAACTTATAACAAAAAAAAATAAAAATTAAAATAAATTAAATTAAATAAAGCAAAACAGAGCATAAAACAAAATAAAATAAAAATATATAAAATAAAATAAAAAAAAATAAAATTAAACAAAATAAAAGCAATATATAAAAGTAAATTAAATAAAATGAAAAAAATAATGTAAAATAACCTACAGTAAGTTGATAGAATGAAATTAACATATAATAAAAAAATTGAATTAAATGAAAAAAGTAAAATAAAATATAAAATCAAATATAATAAAATAATCAAAAAATAAAATAAAGTGAAATGAAATGAAATAAAATAAAATAAAATATACTTAACTAAAAAAAGATAAAATAAAATGAAATAAAATATATTATTTTTTAAAACAAAATAATTTAAACGCACAGTAAATTGATAGCGAGAAATAAAAACGTAATAAAAAATAAAATAATTACAAATCAAATAAATTTAAATAAAAAATATAATATAAAGTAAATTAAAATAAAACAAAACAAAATAAAATACAGTAAATGGATAGAAATAAATAAAATGTAGTAAAAGAGAATTAAATAAACAAATCAAAATAAGTAAATCAAAATATAATAAAATAAAACAAATAAAAATTTTAAATTTTTGAATAAAGTTAAATAAAAAAGTTGTACAGGGTTTTTATGATCATAAAAATCACTTATTCTTGCTCATTTTTATATGTACTATGCATAAATATTTCAGTAGTTCCATGTACAAACTTAGTTGGTGCACTATTTTTCTGCTTTTATTTTTTTCTATACCATTGTTTACGACTTAGTGTGGGAGTCTGTCGCGTCCATGCAGTTTTATGAATATGCTATAAAGTAAACACGCGGTAGTGGAACGAACGCCGGTCTACGCATACAAAACAAAATACACATATAAAATCAGTAGATCTTACAAGTAAATGATGAAAAGTCAGAATTCGTTAAAACAAAAGATTCAATACAAAGTATTCAAGTTTATGCTCATGTATTTACATACAATACTTATTATAGTTTTTAAGATAAGAAAAATTGGAGTTACAGTTGTACTTGCGGTGCTGGGGGGAACAGAAATTCGGAAGGATAGCCAAGGATCAAACGGCCATTAATTTTTTGAGTCAATAAACATTATAAAATCGTCAATCAATCAGCATACGCTATTTAAATTGTAACCGTTTTCCAGCTAATCCCAGTGACATAACGTCACCTTATGACGAAGAGAAAAGTAATACTAATAAAAATGTGAAATTTTCGCAAGCTTGTGAAAATTTTCGCTTGGCGCCGCAAATATTACAAGTAAACTAAAAAATTAATGCGATGACTTCATAGTAAAAACAGTCTACTTACATACAAAGTTAATAATTTTGCCATTCTGCAATTGTTACGCTATATTAATATAAAGTAACATACATACATAAATACATAAATATGTATGCATGCAAGCATTTTAATTGTAAAATTTCACATGGCCCGCGACCATTTATATGGATATATGTACTTGTCTTTTTTTGCAATTACATTTGCAAGCCGCTTTTGCAGTCATTGCCATTTCGTGGGTAATACAAAGTAGATTCAAAATGAGAAAAAGATTGTTTTAAATTAGAAAGGCATATTTGTATTAAAAAGTTGCAACAAACTCAGCTAGACAGGGCGTAGTTTAATGCAAAAATAAGTTGAAATGTTAGTGACATCCCTTCAACACTACAGCCGACCATTTCGAATCGTTCAAATCAAAGGTGCGTTCACACTTAAATGCTACAGTGAAAGGCGTCAACATTAATTATATTTTTTGCTATACTTATTTTATTTTCTATGTGTATTTTTTATATGTTTAAGCTTTGTATGTATAATATATATATAAAACTTTTTTGTTGATAGTAGAAGTAACATTCAGTCACACAAAACCCCTTAATATTTTCTCAAACTTTTTACTTTTCTACATATTTGTTTTTGTTTTTAATGTATTTAGTTTATTTTTACTTTATTTTATTTTATTTCTTTTTATTTTATTCCATATTTTTTAATTTTTTTATTTTATTTTATTTTATTTTATTTTATTTTATTTTATTTTATTTTATTTTATTTTATTTTATTTTATTTTATTTTATTTTATTTTATTTTATTTTATTTTATTTTATTTTATTTTATTTTATTTTATTTTATTTTATTTTATTTTATTTTATTTTATTTTATTTTATTTTATTTTATTTCATTTTATTTTATTTTATTTTATTTTATTTTATTTTATTTTATTTTATTTTATTTTATTTTATTTTATTTTATTTTATTTTATTTTATTTTATTTTATTTTATTTTATTTTATTTTATTTTATTTTATTTTATTTTATTTTATTTTATTTTATTTTATTTTATTTTATTTTATTTTATTTTATTTTATTTTATTTTATTTTATTTTATTTTATTTTATTTTATTTTATTTTATTCTATTTTACTTTATTGTATTTTATTCAATTTTATTTTATTTTATTTTATTTTATATTATTTTATTTTATTTTATTTTATTTTATTTTATTTTATTTTACTTTATTTTATTCTATTTTACTTTATTGTATTTTATTCAATTTAATTTTATTTTATTTTGTTGTATTTTATTTTGTTTTAATTCATTTATTTATATTTATTTTTTTTTCTTTCAGTTATAATTCGCAGGTTTTATTTTTTTAGTAGTTGCCACTTATAAAAAGTGAAAGCACAAATATTCGTAGCTTGCAACTATCATTACAACAAAAAGTAAATAAATCTGCAAATGCATTTCTAATTTTGCACGCGATCAATATTTTTTATTAATTAATAATATTATTATAGTTATAAAACGATATTTATAAAAATGAAAGGTTAAACAATGCTAATATAAAACGTGGCACAAAAGTAGTTGAAAGTGTACGAGTGGACGAGCGAATTAAATTAATAAATAAATATACTTGAGAGACTTTTCGCAAAAAAAAAACAAAAAATAAATCTTTGCTTGAATAATTAGAAAGCAGTATAAAAATATAAAAAATACTTAGCAGAGATTTAATAAAAAAATTTAAATATTTAATAAAAATTATAATTAGGTTCCCACAGCATTCTTTTTAACTACATCGTAATACGCACGCAAACGCATTGCCACGCACGCGTACGCATGTGTACGAGTATGTAGCAAGGCATGTAAGAAGCGAATGATCGCCTTGTAATTATATTTGAAATTTAATTAAATTGGTTAAAATTGTAGTCGAGTTTCTAATGATAATTAAAATGCATGTTAAGCGCGTGTTAATTTGTTTGAAATTCTGCGCTTATAAATGGTGAGAAAAAAATTAAGCGTAAAAATATAGTAATACATATTTACAATAATAAAATATCGGTTGCTGCGCAGTAATTGTTAGTTTCTATTTTTCAATTTTTTTTTAATTTTTTGATATTTTGTATCATTTTTTACGTTCATTACCTAAGGCAGCATAAAATGTTTTGGTGTTGTTGGCCTTTCTGGCTTATTGTTATTAATACTTCTTATTTAGACAGCAGTTTTGTTTTATTATTTAACTTTTTTTAGTTATTGTTGTTATACACAGCATGTCTTAGATTGCCTTCGAGCTTTACTTTCAAAGTAATGAAATTTTTCGTAAGTTTTTCTTAGTTTACATATATTTTGGATTTCTTTTAAAATTTTTAATATTTTTAAATGAGTATGTCAATATATATATACACATGTATATATAATATATATACTCGTAACATTGTAACCGCTGAATTGATTTTCGGCCGAGTTCCTAACGCTTGATGTTTTCCAACAAATGGATAAGCTACAATTGATTCTAAGCCGCCTACCAGCCTCCGATGGATTTTTATGTAGAGCTTTTTATTCAACTGGTTGGAAAAACATCAAGACGCAAGACCACAAATCGGAGGAGGAGCTCGGCCGAAAATCTCTTCAGCGGTTACAAAGTGTTAATTATATATATATATATTAAATATTTTATTTCATGTCAAAAACAGAATCTGAGTGTTTAACATTTCATGTCGAGAGGCAACCGTAGTTAGAAAAATTAATTTTCATTAATTTAGAGGTTTGTCGAACCAGAATTCGAACCCTGGCCATCCCAATGGCAGTACACAATTCTAACCACTCATCTAATGCGACCGTCTGTATGTCCACAGTGTTTATTATTAATTTTTCATTATTATTATGTGTGTGTGTATTGAAATCAATATCTGGTATCTGGTCAAACCTTAGCGCACATTTCATGGTTAATTGCATGTCCATTTAGCCACATAACAAAGCTCAAGCTCGCATTGGTCAAGCATTGAAGGGACAACAATTATAAGTTAATTTTGTTGTTTCTGCTTCAATGACAACATACTAGTAGTGCTGAGCCTAAGAATAAAGCAACGTATTTATGTGTGTAATTATGTGCCAAAAATATATTTCGCAAATGAGTTTTTATTGCATAAATTATTGCCATTGCTAATGATGTCCATATACCATACATAGATATGTATGTACGAGTTTGTTAAAAAAAAACAACAAAGGAGAATTAGAACCGTTGATGGAAAACGAAGAAATAAAAAGTACAGAGAAGTAGTGAATGTCTTAATTAAAAAACTTCAATTAAGATTTGCGACAATAGCCAATAATATTCCGCACAAACATCGAAGCAAAATAGAAAATTCTTACACTTTAAAGCAAAAGCTAATTCATATTCTCGTGACATAGCTTATAAGATTTTATTAAAAATAAATTATACCACTTCCCTAAATGATTTGTATTTGTAAAAATATTGGTCAAAGTTATAAATTTCCTCATATTCCGAGGAGTCCCTGAACTCATTTGCTCATAAAAATGCCTACTTCGAGCATACTGTCAAAACTCAATTCAGAGATAAGATCAGGCAAAACTCTTATGTAAATCAGCTAGTATATTCCGGGGTTGAGAAATACACATATGCAAATATAAAAAATAAATATTTGATAAATATTATGTTTTACTAACTTTTCGCCATTCTATTCGAAAAAAAAGTATGCTTGAATGTAATTCTTCGTATATACTATTGTACAATACATAACGTAACCCACTGTAGGTACTCCATGGATTACATGGATATTATGAAGAGGTGGAGTATATGGTTCAGTCCCAACACATCGTAATGTTCTTCTTATTCTTCCTTATTGGCGTTGACACCGCTTACACGATTATATCCGAATTAATATTACCGCGCCATTCATCTCTTCTTTTCGCTGTCTAGCGCCAGTTGTAAATATCAAGTGAAAACAGGTCACTCTTCACCTAATCCTTCCAACGGAGTTAAGATCTTCCACCAGCTGGTACAGCATCGAATACTTTCAAAGCTGGAGTGCTTTCATTAATTCGGACGTTGAATCATCGTGAGATATCATCGGATATCTCGTACAGCTTATCGTTCCATCGTCTGCGGTATTCGCTGTTGCCAATGCGCAAAGGACCATAAATTGTTCGGAAAATGTTGATATTGACATCGCCAACGCTTCCGCGCCATATAGAAGGACGGGTATGATGAGCGATTTGTAGAGTTTGGTTTTCGTTAACCGAGAGAGGACTTTACTTTTCAATTGCCTACTTAGTCCCAAATAGCACCAGTTGGCAAAAGTGACTCTGCGCTGGATTTCAACGGTGACATTATTATAAGTGTTGATGCTGGTTCCTAGATAGACGATTTTACCTACGACCTCGAAGTTATGACTGTCAACAGTGACGAGGGAGCCAAGTCGCGAATGCGATGACTGTTTGTTTGATGACAGGAGATATTTTGTCTTGCCCTCGTTCACTACCAGACCCATTCGCTTCGCTTAAATTATATTAGGGAGGCTTTTCCCACAATAACTGCCGCACACTGTGTGATCGGCTTTTTTGTGGATTGGACAGATCACACTTAGGTTGCAATCGCCAGACATGCTTTTATCAGACCATATTTTGCAAAGAAGCTGATGCATATACCTGATTAGTTCTTCACCGCCGTATTTGAATAACGCGGCCGGTAATCCATCGGTCCCAGACGCTTTGTTGTTTTTAAAGCAGGCGATTGCTATTCGAACTTCTTCATAGTCGGGTAATGGAATAACATTAATGTTAATTATATATAATTCAATTTGTAACCGAAGGGATTTTCGGCCAAGTTCCATTAAATAAATGCAAATGTATAATTGTAGGTAACATTATATTAAACCGTTTTACCAAGTAGTAAAGAAAACACTTTACCTTATTATTTGTAAAAACAGAGCATCAACTGACGAAACGATTCCATTTCATTTTGAAAAATAAACTTATCGTAATGGTTTGGTTAAATTTCGGTGCCATATTATCGAAACGAAATTTAAAGTGTTAATGTTATTAATGTTATCGTTAATTTTAAAATGGTTACTTGCTATGATTTTGGAGATTTCGGAGATTAATTCAAAAATCAAATTTCAATGTACAAATAAATTTTTGGTAACAAACGAAAGTATAACAGATAAAATCCTCTAACACTAGCTAAACAAATACTCGTATTTGGAAAAGAGAGAACAGTTTTGCAATATTCTCTGAAAATTACAAGTTTATTTCTCTTTCTGTGCACACAGTGATATATGCGATTTTTATAAATTTTTCGAAATTATTTATTTTTTAACTGGGAAAATCTAGCAAAAATTGTAATTTAGTAAATTCAAAGTGATTCCATTTGTTTGTTATTGATGGAAAAGTAGGCAACGCGTTAACAGAAACAACATCTACACAAAAATGTTATTTATGTGGAGCTAGCTCGAAAGATTTTAATAAAATTGATGAAATGGTGAAGAAAGATGGAAAAACAAAAAAATTACAATTTGGCCTTTCGATACTTCACGGATAAATTGGGTTCTTGAATGTCTGCTCCATTTATCGTATGCATAAAAAAGTGGCAAGCTCGAATAGTAAGCGAGAAACTAAATATTTGTTTCGGAAAACAAAGCACGCATTCAAAAAGAATTTTATTAATTGTAGACCAACCGAAACCTGGCTTTAGGAATTCTAATGATGACATTACTACCAAGCGTTTTTTTCCAAATCCCGAGATGTCAGTAGCAATTACTAAAGTTGATATAAATTTGATTAAAAAGATGCATAAAATACTCGTAGTTGTTTCTAGTGGACACGATATTGACGTACAGAAGTTTCGTGACTACGCTTAAATACAGGAAAATATTTCGTTGAATGTTACCCTGGTTAAAACATGCCTCCAACACTTCACAAATATTTCATCCATTTACCAAAGATAATATCCGACGCCCTGTTACCAATCGGATAGTTATCAGAAGAAGGTCGAAACAAATATTTAAGACTTTTAGAGAACATTTTTCTCGCAAATGCAGCAGGAAAGTAGAAAATGAAGACATTCAACAGATTTTTAATCAGTTTTGATTACGTGCAGGACTTACCGGAGAGTGGCAATAATAATGAAGTTGATGATGATGATGGTGAAGGCGATGATGACAATTCAAGGGAAGATGATTATGATCATGAATATGATTATGGTGGCGCAGAAGCAGTCTTAAATAAATAAAAATTGTTGAAAACCAATGTTCATAATATTTTTGTTCTTTTATGATATAAAAAAATTTATTCAAATAAATTATTATTTTCCTTCTTTTTAATTAATTAACTAAAAAAATAACCTTTCCATTACTAGAAGGCTTGTGGGAAATAATCTTCATTTTGAACACCGTTTACCCCACTCTACGATACAGCATTGAATGATAAAGATACAGATAAAGGATATTACATTCTTATGTATCTGGTTGTATGTACAATTTCAACTGGTTGTGGTACTGGGAAGGCAACATTAATGCCTAGATTATCGACGGTTTCCTATAAAGGTTTGTTTGAATTACCATAAGCGAGGCACAGGGGCAATCATTTAATGTAACCGGAATGGATTTGAACAAATCATGCAACATTAGTTTGTACGAATTTTTGTATTTAAGAATAATGCTTAATTTAAAGTCAAAATATTTTAGAGTCAAAGTAAATAAATGTAAGTAATATCTATATATGTACATGGATCTTCCCGTTAAGCGTGTGACGAACTTGTACATACCTATTTATATTAGATAACTTTTATTGGCGCTTACCTCGGCCGAAAATCGCTTCAGCGGTTACAAAGCGCCAATTATATATATATTTTTACTATATGTCAGAAATATACTCGAATGGTTTGACTGGGGCGATCACAATTGGAAATATTTGTTTTTGTAATTTTGAGTATTGGGTTGACCAGGATTCGAACCAATGAGCTCTCGCATGATAGCACGCCCTGTTAACTTCCCGGCTACTGTAGTTGAATTAAATGTTGATATAAATTATATAGAAATTTGGAATCTATATTTCCGATACATTCGAAAAATGTGCACACAAACTGCAGGGCACACACAATTTTAGATACTTTTTTGTTTATTTCATTAAAAATTACCATTTTAAAAATAGTTAATATGCTTAATACCTCATATTTTTACATAAAATGTGTGAACTTATGTGACCTTCTAGCGAGATATAAATATTTTGAAAAAATTTTTAATATATTTTTCTCAGTGCTTTAATTACCATTCCATAAATTCCTGAAAATGTCATATTGCAGATTTTTGTCTCTATCTAAAGAATAAGTACAGGTACGGACAGGTCTTTCAACAGAGTAATGTACTCACATTTGTGATGTACTCGTATTTAGTGGCAAATATGAATCACAATTATTTCAATTATCATTATGATTGCTTAGAGCTTATTTGTGCAAATTGTGTATTGATGTCATAATCTCTTAACACGAAGTAAAGTATGTGTGTATTAGAGCTCAAGAAATTGTTCGAACTTTTTCGAGTAGCTCGAGCATTACATGAGCTCGAGCAATCCATGATAAAAAAAGATCGGATTTGAATCAAAATTTACATTTTTCTCAAAACTTTTTTCTATAATTTTAATTTTATTTATGCAAAGTGTAAAACTCTTTGAAGTACTGAAGAAATTTTAACAAACAAAATTGGAATTTGAAAATTTTCAAAATATTATCAGTTGAACAGTTAAACAACGAACGGGTATCGAGCGAGTATCGAGCTGCTCACATTACTCGATACCCGGTTATCTATAGCTCTAGTGTGTATTACTTAACTTAATGTGGGCACTGGAATTCTTCGAAGTTCTCAGACTGATGCCATCAAATCAACCAGCTGTCATGACAAAAGACGCTCAACTGCAAGTGAGTGCATCTAATGATTCACTGCAAAGCATTTACATATTTGACAAATAATTACGAGTATACACATACATATATGTACATACATATCTATTTTTAATTCGAGAATTGCTACCTGTATTCCTTCACACATTTTGTATATGGTATGTATTTATTTCTACGCCTTTTTCCCCTATTTGACGACGCAGTAATTTTTACTTAAAAAATGCACTTATATACATACATACATATGTAATACATACAAACAAATAATAACACATGTGTGGCTTTATTGTTGCTTTTTACTTATTTGTTTTCATTTAACGATCGATTTGCTGTTTGCTTATGCATAGATATACATATACATATGTAAGTTAGTTTGTACATTCATTCCGATCACGTTCGCCGGAATTAAATGGATCGCGACGATGCAAACTGACCGCGCCGGCGGTGACTCTTAACTTATGTAAATAATATGCCTCGAAGCAAGTACATACATATGTGCATATGTTGGTATCAACCAAAGTAAAGTAGCAGAGATAAATTGAAGCTTTGCAATTGACTCATTTTACTACACAGCCAGCGGTGTAAAATTACATTTGACTTTTGTTTTTTTTTTTATGTTATATACAAACATGCCTATGTATGTATATACATATATGTATGAACGTCATGTACATATGTAGGATTTTGCTTGGAAGATCTTAATCACTAATTGTCTGGTTTGTTTATCCCACATAAATGTGTGTGTACGAGTATATATGTTTGTATGTACATATAGCAAAAGCTAAGTAATTGGTTTAAGTTTCAAATAGTAAAACTTAACTTTATTTCCCAGCATTTGTAGTGTAATTTTATCCAATAACTTTTTTTGCTTATATTTGCATCTACATGTGTGTGGGTGTTATTAAACTGAATTGCATATGTATGGGAATCACGTATGAAATGTCAATGTATTTTCTGAATATAATTTATTTATGACTGTTTGTACTGTGTATTATTAATATATTTTTATGGTTATGTTTAATAGATATTTTTATGTACATACGTGTATGTACACATGCTAAAAAACACTCACGTAATTATTTATAGTTTTTGTATAAATATTTATGTGCACTTGGCATATTAATACATACAAATAATGCATTTATTGAATTCGCTTGTGGTCGTTGAAAAATAAAGTCCTTGCAAAGTAAGTAAATTTCTGTGTGGAGTTTAATACAAACTTGCACTTGAAATATCAAAACTAAAGATATCTACAGTAAAACTTTTATAGGTTCATACATTTCGCGGTTTTGAAAATAAAAGTAAATAAAATGCATTTAAAATGATCTTTTCATGAGTTCTGTTATAGAGTTTAACCCTTGGAATTATATGTAAATAGTATGTGAAACATTACATCATTCAAATGATCGCCTCGCGAATTTTTGCAACGGATCGAACCGTTTGAGGTAATTTTCTACGACTTTTTAATACATATTGGCAAGTATCTCAGCCATAACTTGATTAATGTTGTTCTCAAGCATTAAAGGTTTATCCGTATAAACACGGTTTTTAGCCCAGCTCCACAAAAAAAGTCTAACGGCGTTAAATCGCATGATCTTGGTGGCCAAGACGAGAGAAATCGCAGACGGAAAAATTCTCACAGACTTCAACGAGCACTTAAAAACGTGACTATGTTGTTGTCAACAAAAAACTACTAATCCCAATTGGTTGATATTGCCAACATATGGTAAACATATGTATGTATGAGCCTGAAACGATTTTCGGCTGAGCTACTCCTCCAATTTGTGGTTTTGCGTCTTGATGTTTTTCCAACAAATGGAGGGACCTGCAGTTTATACTAAGCCGCCTCCGAACGGCTGATGGTTTTTTATGAGGAGCTTTATTTCATGTTCAAAATACACTCGGAGGGGTTGACATTCTCTGCCGAGTATGAGTACCAACATAAAAAAAACCTATAGTAGAATACTCGAAAATCACAAATTACCTTTTCTTTTGAATAGAACTCGTATTGTCCAAGTCATTTTCGTCAATTTGCCGGCCAAAAATTCTGTTATCATACGACCGTAAGGCTCCGAATAGACAGTGACAGTCTCGCTGATGTCGTTTTCAAAGAAGACAAAAGAAGTTTTTTCCGGTGTGTTTCGTCAATCATTTGAGTGTTCCCGGAGCCCTAAATGCGACAATTTTTCTTATTACGCATCCCCTGAGAGTAAACGGACGTTCCGTATCAACTCTCTCAATCATACTTATGGAAGTTCCATGCAAATGTAAACTCACCACCGTGTTGGGTTGGAGCTGCGAAATTTAGTGTATTCTAGTGTAATTAGCCACGGCTACGGACACGTTCGTGAGTGTTTCCAGTATAAGTGTAAATGTTCCTCGTAGCTTAAGAATTTTTTTTCGAAAAATAGCTAATTGTTCAAGTACCCGGCGACATGGTATGTACGGCGTTGTGAAAAGTCAACTGGCTTCAGTTGTTTTGTGAGCTGGCCTTTTGTGGGGGTCTTCAGCTGCACTTCCACTTATAGGAGCCGTATTTGATGTGGACCGAGACGAACGAGGCGATGATGCACGGGCCTCACAATATTGTACTTGCAACCGACCAAGTCTCTTCAAATTTCTTTAAAATTTTGCTAATTGCTTCAATAGTTGGACGATTTTGTGTACCAAAATCTCCTCTTTTTTCTTTTCTTATTTTTAAACATTAATATTTATTTATTGAATCTGCTTTGACTTCGGAATCCTAACAATAAGTAATAAAATCTTAAACTAAAAAAAAATAAATAAAGCCCATTATGAGGAATCGGCTGTTGCTCTTTAGAATGCTGCTCTGCTCTTCTCCGCAGGCGGGTTTGACTTGTTGCATGGGCCAATGTTTTTGAAAACATAGTTTGTCAATTTAATTTAATTTTATTTTATTTTTTATATTAACAATAAATAAAATTTAAAAAAACTGAATTAACATATTAGTTCTGAAAATCATTATTCGTGTAAAAAGCTATTTCGATTTAAATGTGAAGCTCAAAGTGTTCAAAAATCCGATGAAATCTTGTAACTGGTAAAACAAGTCCAGAATACAGATTTGATAGACATAACTACCAATAGTGAAACGCTACTGAAATGCTGCAAAATTGAACCATTTCTGGAACTAAATTTATAGAATGATAACCCCCTTTTCTCACCTCACCTTTCTTCGCTACTTCAAAGCATAGTGTATATCGTTATTCACCTCCTTGGGTTAGAAGCGAAATGCTCCGCTGAAAGTGACCTTGAAATTTGTACGTCAACGAATTTTCAAAAATCTATTAATCTATTAAACTTAAAGCAATTAGTGGAAAAAAGAACGTAGAAACGGGTGTAAAACAAATTGACAAACAACCAATATTGCTAGTTTTTTACACCAATGTCCGACACATGAAATTTGTGACAAAAAAGAAAGTGTGCAACTATAAAGAGACACAAAGAAGTATTCCTGTCCATACATATATGTATATACATATATAGTATGTATGTATGTGCCTTATCGTCGGTTATATCTACACGTATACTAAAGAGACTAGCCAAGCCAACTACTTCACATGACCTCATATTCAAATCTACGAAACTTAGCAGCGACACTGACCGTTAGTACAATAAATAAAAAGCCTGTTGCATGTGAAAAGAAACACGTTTGTGGAATGAACAGTTACGACTATAAGCAAAAAAAAAAGAATTAAAAATGAATAAAAAAATAAAATATAATGAAAAAAAATAATATAGAATAAAATAATGTAAAATAAAATAAAAATAAAACAAAGCGAAACAAATAAAAATAAAAATAAAGTTACAAATAAAAATTAAATTTTAAAAAATATAAATAAAATATTCTAATACTTTTTGTAAAATGCATTTATGTAAATTATAGGTAAGCAGAAGTTGTACAAACATACGTAAACCTAACGTCACAATTCAATGTTAACTAAATGAGTGCCAATTAGCAAATTCTGGTTTGCATTATACCAAAGCTGTCGTAGTGCAGTGTCGAGAGAGTGAGTTTTGCACAAAATTGTGTGCAGACAAGTAGCATGTACAATTAGCTAATTCATTTGTTACCGACGGTTCGTGCCACTGTTGTTGCTGTAGAGCCAGTTGGATTTAGTTAAGTGAGTGGCATTTGCCAGCTGGTATTAAGCAGCTCTGACCGAATCGCCTCTTATACACTTTACAATAAACATTGTTGCGAGTAAACATATAATATATATATGTATAAATGTGTGTATTTGCGAGTTGTGTACACTACTTCGACAATTTTCCTTTACTTATTATTTATATTATATTCATAATTCGTTATGTATCATATAAATTTTCATACTTAGGCTATACATATACCTACATGTGTATACTGGCAAAGCCAGTGTTTGTAGCACAGTTGTGCTTTGATCGAGTTTTATGCAGCTATATAGGTATATACAGCGACCATACGAGTATACATTTGTACATCTGTATGTAGACACACAGGTAAGTGAGTGTAATTTGATAAAAAGTGGATTTGATTTGATATTAGCCAGCGATATTGTCTTGAAAGTATTTATAAAATATAATTTAAAAAAAATAAATGAGAAATATAATGACAAGCCAAATAAATAATTAAAGTAAAAGAAATTATAATTATAATTATAATTATAAGAAATTATGTAATTCAAATAAATGTTTTTTCTTTAAATTCATTTCACATTTATTTCACATAAGTTTTACAGATTAATATTAACATAGATACTATTTACACATCGAGTTTTCCATTTTATTTGGAATATTCACTTTTCAATTTCAACTAAATTGAATGTTCGTATCCGTCCATTGTTTATGTCCGTTACACAAGCTTCGTCCAGGCAGTGTTCCCGTAAAAAGCGTTCAGGGATGCATTTACTACGGCTCCACATTAATGGTATTTCATTTTAAGATTAAACATTAATTTTCCTATCTTAAAAATCGATTGGAGGGGATATATGATAAAGTTTTCCGTTAACATTGATTTACGGTGCCATTGCTTATTTGAATCTACGTGGGAAGAATACCAAATTTCTCACCCCTTATCCTCTTTTGATGGTTTTTTGTCTCTAAACCTCTAATCTGAATAAATCGGTTGTGCAATGATTATATAATATAGCCCTCGAATTACTTGATTTTTTGACGGAGTTCTGACCAAAGCCTAATTTCTGAAAAATGGATCTATGGGAGCTTTATTTTACAGTTTTCCGATTTTGATAATTTTCAGTGTCAAAGTGTAGTTCATATTAAATATACATATATGTAGATCTACAAATTTCATACTCTTTGATGATTCTTAACGGATTTGTGACCTAAAGTCTCTAATCTAAAAAATGGGTCGAATATATGCTACATTGATCCGTTCTGGCTGATTCCGACAAATGATCATATAATATTGTATCTGGTGTGCCAAGTGGAAATTGAAACCATCATGTTGGGACTCTGATCTACAAAATCTAAGGAAGGTTTGCAGAAAAACGCATAACACAGCTTTTGCATCCTCTGATGAGCAGCTATGGTAGAAATATCGGCAAAACCTAAAGGCCTACAAGAAAATAAGAAAGGTAAAAAGAAGCTCTTGGAGAAATTTTTACAGCAATATGGAGACAGCATCAGAAGGGAGTAGGCTCAAGAGAGTACTCTCATGCAGCCTTCGTTCAGTGCCGGGATGCTTGCAGAGGCCCGACGGAACGTGGACAGTGTCTGCGGAGGAAACCCTCGATCTTCTCATAAACGCTTACTTTCCTGATGCATCCGCAAGCAGGGCATCAGAACCAACATGGAGTGAACCAGTGCCCATACTGAAAGATCTCTTAACAGAAAGCAAGATCAAGTGGGCGATCTGTACGTTTAAACCTTACAAACGCCCAGGACCTGACGAAATTGCCCCTGTTCAATTATATCCTTGGATATCAGCGTCAGCTGGCTGTATGCTATATTGGAAGGAGTCTTCAGTCTAAACTATATACCCAAACTATGGAGGGAATCGAAAGTTATCTTTATTCGCAAATGTGGAAAGGTGTCTCATAGTAAGCCGAAGGATTTTAGACTCATAAGTCTGACATCCTTCCTGCTTAAAGTAGCGGAACGATTGATCAAGATTCACGTTAAGTCTAATGTGGATCATAATCTCATAATCTCTCTCACACGGTAGTATCACAAATTGGGAGATCCATCTCGATCAAAGAATAAAGCCTAGTTGCTTTTGATATTGAGGGTGCCTTCAATAATATTGCGCCAAATGCAGTTACTTCTGCCCTGACTTGCCTGGGTTTGCACCCTCGAGTGATTTCTTTTATACAGCAAATGCTTAAATGCAGAGTTGTAAGATCTGAGACCGCAGGGGTAACCCCACTTAGGTGGAGTCCTCTCACCTCTTCTATGGGTCTTGGCAGTGAATCAACTGCTGAGATACATAGAGGAGGATGGAGGCTGCAGGGAATGGATGTTTATAAACCAAGGGCGTACTAGCAGATTAAGAAGATTTCGTATACCGGATAGAAACCTTTGGGATAGAATAATACCAGCAAGCACGGAATCGTACTTTGGAGAAATAGGCTGAAGTCTCTAGGGCCGGTATCCTTTGAAGACCTGAGAGAGATAGCGGGGGCTAAGATACGGCAACTGCTCAGTTTTGCAAGCTCCACGCACTGGTTCAATTAGCGGGTGGGGGTCTTTGGGATCCGCAGTGGTAACACAATGTACCGGGCCGATGGCCGGCAGCCACTTCAACCAACCAACCAACCAACCAACCATCTCTTCTTCTTCTGGTACTTACATACATACTTCGAGCCACAGTTAATATACCATTTCATATGCATACATGAAAGGTAAACAAAGTTTAAGTTTTAGTTAATATTTTAATTACGACATTAACTGCAGTAGTAGTAACAAAATGGCAAGATGCGAAAACACAAATCATTAGTCAATTACACAAATGCCAAATGTGTTAACAAAACTCCACTTTTAGCGCCAGCAAGCGGCTCACAAATGCCAACAATTGCAGAAACCCACAAAAATAAAGAATTTACTAGGGTGTGCCATTTTTTTTTACTTTAGAATTCTTGCACGACATGGTTCTTAAAAGTTGTATTGGCTCGGTTTAACATTATCTGTTAGCTATTTAACATTAACGACAGCTTTTCGTTTCGGGTAAAAACTAAAAGAAATTTATTTTGATAACTGCTTTAAAGTTAATATTTCCAAATGTTTCAACCGAATCGACTGAAATTTTTTGATTAACGTGAAATTTACACTCAGAAAAATTAATGCTTAAATTTATTTCGAAATAGTGTTTAAATAATGTAAATATTTATTTTTTCACCACATATCGTCACATGCCATAATACGCACATAAATGATTTTTTTTTTGCTAAAAAAATCATATCAATTTTGGTTATCACAATTAAATTGTTAAATCGTTAAACTATTAAAATTTTATAGACCATTTGTGTTTTTTCAGCATGCTGCAAAATAAAAACCACGTACACACAGTACCACATAAGGTAAGCATGGTAACAACAAAGTTGCTAAATACACTTTTATATTATATTCGTGTAAGTAAATGTTGCGGGTTTGCCAAATATGGAACTCCTCAGCTTGAAAAAGGCAAAAATACCGTTTGATATGAAAAAATATCTTGAATTGAAGTAAAGCAAAAAATCTGATCGTGGCTAATTTTCGATTAATTATGCGAAATTTATAACAAACAAGTAATTCATTATTTTGGCAATAGATTAATTTAGTGATCTGTATCTCGCGTTCCATAAGTGCGATTGGATTACATTTCATGGCGTCAGAAAGATGATATTTTGTACTAAAAAAGATAAGGGGAGAAGTGTTTGCTACTTAACTCAGAAGTGCTTGAGCGCTTTTCAATGATGGACACCAGCAAATATTTCTTGGATAAAGGCGAAAAGTCAAGTCAGAGAGCTGAAAACGTGAATAATATTTATGGTGTTGTAACTATATGTCATGCACAATTTTGGATTCGTCGATTTCGTTGCGGTGATTTTGATGTAAAAGGTGCTGCACGGTGTGGAAGACCAATTTTTGAAAGTGACGAGCACTGTTCCGATTGCCCAGAAGTTAAAATTGCACAAAACACAGTTTGGATTCACTTGAAAACGGTTGTATACACAAAGATGTTCGATGTATGGGTACCGCTGCAACATCGAATAAAAACGGTCGAGGTCGAAGGGCACTGAGGCGACACAAACTCTCTTCAAGCCAGGATTGATGGCCAGGAAAGGTTTGCCGTATGTTTAGGGATTGGGCAAGGAATCATCCTATACTGTCAGTAAGTAGACCTTCTGAAGGAAGTAATCGCCTAGATGAGCGCAGCTTTTGTCAACAGAAGGGGCATTTGTTTCTTCAGGACAACACCAGACCACATACATCAAAAGTGATTCGCCAGAAGCTCTACCTTTTAGTTCAAACCTCGCACCAAGTCTAGCTATGGTAAATGGAGCCTTCAGTGCAAAGCAAAAATAATCTAAGACGAATACTTTCAAAGCTGTAGAATTTTCATACATCCGGTCAATGTCAATGTTATCGTATATCTCATAAGCTCATTGTTTCTTTACCTACACACTCGCCGTCGACAGCTCGTAAAGGTCCATTAATCTTTAGCAAAACCTCCCTTTTGAGGTCAACGATTCTGAACGATAAAGATGGACTTGTAGTATTGATCCTTATTCAATGGATGATGATGATAAGGATGGTCTTACCTCTCAATTGCCTACTCAGTAGCACTTAGTGGCAAGAGTGATTCTGCGTTAGTGTTGATGCTAAGTCCCAGCATCTGTCTACTACTTCTAAAGTATTGCTGTTTATAGTGACAGACATAAACCCGATCAAGTAGTTTCTTGATTGATGTTACCAGAATATATTTTATCTTTTCATCGTTCAATGCCAGATGCGTTCGCTTCGCTTCCATACCTAGTCTGGAGAAAACAAAATCAACGGCACGGTTGTTTAAGCCGATAATGCAAAGTTTATAATTTTTCTTTTTATTTCTGAAGTCCTTTCTAATACTGATGGAGCTATCGAAGGATGCTCACCGGTCTTTTTAAACACGTGGGGTATTTTGTCAAGGGGAGATTTACCGGATCTTAGGCCACCATGATGGGGCCCGCCTAGTACAGGTCTTGAAATCTGCCTTCCCCAGACTGGATAAGGATCTAGTAGGGATAAAGGACAAGACAAAATATATCCTATCAACAAACAAACAGTCATCGTATTCGCGACTCTCCCGTCACTGATGACAGCCATAGCTTTGAAGTTTCAGAAAATTTCGCTTATCTTGCAACCAGTGGAAACACTAACAACAATGTCAGCCTAGAAATCCAACGCAAAATTACTGTTGCCAACAGGTACTTTTTGGACTGAGTAGTAAAAGGAAAGCCCTCCTTCTGCTAACCAAAACCAAACTCTACAAGTAACTCATTATTTCTGTCCAGCGTCAAGAGATTTCGAGAGAAAGGTTTTAAGATTCATAGCCTTTAGCGCATTGGTAGCGGCGAATACCGCAGCAGATGGAAGATGCGATGTACGAGATATATGGCAACATTGACATAGTTTAGCGAATCAAGGCGATAGATAGGTCATATGATCCGATTGGATGAGAATACTTCAGCTTTGAAGGTTTACGATATCCTCCACTCTTTGGAAAGATCTGGTGGAGAATACCTGGCTAGACACGGTATTTTCAGTTCGCGCTAATGAGCAAAAACACGGAAGTAATTGCGTACTCAGTTATATGGTAAGAGCGTTAGCTGCATTCTCGCCAATAAAGAAGAAGATAAATTACGTATGGTTTTTTTCTGCAGAAAATCTTCTAAAAAATCGTAGAAGAATTTAAAATGAAGTTTAAAGTGAAAAATATAGCCAAGAGGAAAAAACTTTAATGCAAAGAAACAATGTTTAATTATTTTTTTCGGAAAAAAAAGAAATTAAAAAATTTGTATATCTATTTGTATATTCCTATTTGTGTGCTGACTAATTTGTGCGTGCGCGTCACTTTTAATTAAATGGCCGAAAGTGCATTGAACCAGAAAATAGCGCAAAATCATGAAAAGCAAATAAAGCGAAACAAAGTGCGAGAGAAGATGAAAAAAAAAAAAAAAAAACATATAACGCCACAAAGGAAACTGTCTGAGGCTTGAGGCTGTGAAACAAAGTACAATAAATTCTTTTGAACAATTAACATACGTATAGTTTAAAGTATAGAAAGAATATATTACAAAATATAATATTGAAAATAAAGGTTTAAACGATAAATTTCACGCTAATAAAAAAATTTCAATCGAACCGATTGAAGCATTTGGGAATGTTATCGTTAAAGCAGTCGCCACGTCAAATGTTGTCCTCGTCCATGCCTCCGTATTATATAGCAGGACGGGAACGATGAGCGGCTTGTAGAGTCTTGGTCCTCGTTCGTCGAGAGAGAACTTTACGTTTCAATTACATACTCAGTCCGAAGTAGCACGTGTTGGCAAGAATTATGCTGCGATGGATTCCCAAGCTGACATTATTATTGGTATTAATACTGGTTCCAGGACGGCGAGGTTGTTGAGGATAATAATATCGATATCTTCGGCGTACGCCAGCAGTTGTACTTCTAGAAGATTGTACCATCCCTATTCAGCTCTGCAGCTCATCAACTGCTCGGAGAGGTCCTCCTTGATCCTGACTGAGCTTCCAGTGGTGCTTAAGGTCTGTTTACATAGCCGTATAAGTTTTTCGGGGCGTTAACGACGAGTTTATGTGGTTTATACTTTAACAATTTCATTCCGTTTCGATAACATTGCATCTCTGGCTTAAAGGCATATACAACCATAGGAAAAGGTTTAACCACAAGTGCTCATGGGATCTTTTTTTCAACTTTCACTGGGAAATTTTTCGATTAACTGTCTGAAGTTATGTAACTACTTAATAATTTTTAATAACCTTAAACTAAAACAAATTTTCCGCTTTTACTTTTACAATTTGTCAAGTAATTACCTTTCAATAAAAGATATGTACCATACTTACATATCTAATTACTATTGCAAAAATATTGCATAATGTAGGTTAATTTAAGTTTCAAAATAAATTAAATCCAATTTTCACAGTTGGTGGCACAAAGTATCGAATGTAATGAAGTGTTTTCTGAACTAATAATTTAAAAAAAATCTTCAAATAATTCGTTCAGCTATTAAATCCATAAGCTTATGCAAACATACATACACCCAGACATCATTCAACTTGGTAGCCATTTCAGGGGGTACCATACCTTTCACCATCGCTTAAGTGTTTTGAAATGAAATTAATTTCGTATTTTTTTTTTGTTATCTATGTAGTATATGTTGTATATATACATAAAAATGAATCGGCGAAATCTATGTACGCGGATAATTCAAGAATAACGACTAATTTTGTTCTTGAAATATTTGTGGAAGTTCAGGGAAAGCTTTCATAGTTCGATTTACTTGAGTATATCGGTATATGGGAACCATGTTTGATTTGCCCAAAACATAAATAAAACTTTTTAACGGGAAGGGGATCACTGAAAGATTTCCATAAACGTGTATGATTTGGATACAAGCCTGGATCTTGCGTAGGTATGCATATTCGCTGCACAATTTCTTCCCAGTATAAAACGCGTACCTGTTATGTTTGGAAGGAAAAACATTCGAAAACAGAACACAAATACATTATTTGACTACGTCGAAAATTTTAGTGTCCTCACATTTTTGAAAAAAATTTAAACTCAACCAGTCTGTTCGAAAGTTCAAACATATTTATAAAAAGTTGAAAAATAAATTTCCAGCATAAATCAGAAATGTTTTTTCCTTATAATGAGATATAAGTCGATGATAAATCCCTTGATATCATTTTTATTTTTATTTCGAAAAAAGGTGTTTAGCATTTATGTTATTTTTTCCTTTATCATTTTTATTCATTGTTGTTTTAATTTAAAATTTTAGTTTTTTTTGCACCGCTTATCCGCACATTCTCTGTGTGAAGCGCAAGCAACATAAATAAATAAAAATAAAATATCTGACGTTGGGAACAAGGTCAGCAACAAAGTAATTTATATTTTCAAAGGCTATTCGTTGAGGGATTGGTTAGTTTAACGCGGAACTGCGACTAAGCGGGGATAGTTGAACGAATATTGTTGTCTGCTTGAAATAATTATGCGAATGGCGGTTTAACTAGCTGTGGCTGTGTCGGTAAATGCTTACAGAGTCGAAGCAAGTTATGCGCAGCTGTGCCGCTAAACGGTACAAGAGTGTTTGAAGAAGTAAATTTTGAATGTGACTTCAAGTGTCGGTCTAATCAACCACACACCTTAAGTAGCAGCTTGCAAGTTTTAATCATGCAATATTTTTTCTATTTAAAATTCTGAAAGATTTATTTTTCCTGCATAATGTTTTCTTATCTGACTGCGCTTTGATATAGAAGCACGGAGTCACAGCAGCAATTAAAAAAATAAAAAGATAAAAGAAAATGAAATCAAATCGCTAAAAATAAAAATAAAAATAATATTAAATTAAATAAAATAAAATAAGGAGAAAAAAGGAAAATAAAATAAATAAAATGGTAATAAAATTACATGAAAACGAGTATAATAAATTAAATTAAATAAAACAAGGTGAAATAAAACACTGAAAAATAACTTCAAAAGGAATGTATTTGTAAAATCATTCATGCAAAGTAATCACTCTTTGGACTATTATATATATATATCTACCTATATATATATATTTTTTAAGCACATTGCATGTTTATGAAAATCACCCGCTGATTTTAGCACTTAATTAGAATTCTTTGATGCGCTTTGTTTTTGACTCTCTTCGCTTCTGCTTATGTTTCTTTTTATGTACAAAATAATCATTTATATTTCGTTCCACTATAACTTGTAGAATCATTTTATTCTTTTTTGCAGTCAGCAGACCTCCTTCACGCTGGCAACCGCCATAAATGCATATACCTACTTCCGAATTTGAAGTATGATATGTACGCACATATGTATACCTATACATACATTCATGTCAGCACTTTCCCACAGTGAAGAAGGCCAAGAGTATAAGCCTCTAGTGCTATGCACACATAAATTTCAAGTTGTTTAGCAATGTTTTATTATCTGTTTCTACTCGTTTCCAATCTGCTGTCACCAGCAGTAAATTAATGTTGTTCGATTAACTTGTTTTTAGATTGTATGTTGTAAATTACTAAGAAAAGCTTCTTGGAGAAACGCATTCCAAATATTTGTTAAGAAATCTTTTATTATCGTAATTGTGTTCAAAGAAAGTTAGTTCCAATTTTATACATATATATATGTATATGAAATTTTCAAACTTTTCGAAAAAGTGCTGCTGTCAAAAACCTCTCCTGTTCACCATGAAAACAATATAATTCCTATACATCAATTTGGTTTTCGTGAAAAACTCTGCACAACTAAAAATATAAATCGTATAACAAATGAAATTAGGAAATCTTTCGAATTTAGAGAGTAATGCTCGGTCGATTTTTATGATGTCAGTCAAGCATTTGACAAGCTGTGGCATGATGATCTCATTCATAGAGTTAAAAAATCATTATCTAACACGTTCCATAATATCCTTGAATCCTACTTATTCAGCTGACTATTCTCTACAAAAGTAAATGAATACATAGCAGAAGAGAATCGAATCACGGCAGGTATTCCGCAGTATAGTGTTCCTGGACGCAAAGAGGTGATCTAGTATTGCCCGAATATGACGAGGTTCGAATAGCAATCGGTCAATCCACCAAAAGGGCGATCCCACAGTCAAACTTATACAAGAGTGTACAACTACTGGACATACGCTGATATTGATATATAGGCTTTAACCACAGCGCCGTTAATTCTGCTTTCCCCAGACTTGATAAAAAGCGAAGCAAATGGGTCTGGTAGCGAACGAGAGCAAGACGAAATATCTCCTGTCATCAAACAGACTCATCTATTTTGGAACCCCTATTAACAACAATGTCAGCCAGAAATCTAGTGCAGAATCACTCTTGCTAACAGGTGCTACTTTGGGCTGACTAGGCAATTAAAAAGTAAAGTCCTTTCTCGACGAACGAAAACCAAACTCTATAAGTATAGAATGATATGATAAGATAGAATGATGAGCTTTATGAGATATACGACGACAATGACAAAGCAAAAGCGTTGGCTAGGTTATGTGGTCCGGATAGATAATAACACTCCAGCTTTCTTTCGATGCAGTACCCGCCGGTGGAAGCAAAAGAAGAAGAACACGTCCAAGCTAGCTAGCTACCAAGCAAAACAAATAAGTGTAAATATATAACTTTTACACTAAAGCCAAAAGACGTGCCCCATTGTCAAAACTGTGCTTATCCACAAGCTAACGAAATCACATATTTTGGCATTCACGATAAATCTGGAGATTTCCACCAATAGGATGTATCTGAAACTTAAATTTTCCAGTTTGTATTGACTTCTAAGCAAAAAATCTGGGCTCAGCTTTGAAAACAAAGTTATTTTTTATAATCCAACTATAAAATCGATATGGATGTATTGAATCCAGTTGGGGCACAGCTTGCACGACGAATCGAGATAAATCATAATGAAAAAATTCCTATCGAAGACGTTAAGAATAATAACGGGCGCACCATGGTGCAAGCGTAATAAAAATATTCATAGAGATCTAAATATACGCACCATCAAAGAAGAGATTGAAATCGTAAAACAAAAATACATAACAAAACTGCATAGTCTTTCGCAGCTTTTGGCTGTCACCTTGGTCTCCGCAGCAAGTCAAACGATCCTGATGAGAGAGGACTTACTACTCGCTATGTTATTTAGCAGCAGACTTCCATTTCTAAATTCAACATCTCCGAGTCGATTCAAATTTTTTGATTAACGTGACATTTATCGTTGGAAGAAGTAGTTTATTGCTTTAATGTATAATATGTATATAGGAAATTTATAAATCCATAGAAGACACTGCAATGTCAGCAATAAAATGCGACGCCCAATAGTGTTATATTTTATTTCACCATACGAAATACATTTCACTTTAATTGAAATTCCAGACATGACGTGTTAACGTAATTAAAATAAACACATGCTATTTTCCATACAAATAATTTTTTTTTTGTTTTTTTTTTTGCATAAAAGGTTCAATGCAGAAATTAAAAGAAATAATCGCAAATGAAAGATAAAGAAATTGATTTCATCCAACCAAACTTTCGCTCAAAACATAAAATGGATTAAAAATTCCAAGCTCATATTTGTTGCAAATGTTGGAAATTTCTTTAACGGAGTTTTATTGAAGGCTAACATGTCGTAATTGGTATATTCTTTTAATAAAACATTTTTATAAAATTTATTCATAATTAAAAACAAAATTTTTCTTAAATAAGTCTGTAAAAGAACAGAATATAAAATAAATTAATTCATTAAAAAACTGGATACATGTCATCCGTCTATCACATGAATCGGTTTATAACCCGGTGATAGCGATATTACTTGATGAATTTTATTGTGTCGGTAGATAGGATGGAAAGAGAAAAAGGTTTTTGACTGTTATACTCCTGGTTTCTGAGAGCACTCAACAGCAATTCGATATGAGGCAACGGCATTTCCAGCTCCATACCCACCGCCGCTACAGAAACAATTGGCTTTCGGCAATGGTGGAGGAAGAACTAATATTATGAAGAATGCCTGCAAGACGTACGGGGTAGGACAGATACCGAGAACTGAGGAATTAAGAGCTTGAAAAGCGGACCGACGGGTCGAAAATCATAAATGCAATTGTATGTGGTCTCAAGAGCAGAGCATACTCATTTAGGAACCAAGTCTATAATCTGATAATCTAAGTTTATGGAACGAACACTACTTCTGAATGGTAGTGAAGGTATAACATTCGGGAACTGTGAACCCGAATTTACAATTGATGGAGAAGACTTAACGCCAACCGACTATGCCGAAGTTCAAATAACGAAGGCTCGCTTAAAGAATAACGAAGCAGAGGAAACCGATAGCTCGCTGTCTCAGTTATTCAAATATGACAGCAAAGAGTTGACAAGGTGGATACACCAGCTTCCTTCAAGAATATAGTATGTAGAAGAAATGTCCGACGATTGGGAGCGAAGTATGCTGTGTCCAATTCAATATAAGGACTCATCTGCGTCGAATCTTGAAAAAGGCAAGTGAGAAAATAATATACACAGGGTAATGTGTGTCATCGTCCACCAGCACGAAAAGTAGTTGACTATACACAGGTATGTCCGAATTTCGTATCCCTCAAAACTTATACGGCTGAGTAAATTGGCACCTCTCAAAGTCGTCTGGTACAAAATCAGTTTTCAGCCAGTATACGCCAAGAACGACCGCAATTAGAAAAATACATTTTTGAATTAAATTAATTAGTTTTAAATAATTTTCAATTATTTTGGATGTTGGTTGAAACCAATGACCACCACAAAGAAGCGAAGCGAATGGAAAGGGAAAAAGGACAACCCGAAATATGTTATTTCCTCCTATCAAACAAATAGTCAACGTACTCGCGTCTTGGCTCCAGCAGGTGCTACTTTGGACTGAGTAGGCAATTGAAAAGCAAAGTCGCCTCTCGACGAACAAAACCTAAACTCTACAAATTGCCCATCATTTCTGCCCTGCTATACCTATTGTTTGAGCGACGGCGAATACCACAGAAAACTAGATTGAGTCACTCCATGCTTGAAAGTATTCGATGCAGAATCCACTGGCAGCAACATAGTAAAAGGCACACCACCACTCTGTTATAAAGATCAGGTGAAGAGTGAACTGGTTCCACTATTAATTACCACAAATCAAGTGAGTTGAATTTTGCTTTAATCAAATAATTTACAGAATAGAACTGCACTGAACTGATTCAATTAACTTAAATTCAATTAATTTCAATCGAATTGAAATTAGCTTTTATTAAATTATAATTAATACACTCGAATGAAATACGCTTCGATACATTTTGTCATATAATTTTATTGCTTTGCATTTAATTGTATTAAATTGACTTAATTAAGTTGGAAATGAACAGAATTGATTCGAAAATAAATTTGTTTTGAAATAAACTCGCTGATCGGAAGACAATCCTTTTTCAGTACAGTTCGCGCCGTTAAAAAACCCACAATAAAGCCAAGTACAAACAAAAACAAAAAAAGCTCTAAATATTTGAAGAAATTGAGCAACGTTAACATACTCGCATATACCAGAGACGTCAACAACGTTTCGGATAAAAACGAAAAGAAATTTATTTTTACAACTGTTTTAATTTTAATACTTCCAAAGGTTTCAACTGAAATGATAAAAAAATTTCGATTAGCGTGAAATTTATCGTTGAGATGTCGCCTTAATACTTATATGCATTTACGAGTATAAATATATAAAATTAAAATGGCTGAGATTGGAAGGTTTAAATTCGGGTTTATTTGCATTTAAAAATTTATCAAAATTATTGATTTGGAAAAATTACTTATGCACACTTGCTGAAAATGGAAAAATGTGCTGGCCAATCAAATTAGTCAAAGCTCTTTGTAACATAATTTGCAAACTATACACAAAATACCAAATACCAAGTGTAAAGAAAGTGTACTTAAAGGTGAAGCAATTACTGTTTACCGTTAGTGGTTCCAAATTTAGATGAGTCACCACCATGAGGTTTTTTATTACATTTGAATATTTTTCACTTATTTATGACCGACATAATTTTTTTTTTTAATTTTTTTTTAATTTTACGATGCTGAAATACTAACCTATTTCCGCTGGTTGAAGTTAAAAGGTAGGAAAAAAACCATGAAAACATGCAGCTTAACGAAACGAAATGAAAGGCGTAATATAATTCAAAGACAACTGTGGGGGCATTCGTATTACAAATCGATTGACGAAATACAAAGAGGAAAAATTTTTTTTTATTTTGTATATTGGTCAAGTTTTGTAAGCTGACAAACAAACAATGCTGTAACAAACACAAAAATACACAATTAATTGAGAAAGCAAATAAAACAAAATAAAATAGACAAAAGAGGAAAAAAAAATATTTAAAAAGTAAAAATATACAATGTAACAAATAAAAAAATTCTAATTTTTCAGAAATATTGTGCAGCTGAAAATGAAAGCAACAAGCTGGCAGACAGAAAAAGGGGAACAGAAAAGAGCTGCCAGATTATACATACCTACGAGTATGTATGTGTATATATGAATGTATTCGGTCAAGTAATCAGTTCGTTCGGTTTTTATCTAAGAGATGGCGTTATTGTCCATAGTACTAGTGTTACGTGTCGCATCATGTCATACTATACGGCGCTGAAAACGTGTTTATTCGAGCTAAAAGTTTGTCTTCGACAGTTTTTCGATTGATTGGCTCAGTACGTTGTGAGCGCTCGTCAAAGATGGACACGAGCACAGAAACAATTCGCTATATTTTACAATTTTTCTTCGATCAAGGCGAAAACGCAGCCAAATCGGCTGAAAAAATTAATTTAGTTTATGGGTCCGATACTGTAAACGAACGTGTAGCACAAAAGTGGTTTGCTAGGTTCCATTCCGGTAATTTCGATGTCAAAGATGCACCACGCGTCCGGAGGCCTTTCGTCGAAAATTGCGATAAAATCATGCAAATAGTGGAAACAGACCGTCACGTGAATGCTTATTTAATTGCTGAGGAACTAAAGATAAGCCAGAAAACCGTTTGGAACCATTTGCATAACCTTGGATTCAAAAAGAAGCTCGATGTTTGGTTGCCACACGAACTGACGCAAAAAAACATGATGGACCGAATTTCCATCTGCGAATCGCTGCTGAATCACAACACAATCACAATCGACCCATTTCTGAAGCGTTTGGTGACTGGTAATGAAAAGTGGATCACTTACGACAACGTCAACGTCGGTTGTGGTCGAAACACAGTGAGTCGGCGGAAACGCTGGCCAAGCCAGAATTGACGGCCAGGAAGATTTTGCCCTCTACTGCCAACAACTGGGCCGCTTGAAGGCAGCCCTCATCCAGAAGAGGCCATCTTTGATCAACAGAGGATGAATTGTGTTCCATCAGGACAACGCCAAGCTACACACGTCTTTGGTGACGCGCCAGAAGCTTCAGGAACTCGGATGGGAGGTCCGGGCCTGGCACCAAGTGATTACTATCATTTCCTGTCCATGGCGAACGTGCTTAATGGTGAGAAGTTGGCCTCAAGAGAGGCCTGTGAAAATTGGCTCTCCGAGTTTTTTGCCAATAGGGACGCAGCCTTCTACGAGAGGAGTATAATGAAGTTGACATCTCGTTGGCAACAAGTTTACGAACAAAATGGCCCAAATGTACTCTAAGTTATCATATTTTGAAAAATCAATAAAAAACCGAACGAATTGATTACTTGACCAATATATTGTTGCCAGTGTCTGGACGTCCGAAATTCCCAATCCGCTGCTAACCAGTGGGCGCGAGCCAATCTGGCAAACAAAATTACTAGGTATGAGGCATTTGGATTGCTGCTGGTTAAGCAAAACAATACTGTAATCATGTGGCCAACAGCAGCAACAACAAATACAGAGCCATAAATGCTTGCAACAATAGGCAGTCAGTGGCAAGAAATATTTTCAAAACACACAGCGTTGCATATCTTATGCTATTTTCGTAATAAACGCAACGAATTGTGGGCAGTCTGTATGTGTGGCAATGGTTTTACATCAGCATGCAACAAGCAACTACAGTGGAAAAAATGATCTTTTAGGAACGCGCGAAAATTCGCAAACGCCAAATGCCAAACAATGAATTAGCAGACAAAAACGAGTTGGTGTTGCTGTTGTTTGTTAAACAACAATAGCAACAGCGAAAACAAATGCAAGTGAGCAATGGAAAAAACGTCAACAGCGACAAATAAAAACTCAAAAAAATCACTAGTCTCCTCAAGACTTTATACCCACTTTGCGGAGAGGTTGAGCAATTCATAAAATTTCTGGTTTCGAAGTGCATGTAAAATCTTATATTTGAACAATCGGTTGTATGGGGGGTAGATGTTTTAAAACCTCTTAGTTGTGTTCGTTGAGAAATGTCAGTAAGAAATAGCCAGTAACGATAAAGATGTTTTACTCTCCCAAAGGCCCAAAGGGAGAAATTTACTGAATTTTCACCGAGAAAGATTATCAGCCAACAAGTTGCTTATTTTGGCATTTACATTTGAACCTTCGTTTATACAGCTTATTGTTTTCTGTTTTTAATAAAATTGGGACTTACATGGCATTTTTAATTTATTTATTGCATTCAGAAATTATTATAATGGATATAAAGAACAAATATTTCATTAAAAAAAAATTACACTCAACCAATTCTTTGTTAGTACATCAATAATATTAAAATACTAATATTAAATTAATTTCATATATTTTTTTTGACAAAAATGGAACCGTACAAATCAGCTGTTGGTCTGGCTGAAATTTTCCCAGTACAAATTTGCAACTTCGCCACAATAGCAAAGTCAAAAGCGGGCTTCTCTCGTTGCAAATTTTGCTAGCTTTTTACCCTACCGAAAGTTACTAAAAGTTGTTACTGCCCATCAGGTCACTGAACAGGCCGATTTTTACTCTAAATCATGTTTTTATAATTTGTTAAATAACAATCAAATTGCATCATCTGACGATCTAGATTAAAAAGGTTTTACAATAAAAATTCAATTCCTAAAAGTCATACTTAATATATGACTGTTCCAGAGCCTTAAAATGACAAAACTCGATTCATATTCATAAAATTTATCAAGAAATGTGTCTAAAAATTTCTAAAATATACATTAAATATAAAGTTTATTAAAAATGCAATGGAAAACAAAACACACCACAGCCGACAATCAGACGAGTTGAATAACCTAACAAAAAATTTTGCTGATGTTGATGCCTTTGTTTTCCACACCAACCAACAACAAAACAAAACAAAAAAACTATGGCGCCGCTATCTCATTTTCATATCATTCGCTCTCACGATTTCCCCCAAACTACACTTGCTTACACCTACTATCGTAATTTTTTCTTCATCTTCAGCTTTCTGCTTTTCATTCATTATTTGCTTGTTGGTTGTTGGCGTTTTTCTCAGCAGATGTCTGCAAAGCAAGTGAATTTCGCAAAAGCTATTATTTAAAAGCCGTACCATAGTAGCAACAATGTTCATTACAACAATTGTTAGTTTTGTGTTTGTTTTGTATTTTTTTTTTTTTTTTTTTTTTTGAATACTCGTCACATATGACCCAGCACTCGCACGCAAATCATCGTGTCAGAAAAGTGATGATATCCAAACGCCCACATATTTAGCTCACCAGTGGCATCGCATTGAAGTTTTGCAACTCCATATGTGAATTTTCTTTCCAAAGCTTCGTCACTTATTTCAATAATAGCATAGAGTGCACTTTTCGCATGCAACGAACCATGCATTTCTTTTGTAGCGGACCAATTAGTTACTAATCTACTCATATTTGTATGTACTCGTACATACACGTATGTGATTGTATAATGGCAGCTAAAAGGCTTGATGTTGAGGGAAGTAACTTAAACTAAGTGTTGGTGGTGGTTTTGTTCATCTTAAGCCCATTGAAATTTTTGCAGAAATATATTTGTGTTTGCTTTTTCCGGTGTCTCTAATACCTAGGATAGGTGGAGTTTATCCACTACACTTTTATCCACCTCATATTGGTTCACCATGACAAAGAGCGTTCGACCGTAACAGAATTTCCAAATATCAATTACAATTAAAATAGCTCTATTATACTATCCGAAACAGCGTGGAACAGTTTGAGAAATATGGAAATATGGAAAATAGAAAAATTTATTCTAATTGCAGTCGCTACTGGAAAGGGATCTCAACCTTTCTAAATATATTTCGAACAAGCTCCTTATAAAAATCTGTCAGCCACTCGAAGACGCCTATATATCAACATACCTATCAAAAATTGGAGGTGAAACTCGGCGGGAAATTTGTTCAGCGGTTGTAAATGACCTATGTACTATAAATGCGCCTTCCTTGATAAACGACTTCTTCACTATGGCAGTCTATTTAAAACTTTGAATTGAATTTGAATAACTTTGAAAGAAACAACAAATTTGTTTGAATTGTTTTAGGAGTATCAACATCAACATAACATCAATCAAGTGGCCACTTCTATTGGCACAGCATATCAAGCTCCTTTTACTGCGTTTTCCACGATATTTTCGAGTATCTCTGCCGGTGCAGCAATCGTTTCGGCACGAATGTTTATCACGAATTCGTGATTAATCCGAAAATGACTAGATTGCATCTTTTTTGTAAATAACCACACAAAAAAGAGACAGAGGAGTCAAATCTAATGATGAAGAATAGTGTTGTCAGACGATGTCTGTTGGCCCCGATATTCTCAACGATATGCACGTTGAGTTTCAATATAAAGCTACATTATTTCTATATGTTGTTTCGGTTAAACAAATTCAAACAACTATGCAACTAAATGCCAAAGTTAATCTTTACATACCGACATAATTCGCCACGGAGAATCATTTTTTCAAATCTCAAGGATTTCTTGAAGATTTTTTATAAAATCTGGTTTTGAAATCATTGTATTTTTCAAATCAAAAACCTTAGTCAACAATTTAATAGAATTTTTCAATTCTGCAATCTAAGATATATATTATTTTCTTCATTGTGACTGCAGAACATTGTACTGCAGAACAAGTCAACCGAGTTCCTAATGACATTAGGAAGGCATACGAGTTCAAGCAGTATTGTTATAATAAAAGTAAACACAAAAGAAATTTTTCTGTAGTGTTTTGTTTTCTTCATTTTAATTTTTAAAATACTTCGTTTTCATCAAACAAATATTTAAGAACTAAACTAAGATGAAATGTAACTTACAAACTACGTATAGAATGGTTCAAGAAAGGTAAAAAGGCAATTCGAGGACGTAATTACTACATTTTCAAATATGGGAGACAGAACATTCGAACAAAGAGAGGTTTATATGACTCAAAGCAATATTTCTTGACGCAACATAAACCTTCAAAAATTTACAAACCAGTCCAAAATATAATTGAGTCATACCTATATTTACTGTAAAACAATCAGAATTTATCATTGAAGGGTTTCCAGTTAAAGATATCGATTTTGGGTTTTCCATTAGAACCCTAGGCTTAACCAAGAAAATAGTCATTTACAATGAAATTATAAAGTCAATTTGGATATATGGTATTCAACTCTATAACACTGTAGCGAAAAGATGTTCCCGCCTACTTGTGAGAGTGCCATAGTTTGAAGACAACTCCCAGTTAAATCGAGATAACAAGTTTTTAATTTAGTTACAAGATTTGTTTACTCATTGCTAGGCTATAGTTGATTTAAACAGAAATATTGTTTATAGAGCAATATGTTCATATCACCTTACAGAAAAAACATATAACCAAATTAAGTTATGCATATTTTAAGTAAAGCTTTCTATATGCCGTTTCAAGGGATTTACCTGACTAATAATTTTGAGTAGCGGTTACTTTGGCAAATATGATAGCAAGAGTCAAAAGTGCTATAAAATACACCCCAAATTCGTTATAGTATAAAGGTCAGATTTTTGATATATATTTTTTAAATAATATTCAAAATAACCCCCCTTATTGTCAGACACTATAAAAGCTGACATTTACCTACCTATATATCTCATTTGCAGTGCATCAACCCAACCGTACCTGCTCTGAGAAGCTAATAAATTTTCATAAATAATATCAGTCATCAATAGATTCAATTGTTAATGTTATTATAAATTTTTATAGCACTTCACCGCTTCAAAAATTCAAATCAGACTGTCAAAATAATTATTTCCAATTTTTTCATAATTGTAACTGTACTTACAATGTCATAAGAGAAACAAAAAACAAATAATCGGCTTAACGGAAATTTGATTTTCAAACGCTAACTTATTTCACGTTTATAGCCAAAGGATGTAACTTTATATATCAGGGTGGCCGAGCTTTTGCTCTAATACAATAGTAGAGTTGTAGTGGCTGACCCGGTTACGGTTGGTTCTTCAAGTTCCTTTTTGAACGAAAAACTCAAAAAAACTATATATTTTGATATATTTTTAATTATAGTAAATCTGTGTTGCAATTTTTAAATGTATTGAAATGAAATGAGTTACAGTTTTTAAATGCAAACTAATTTAAATGAAAAAATATATGTATAGGTGTAGGTGGCTTAGTATAAACTTTAGGTCCCTCCATTTGTTAGAAAGACATCAAGACAAAAAACCACAAATTTGAGAAGGGACTCGGCAGAAAATCGCTTCAGCGGTTACAAAGTGCCAATTATATATACTGGATTGATATATCTATTTTTTTAAGTTGTCCTTGATATTTTTAATACAAAATATATGTATATATACGTGTATGACATGCACTTTGTCGAATAAATGTATTTCTAATTTTATTCCGTATTTCAGTTTGACAAAAAAATTTAATTCGACATAAGTTTTCCTTGCTAAAAAAAATTGATAAAATAACTTTATCAGATATGTTGTTTTTTTTAATTATTTTGTCAAAACAACATACTTTATTTTTTTATATTTTATTGGAAAACTTCAATTGTTTGAGTAAAATGAATTCAATAAAATCTTAAATACTGCTTTTTAATAATAGCTTAACATTTACTTGAAGTTTTACACAAAAAGTTTTGTTTAACATTTAAGGTGTTTTCCGCTCTCCTATAAAATTACTATTTGGGAGATAAGTAGATTTTGAAAATGTCCACAGATTGCTATCATATAGATTAAAAATAAAACAGAATATATATAAATATGTAAATATGTTTTTAATTTTCAAACAAATTTTAAAAAACAATATGTTTATATTGACACGTACATATATCGAAACTTATGAATTCCTCTGAAAATACTGATAGGAGTGTTAAGTTGGAGAAATTAGGTGAAAGTATATATGACGATTTCTGGTACATCCTACAATAAAGTGGTGTATATTATTTGAAAGCTTTCCTCTCTCGTACGTACATATTTTCAAATTATCCACACTTCACTTCTCATTATCGTACAAAAACTAACTATGCAATCCACTTTAAAAACTTTCTTGCACACAAAGCGGAGCAAATTGACAATTTCCTTCACGGAACTGCGCAAACTAAGAAAAATTTCTGGTACACAGTAGCCAATTAAAATTGCTATAAAAAGTGACAACTATATAACACTAGACATTCACTGCACTGCAGGCTTTGTCCATGCCTTTGATATACAATAAATAATTGAATTCCTATCGCTTCATTCATTTTGCCACTCATCAGTTCGCTCAATTTCACCTATTTATTTATTTGTTTGTTTGCAAACAATCATAGTAGTAACAATAACAAGAGCTGATTTTGGAGGGAGGAATTCTCGCTTCACTACGCAGCAATAGTCACCAATGCTGTGGGCGAAAGATGAGGTGGAGGAAATCAGAAGTAGCAAGAGAATAGCGATTTTTCTTCATCAATGCTGCGCCAATAAAACAACTTTTTGAAACGCGATACGCTAGTGAGATTAGCACTTGTTTGTTGTTATAAAATTTTTTATGTTGTTTACCGCACTTTGCCCGGTATTGTCTATTCGATATACTCCAATTAGAAAACTCTGATTTCTGTGTGTGTTGTTGTTTCTTTTAACGTTTTTTATTTTGTTATTCTGCTTTTTGCCACTGTATGGCGCTTTGCATGCTTTCTAATCATTTGTGGTTGTAACCGCGGGCGATACTCTTTTTTACCTAATTTTTTCTTTCATTTTCTTTTCACTGATTGCCAAGTTACTACTTTTTATTGTACATCGTTTTTAATATCTTTCATCTTCCTCTTGATGAGCGCTCTTCATTTCCATCAATCAATTGATAGTGACGGGACACATAGAAAAAAATATCAGAAGATCGCAGAAAAAAGCACAAATCTAATGCCACAACAATATTCAAGAGTATCGTTTTGCTATAATTGTAACTGAAAATCTAAGCTGAAAGCTTGCTTTTGCCTTTAAAAACCAAACCTGCTTGCTCGTAGCTTCGACATAATTTACTTTCTTTCTTTTCTTTCACCCCTTTCTCTAGCAAGATATCACTGATCAGCTTCGACAGATTCATCCATCAGCATTTCAATAAACATTTACTGACTTAGAACTTGTACAGTCACTCTCTTGGCTAACCTGAATAACGTGCCGATCACTCATGGAACATACATATTTTATACAAAGCATATGTACATACATATCTATGTATTTGCATTGTGCAAACAGGTATTCATAGCTACATATATTATATTTAAGTATTACTTATTGTTTATGCTTTGCTTTTTATATGCGTGAAATTATGAAATTATTATAAGCGTCTGAGCTCTTACGGATAAACACGCTTGTAAAAGGTTTCTGACAAGTTCCATGAAAATGCCAAAGCCATCAACCTTAGTATTTTTTACAAACCTACACATGAATGTATGCTTTATAAGAGTTATCAACTCAAATCTTATGACTTTTATCCGTTTTAGTAGATCACTTAAAAGTCCACTTAAGTTACTTCAGCTGTAAATGTTTAGTATGGTCTTAAGTCATTATGTTATGGATTAACCGACATATGATTCTTTAAGTTCCGTTAGATTTTACTATTGTAAATATTTTGTGCGTATTTGAATGAGTATTTAAGTTGGATGTCAAAAATGGAAACGAACTCATTCATAATTTGTTAATAAATCGATTTTCGGGTACAATGAAGAGCTCCACAACTCAAACAATAACTAAGTCAGGAGCTCTGTGTTTAGGCGTGGTTAAAATGTGTGCAAAATAAAGCTAGACCTAGTTAATTAAATATTGATTATTTGAAAGTGGACCAATCTTGTTTTTAGAGGTTGTTCGTTGTACATCTGGGAAGGTTTAAAAATAATATAACTTTATACATTTTCTGAGGAAAAGTCGGAAAATTTGAAAATTCTTAAAAGGGACTTTTTCCATACAATTTTTTGTTAAATATGTTTTTTTAATTCTATAATTTTTTAAAAATTTGTTTTTTCTTTTGTTTTGTGTATTCGAACAGTTTTCGTTTGTTGGGGAATATATGTAACTTCACTTCAAGTGGAATTTATTTGTGTGTCAGCTGATTTGTAAATTATTCAAAACGTTCAATTTCGGTCGTTTGCTTTCTTTATTTTGGATATTCAAAACGTAAATTATTGAAAATTATTCAGTGAAAACTTTATTTCTGTTTCATACAAATTGATCAATTACATATTTAAATTTGTTGCGATGCCACGAAGAGGTCGCACTAATATCGGTCGGCGTCCCGGACAGACAACGGGTCAAGGTAATTATCAATAGCACCTGCCATTTGTCAATTCACTTAAACGAAAGATGAACTCATCACAAATGTTTATCCGAACATTGGGCAAAATTATCGTAACTACGATTGGTTGAGTGAACGCGCAATTTTAGTTGCCAAAAATACCACTTAAATTGGACGAAATCAATTTACGGGGGATTTGCGCTCATACATTTCCCTGGCATGTCGCCGCATCATTTGAGTCTTAAAGTTGAACCGGAAGAGAAAATAAAAAAAAGTTGTTTATCAAGCTGCAATACATTGGGGAAAATTTAGATAATTCATAAATAAATGATTTTCAATACAATATAAATTAAACGTTCTTTTCTTTTCAAAAAACATAATTTCAAGGCAGGATAAAAATAAAACAAAATTAGATAAATTAAAGTAAATTGAATTCGCTAGTAACAGGAAACTTATATATTTATATCTATTTAATGCTCTTTAATTCTCTTTCTAAGATTATTTTTAAGTTTTGAGCTTCGATTTTTACCTTTATAAGTTCTGGTTTACGATCGACTTCTATTTTTCTAAGACTTCCAATTTCTAAATGATGCTGTTTCGTTTCTGTTAGTAAATAATTTTAATTTTTTGTAAATTTTCAATGCGTTCTTTTAAATGCCTTAATTCATTCTCTATTTCTTTGTAGTGTCCGCTCCGCATTTCCAAACTCCTACTTAAGTTAACATTTTGGAATTTTTTAGTTTCATGCTTAGTAGCTCGGAAGGATTCGTTGTTTTGACTTGTGTACAGGCGGTGAATTATCCGTTTGTATTTCAATGATACTTTCGAAATCAAAGCTTTTGTTCCTCTGTATCTACACCCTCATTTGGATCGTCACCTTCTTTATTCTTGCTACTTTTACATTGGTCGCTATCAATTATGTTAGTTGCTTGAAAACCGAAAATTGTGCCGCGCTCGACACCATTTTTTCGCACTTTCCATTGTGTTCAATATTGATTGTTTTAATTACTATATATCACACGATCCTACACCGGTATTTGTCTTTTATGTGTTTATTCTGAACAGCCTTTTTGAGCTTGATAATCGTTCGTTACCTTTTTCAATTCTGAAATCGATTTCGTTGGTGGTCCCATACTATTGAGGGCATCATGTAGATTCTTCCGAAATGCATGCACTTTCTCTTTGTTTTCTTTTTGAAATCCCTTTTCAATACCAGGATTTTCCACCATTATAATTAATAGTCCTTAATTCATGTGAAAAAATTGTTAAAATTAATTAAATTGTTATATTTGTTAATTGCTTGCTCTGTACTGATAGTTGTACCCCGCTAAAAATTTTGATAACGAATTTTATGATTTCACATTAACAAAACTACAATTACGGTTAGGGAAAATTTTCGATAATGGGAGATTTTTCATATGTTAAATACACTATACGAAAAACACAAACATTGCTTCTTTTTTTCGTTTAAGTGAATTTATTTTTTATTTTATTTTGACATTTCCAAATTTATTGTGGCTTAAAATTATAATTCAATTGTGAAAAGGGAGAATATTACAATCCACTTGCTTTTATACGATTTTCGATACATTCACCGATGTCGTGATTCGAGTCTACACGTATAAAACAGCTGATTTCAATACCTCCAACTCGTCACGAGTTAAGAAAAGCGTATGTACCATAAGAGTTTCGATTTTGGAATGCCACTTGTACAAGAGCTGATTACCCGCAAAAAAAAATGCCATGCAGCAGAACTGCTGTATTAAAAAATAAATCGATGATACTGAGTTATTTCACAATATCCTTTGTCTAAAAAAACGTTTATAAATTGAGAGAAATTTTAGCCAAATTTCAACTCGCAGCAATGCGGAGAATATACACGTATAAATTCGAAAAAGTTACATAACAGCAAAATGGAATCAAACAAACATCAGAAAAAAATAAAATAAATTAAAAACACGTGAAAGATGTTGAAACCATTGCGAGATGTAAATAAATACAACCTAATAATAAATTCAAACAAAAGAAAATAAACTTGTTGATTTCACTCATCGATTTATGAATACATATGTATGTGGGTATAAAAATATGTACATAGATATGTATGTCTGTACGATTGTACATTATAGAGAGCTACTTAGTATGTGAAAGTAAGTAAAACAAAAAGTGGCGAACGCGCAAACAAATTATTATTTTATTAATTAATTAGTGAAAAACTATTAAAAATTATTCTTTAATTAAAACATAAAATTAAGTTTAAAAAATTATTGAAAATTCAGTGCAACCTTAAAATACCTTAAATTTGAGGCTTTCTCGATTTAAAAAATTCTTCGTAATCCCCTTGAATTGTCCATAAAAGTCAACGTAAAATATACCTTTAGATTGCGAATATTTTGGTGAACAAGTAGAAAAGCGAAACACCATTAAATATATTTTATTCATTTCCCATTTGTTAAATCCAGGTTGCACTATATAATTCAAAAATTATTTGAAAAAAATTAAGAAAGCCAATTAATAAATATAAAAACTGTTTAATGAAATTAAAAAATTAAGATTTAAAAAAGTTATTTAATTAATTTAAACTTAAGAGAGTTCCGAATAAGGCAACGAATTCAAAAATAAAAAATATTTAATTTATAAATATATATATGATATATCATACATTAAAAACAGTTTTATAAATTAGTAAAACCAAAAACAAATTTTGAAATGATAAGAAATTAGAAAACAAATAATTAAAAAATTTAAGAATTAAACGAAAATAGTTTAAAGAAATAAAAAAATAAAGATTTATCATCTAAAATTATAAATTAAATAAAAACACTTACAAATAAAAGAATTAATAACTATTGAAATTATTGAAAGAAATGTTTTACGAATTTTTTTTTAATTATAACAAAATAAGTATTTATGGCAGCATTGTACAAAAAAAAACATAAATGTGTAAAAAATATCTCTTCAAGCCGCTAGTTAAATATTTATATAATATTTGCACAAGTATTAATGTATATAATAAAATACAAAATAAAAATTTTTCGGCAAAATGTAGTTAATAAATAAAAAAAAAACTGTTAAAAATGTTTTGTACAAGTACCTACTGTGAATTGGTATATTAACCCCTTGGTTTTTATACACATAAACCTACATAGGCGGGTATTTATCAGATTGTAAAAATCACTTTGCTGTGCAGTCATTGTACCAAGCGTATGTTTATGGGAATGTTAAAATAAAATTGTATATACTCGTATACACGTACGCACATACAATCTGCAATAATACATGAATATGTATATCCATAGCTTTGTATAGACAGATTTAAATGACGATGCTTCGTTGAACCATTCATAAATGCTAACAACAACTGCCAAGCACACCTTACCACTTAGCTCTTCATATGTAAATATTACTACATATATATGCATGTACATGTATATTTGTACCTATTTTAAATTTCTCACATATTCAACGCTCAACACATCTTTACTTTATATTAAAATAAAAATTATCACTTTAAGAAAAAAATCGAAATAATATACTTTTCAACACGCTTCGCTACAGTCTGCCAAGCAAGTCATGAACTAGAGGCAGCTGAGCATAAGTACATTAACCCATACATACAAATAAATATATTTACATAAAGATATGCTGAAACAATTGTATCCAAACATCTTCATTTATTTACTTAAAGTCATTAAAAAGAACAATCACAATGTACCATAAAGTCAAAAAATTAAAAAAAAAATTACGCAAAAAATTTCGAAATTCGCCACACATGAGAATATTCTCACATTATTTTAAGTGTTGATTTAGACGCTGAGATTTCAGTTTTGAGTTTTGCAAATGCTGAGATGCAACCCCACCTATAATTTTGCTACTGGCAAAAGAGAAATTCCAGTCAGTGTGTGTTTAAATATATAGAGCAACCGGAAGGAGATTTGTAAGGTGGAATTCAGCATGTATTAATATGTGTGGATGAGCTACTCGGACACGGGAAGTCGATTAAAACGAGGATGGATAGCCCGTATAAGTTGACTAAATTAGAGCGACAAATAATTTATTATTGTAATTTATCTAGGAGCCAGCATTAATACCAACAACAATGTCAGCCTTGAAATCCAACGCAGAATCACTCTTGCCAACAGGTGCTACTCTCTCGTTTACCGGTCTTACTATATGGCGCAAAAGCGTGGACGATGTCAACATCTGATGAGTCGGCTCTAGGAGTCTTCGAGAGGAAAGTTCTGCGAACGATTTATGGTCCTTTGCGCATTAGCAAGGGCGAATACCGCAGACGATGGAACGATGAACTGTACGAGCTATACGACGATATTGACATAATTCGGCGAATGAAGAGACAGCGGCTACGCTGGCTAGGCCATGTCGTCCGAATGGATGAAAACACTGCAGCTTTGAAAGTATTTTATGCAGTGGAAGCAGAGGAAGACCTCCACTCCGTTGGAAAGATCAAGTGGAAAGAAGAGATGAATGGCGCGCTGTAATTGACTCGGCTATAATCGCGTTATTTACATATAAAAAGTTTAATCTCCCAGTTCAAGGTTCTCTAACTGCCATGCAGTAAATTTTATAGTTTCAAAAATTTACTCAAGTACTCGATATGAATATATATATGTATACATAGCAATACATAATGTCGTGTGGAAGATATAATCTGCTCTCAATGCTTTGGGCATCTTCTTCAACATATCTGGAGCGTTCAGCAACATTTTAAATATTCCTTAATGGATGGGTTAGAGTTAAAAGGAGTCAATCTCGTCCTTAGGGATTGAATACAACCCATAGATCTCTGGCGAATCTCTTAGAACCATTAACAAGTTGGCTATTTCAGCAGGACTCAGGATTAATATTTATAAAACAGATATGGTCCAATTCCCAAGGAAGTACAAAATTCCAGCTTGGATCAAGCCAAGGAGAGCTAGGAGAGTCCATTTTGTAGCTGAAGCCTATCACTAAGTACCTGAGAATTGTGTTGAATAGCAAGTTGTCGTGGAGACTCAATGTTGAGGAGCGAGTGAAGAAGGCCTCAGCGGTTCTATATACATGTAAAATGATGTTGGGAGCTTCAGTTTACTGCGCCCAACTAGAGATAAGAAAGTCGAATAAGCTACCAAACTATTACAGTATCTTCGAAGCCAAAATATTTGCTGTAAAAGTGGCGGCAGGGCTACTGCAAATGCGCTAGCATTCAATGGAAGAGAATACATAGATATGTAGATAGCCAAGCTGCCATTAAGGTTTCAATTTCATAAAACACGAAGTCAGCTCTGGTCGCACTATGTTAAGAGGCGATTCAAGTACTGTCTGAAAACAGAAGAGTTGGCATTTACTGGGTGCAAGGCCACACGGGCATTGAAAGTAACGATATTGCTGACGAACTGTCTAAGGGGGATGTCTATTTAGAACAGGACGCAGAAATAAACTTTCCAGTTTTCTTCAGGGAAGTGAAGCAAAAGCAAGAAGTAATACTACTTCGTCAGGGGAATAGACTTTGGAAACGAGTTAGGGGCTGCAGATTCACGAAAACTATGTGTAAAACGTATGAGACTAAACTTACAAAGCTTGTACTATCTGTAAAGACAAAAGCTATGCTTACTTGGCGCAAAAAGGCTACAGGATCTTCAATCAAAGGGGCCGAATGAGTACTTCAATTTGCGAAAAGAACAAAACTATTTTTCACACTAGAAAAACAATATGAGTGTTGCAGTGCAGCTTGGTGGTATGTAGTGTGTCTGAGGAAAAGTTATGAAATGAGTGGGTTATTTGTCAATTAAACGGTTGTTAAAATTCTACGCTTTTTTGTACTTGTCTCGAGAAAGTTGTAGTACCAGAGAACTCATTGCTAGTCTCTTCTAGGCCGCTGTATTAGCTTTCTAGTGGATAAGTTTCATTCCACTCAGATTAGTCAATTAAAATGCTGAAATAACTACCATTTAAAAACCCAATCGATTTTAGGAATTCCAACGCACATATATAAAAGGGGAAAGCTTATTGAAATAAAAACTACATGGCTAAAGTTAGATCTTAACAAATGGACCTGAGGCTGTTTCAATGGTTCGGTTTTACTTCATATGTAGAACTTTGTCAAGATTAATATGCGTAGATCCATGAGATGAAACCGCACAAAACTCATTAACATTAATTTTAAATGGCTGTTTGCTATGATTTAACAGCACATTTCAAACAATGTTAACGTTTAACATTATCTGTTAACGATTTTACATTTACAACAGCTTTTCGTTTCGGGTAAAAATGAAATAAAATTCATTTTGATAACTGCTTTAACACATGGAAAACGTTTCTGTTTCTCCTATATATTAACATAATAGTATATAAGTTATAATAAAAGAAATAATGTCAAAACATAATAAAAATCGACTTAAAATTCCATGCGGATGAAGTCGCGGGCAATCTCTAGTATTTTATAACGGGAAATACAGTGAAAGACATCCTCTTGTCTGTCTTAATTAAAGTCACATAGTTTTACAAATATTGTACTAAATACTACAAGAATCGACATGAGAAAACGTTTATAATTTATTTCAATTTCCGACCTTTTATTACCGCTATTTACCGCTATTTAATACCTAAACAGAATTTAATCATAAAACATCTTTACTTTACAGATAGTAGACATACATATGTACATACGTGTACTTGGTGAATATGAATATTAAGCTTTAGTTTTATTCTCAGATTTAATACGGCCAGCGGTGGGAATATTTTTTCCGCCGTCTCATATTACTCCGGCATCCCATTGACATTCAGCATGCAAGTGCACTTGTAAAACAACTGAATAAATATATATGTAATTACATACTTATATAAACAAAAATATGTATGTTTGAATGTAAACATTCATTCATACCCTCAGATGCCTTTTGCAACTGTTGTTTTTTTCATCTGTTTGTAATTTAAATTTGCTTAAAAAGGTGTAAAGAATTTGAGAGCTTTGAGGCTTTTGTGGTTTTTCATTCACTTATTCACTGCCACTGGTTAAAACCCATAAATTAATATCGTGCTTATGTTTTTTTTGGCTGCACACAAAATTTTTTTTTTAATATTTTGAAAAAAAAAATTCGTTTGTTGGATTTTGGTAAATTAGTTGAGTTAAGATAAATTTTAGAAAGGACATAAGTGTAGAGTTGCTAATTAATTGAAATGATTTTCAGGTTGAATTCAAGAAACAGTCCAATTCTAAAAGGAATTCAATTTTCTTATATATATTGGACTATACCATAATTTATTTTCTTACTTGTGGCGAAATTTATTCATAAATTTTTTAATTGAAACAAATAACTAAATGTGAGTATAAAACAATAAATATTAAAAAGAATATATTTTTGAAAATTTCGATAAAATTAAATTTTATTAATATAGGAATGCAAAGTTTTATATTGTACATATGTATGAAGATATTTGTTCATTTTGATGAGACATTCATGTTCATATGTACATAAGATATAAATAATATAATATTTTTTTACAGTTACTATTCAGTAAACTCTAAGCGGGTTTTATCCCAAAAAAAAGAATTTCCGTTTTCAGCCGTCACAAAGCTAAAGATACCTATAATTACTTTACTTAAGCATGTACAATATCTCAGCACCGCCAAATATATAATGTAAATAATTAGCGCCTTATAACCGCTGAAGCAATTTTTGGCCGAACTCCTCCTCCAATTTCTGTGTGTGCGTCTTGATATTTTCCAACAAAATGAGGGACCTACAGTTTATACTAAGACGCCTCCTAACGACTGTTGGTTTTTTTATGTGAAGCTTTATTTCATGTCAGAAATACACTCGGAGGGGTTGGCATTCCAGGAGTAGAACTCGAACCTTAGCCTTCCGAACGGTAGTACCCTCTGCTAACCACACTGCTATTTCGGCCGCCAAATTTAGTATCACATTATATTGGTGTTATAAGCAGATCATAAACAATTTAAAGCATACAATATACTGCCAACGTGTCCTGCAATATAGGTGCATATGTATATAGTTGTATGCTTTTTTTCAAATACATACATACTTGGTTTTATCCCTTCAAACAACGCTACTACTCCATGCATAAGTGAAATATATACTCCACGCGGACAGCAGAGTAATCCAAAACTAATCACAATCCATACAAAAAATATGAACCAATTAACATTTACTTTTTAGTTTCGAATAAAATCCGCTTTGTTTAAAAATTAGTGAGTAGAATATTTTTTACATAAATTTTATTTAATTGTAATAATTTACAACAAATTTATCACTTATTTGTAAGAATATTTCAATATGCACGTTTATTCCTTTTGCACTAGAACATATTAGCTCAAACATCTTCTGCATGTCAGCTACGTACCAGCAGAGCTCACCAACGAATCGAAACTGACTTAATTTAAGTTTCATACTATACGAGTATAAATCATATTGCGCACTTGCATTTTCATTTAGTAATTGCGATCTTTAAAACACAAGCATTCATCGACTAACAACAAATTGGTAGGGAGACATGAGTAGATCCAATAATTCACTAAAGAGGCATACCTATTGGATTACTCCAATAG